>JACATO010001884.1:0-109385 GCA_018389105.1 Nautilus pompilius | reverse complement strand
TTGTTTATTTGCGGACATCGATGTCTCAAAGCCGCCTGCGTGACCTTGCCTCCTCAGCATCGAAAGATATGAAGACATAATCGATCAATTTGCATCAATGGAAAGCAGGAAAAGATCCCATTTGTAAATACTTTCTGTTACTCTTTTGTTCCTTTTCCTTCATAAGAGTATTTTAGATTATGCATTCATGGTATTTTCAATAGTTAGTACTTGGGATAAAGTTAACTTTAAAAAATCCTTAAAGGGGTTAACTCGGACTACTGTCTAAGATTCTTAGTTCATAGATTTTTGAAAGTAACTACCTAACCCATTTAGCTCTAGAGGGCTTAAAGTTAGGAATCCGTACTTCATTTCAGCAGATAAACGAGATTTGACAAGAACAATTTCTTTGCTTAACAGGTTACATGACAGTATAAGCATTTTTATATGAATCTTGCAAGAACGACTCATTTGTGCATTGTCTTTTACGGTATGTCCTATAAAAAGGACGGTTTGGAATTAGTGGGTTGAATATTACGGAGCAGTAATAATATTGGGCAAAATTAGAAAAATGAAATGAAATGATTTAGTTACTTATAACTCATAAGTAATAAATAATAGGTCGATTTTTTACTGGGGGGGGGCGCAAATTTCGAGCTTGCCCCCGGGCGCCATTTACCCTAGATACGCCACTGCGAGGAAGGCTAACAACTTTGTTGTTTTCAACGAACTGAATATCCTTAAAGGCACCTGAAGCAACTCTGACATCAATTTCGTTTTCAAAGGTTCCCTTACTTTCTTTGAGTATTTCAAATGCCTTAATGGACCTTTTTATTAGTTTCTCAGCTCTTGGCAAAGTTAAACTTCTAGCTTGAAGGGCATTAGAAAGTAAGGAAATTTCTTACAGTATGTCTATCATCAATGCCAATTCATCCAAGAAATGTTTGTTGCAAAGACGGGCACCTATCCCTGAATGTTTTGTCTCACTAGAGATATATTTGTACAAAGCTGGATAAGCATGCCATACAGCAAAGAGCAGATCTTAGACTGCAAGCAGCCCATCTTGGTCCCAGAAATCTACCTATCTTCAGAATTTGTTGTCCAAGTTCTTCTGAAATTTTGAAGAGTTGCATTTGGTTTTTGTTTGATTGGTGAAAGATTGTGTAGATTTTATCCATGAATATTTTGAAGTGATCCACTTGTTTTATATCATTGACAGAATCGTCCAGAACAAGTTGCAAATGATGATTTAAACAATGCCAAATGACAATGTTAGGAAAATCATTTTTAAGTCTAATGCCTACCCCAGAATTGCGGTCAGGCATTACACTTGCCCAATCTAAACAGAAAGCAATCAAATTATTTCTCAAATATTCATTATCAAATCCACCATCATGCAAACTCTTTAACAAAGATGCGTGTATTGTTTCTGCTCCCTGTCCTTCCAATTCGACCAAATCAAAGAAAATTGTTGGTGATAGATGACAATCTTCAAAAAAATTACAACCACAGGCTTACTAGATATGGTTGAAGCTTCATCCACGATAACACAGATTTTTAAATTTTGTTCAATAATTTTGGTAAATATTTAATTTTCTATCTCCTTTGCAATGTGATCAACTATTTTCACAGCAGTTTTGCGAGAATGAAGTCCAGCACCCATGTCAACTCCATTTTTTATTTGAAGTTCAATCTCATCTTCAACATCAGAAAATGGCCTGCTGCTTTTTTGCTAAATTGTAGACCGTATTGAAAACTCTGCATGTAGAGGCAAAATGTTTCTGGTTCGTGTTATCAATGCTTTTTGTAATTGCATCATCTCACGACTCTGTAGTTGCTTTACACAAACAATATGTGCCTTTGATGAAAAATGCTCTTTCATTTTCTTCCTGAGAGATGCTTGGTGGATGGTTTTATCCTTCCCTGAGGCTTCAACACTGCAGCTTCCCCATTCAATTGACACGTGAATTCCCTTCATGTTTAAGGAATCAAATTTGGCACAGTGATCACAACCAAGTTTCTTGCTACGAACAATCAATCCTTCATATTTTTTGGGAACTCCTCATATTGCTTCATACTCCAGCAGTCTGGAAGAGATGATGCGGCATTTGCCTCATCTGTAGATGGCACAGTATCAAAAGCAGAAGCCTCATCAGTATCATTCATCAAAGATGGCTGCGTTACTGTTACGTCCTCACTGGCCTCTTCCTTTGAACTTTCAGTTCTTTGGATTTTTCGCATGAACTCTAGTATATTTTGTTGCCGCTTCATTTTAAGGGCTGAAGTCTGGAATGTAAAAAAATTGCTTCACTAGGTACTAGGATTGCTACGATATTTTCACTGCCCAATGTAAAATACAGTGTTTTCCTTCAATGGTAATTACGAGAATAATTTTCATAATCAGAAAACATCTACAACCACATCTAACAAATATTATTTTAGATACCTCCACTATTCCTACTACAATGATACTGAAGACTAATTTTGAATGTTTACAGACAAAGAAAGAAAGATTTTTTTAATGCATTAAGATATTTTACTTCACATCGCCTAGTTTTCTGTAACATGAACGGTCCCTGTGTATGTTAGAACTACAGGGTTTTAGCCAAAACTACTTTGGAACGAAATATGGATTGAACATTAAATTTAAGGCTGACATTGAATTACTAAATTTTTAAAATTTTATACGTATATTTTAAACATTATTAATAAAATTCTAACTTAAAAATAAGACAAATATTATTCAGAGTATAGATTTTGCAGTGATGTCTCCCCGCGGAAAATGGCGCCATGTTTAGGTTAAAGGTCGTGTAGTTGGATGGCAGAAGAACTGGAGACGGACTGCGAGTCTCCTTCTAAACTCTCAGGTTTGTCTCTCCTTACGAGTACATTATCTCGCTGGCTTGTGAAATTAACCGGAGGAGTAATTGATGGAGGAGTTAGCCGACGGTGATGTGATGTGTGGTGGGTGGTGAAGGTGGCGGCCGGCCGGGCAGACGACGGCGGCTACAATGGCGGGCGGACTGGGTCCCTGACCGGTTTGGTTTCGTTGTCGATGTTAGTCTCTCATCACCAGTGATGATGATGATGATATCACTGTAAAGTGTGGGGCGGTTCCTATTTTATCTACTTAAAAACGGCCTCGTGGTCGTCCACGAGCTCCAGCAGCAGATTGTTCCGTACTTTGCTTAATAACCGACAAATTACTGATGGAGATTACCGATTACACAGACTGATTGGTTATAGATACGGGTGCTGATGGTAATGCAGCGATATCTTGGCTTGGAGGACGGGGATTATTACGGAATCCAGAGGACGACGGCCATCGAGAATGAATTCCTGTGTTGAAGTAATTGATGGCGTCGTTTGTCCCTGTGGCGATTTTACTGCGGTTATCTGTCGGTGTTCGTCGGCGATGGGATATTTCACTTCTACATACAGTGAGTTGTTTGTTATATTTAAAGAATATTTATTACTTTACGACGGTAAAACAGGAAACCGCCGAGAGCCGGTTGGACTCGGAGTTGAGAAATACAATACTTTTAGAAGATGGTGGAGTTTTGTTGTTGTAGGTGATACACCGACTGTTTGTGGGTGGTGGAGAGGTAAGAGTACTGTACTGACTATGGCCTAATGAGCCCGTGTATTACCGTGTACTGTAATTATCAGATTACATCTGGCAAATGGAAAAAATGTCTTAATGGCTCAGGATAGAAATTACTTCTGCCTTCAGCCTTAAGGCCTCCTACCCACCTACCTACCCTCCCTCCTACCTACTACCTACTACCCGCCTGCCTGCCTGCCACCTACCTACCTACCTGCCCACCTACCTCCTACCTACCCACCTACCTACCTCCTACTTACCTATCTACCTACTCCTACCTTCCTACCCACCTACCTACCTCCTACCTACCCACCTTCCTACCTACCCACCTACCTACCTACTTACCTATTACCCACCCTCCTACCTGCCCCACCTACCTACCTACCCCTACTCTGTCTGCATAGAACATTGTTTGTTTTTTTTAAATAATTAAATTCTAACAAACTAACCCTACTTTTAACAGTTTAACAGAACCATAATTTTCAGACCTGAAATCACCATTAATATTTTATATATATATTTTATAATTCATGAATACATCAGGGTGTATATTGTTTGTATCCTCATATATAGTTATATGTGAACTACTGGCAAAAAGGTTTGAAGCAAACACAAATGTGGGAACAATTATCTACAGAAGAATATCACCATTTTATTCATTTCTCACCATAATAGTGAATGTAAGATTCAGTAGATGGATGCAAAAGAAATAAAATAATAAACTTGTGACTTAAACCTTTGCTTCATCAAAGTAACTCCCTCTGCCTTTTGCTCGAATAACAACTTTGCAAATTTTTGGGAGTCCATGAAGTAACTTTGGCAAATATTATTATGATGATGTTGTTGAGTTTATGCCGTTTTGTGTTATGTGGCATCATTTTCCTGACGTTTTTGTCGTTCATCACTTAAACATTTTATGGGTGATAAATTAGATGATTTTAGTGGCCAAACTATGTTCTGGGGGGGGATCCTGTTATATGCACACATTGTCTGCATAATTAAGAAATGTGCTTACGGTTATTATCTTGTTGCAAATAAATGCTGCACATTAATCAACTGCCAGAAGAAATTGCATGTCTTTTCAGAAGACTGATAACACTCTTTTATCAACGCAATGTTCCATTAATTGTACAAAGATCAGCTGCATTATATCCAAAACACCCTCAAGCCTTCATGTTGCCTTTTTGTTTAACTGTAGGAACAACTCTACTCTGCCGAATGTTCTCTAACTTGTCTGCAAAACATTCTATGTTTGGACCAGAACACCTCAAACTTTGACTCATCAATCCATAACATTGTTCCAGTCTTCTACTGTTCAGTATTTGTGCAGTCCAGCCTTTTCCTTTCTTGGTCTGTTAGAATGCATAGCATGTTTTTTTTAAATATCCACACAACTATGTAAACCAGCAGCTCTAAGACCCATTTTTACTGTTGTCAGGGTGACTAGGTTTTTTATACTATTCAGCTATGCTATAAATTGTCAATTTAGTTTGCTCAACATAATAATATATTTGTCCCCGCTTTTAGATGTTCCTCCTCTTTTCCCTGTGTTTTCTATCTGTACTGCTCTCTCGGTGGCTTGATGTCTGCTGCACTGTGTAGTGAACACTTTTGTTGGAAATTCCAAATATTTTTCACAGTGCTGTCAGATGAAGCAGAGTGTAGAAATGTGGAAGTATGGAGCGGTTATTTGGCAGTGTAGTTGATGAAACTTAATAACATTCTCACAGAAGAGAAAAGGTCACAATGGATTTTAGGAAATATATAGTTGTAAGAATGTTGCATATTGATTGGAAAAAATTGTGTAGCGTTTTTACAATGATGTGTCACATGAACCATAAAGAATGATAATAATAGTAAACTGACAATTATCAACACAATTTGATTAAAGACAGAAACAATAAAGTCAGTCATTTATTGAAAACATCTGACAATCTATGAATATTCATGACAAATTTTAAAAAGATGACCAATTCTAGTTTACTCTGTACTAAGATGATTGACATCATAGCCCAGTGGAGTCTTAAAGTAAAGTTCAGTGGCTGTTAATGACCCATTAGTGCAAGTTTACCAACATTGTGAAAGTATTTAATCTTCATCAGTAATGCATAGTTGGCAATGAACTACTTTTACTACTTCATTCCCTTTAGCTTCCTAGCAGAGCCATTATCTATGTTTTTCATGTTTTGTTCTTTGTTTCTCTTGGTAATTTTCAAGTCGTAAATAGCACAACAGTAAATTTCTTGACTGGAAAAATAGATGCATATTTATAATTTAGGAAGGGGACATGAAATATATCGAAAAAAAGGTAAACTAACAACACATGCATTTTTTGATCAATCTACTTATAATTTCTTAAATACAAGCAGCATTTTGTCATATGGTGAGGCATGATTGTGAAAAATTGCATGAGTTTTATGCTGTGCAAGGAGACAATGAATTGCAAATGAGGTTGATATGGATGGCAAATTGGATAATGATCTGAAGCATTCTGCTAAGCTTAATACACAATAATTTACTAGAAAAAAATCAGAGAGATTTCTGAAAAACACAGTTGGACTCTACTCTCCTTTGGACTTTTGTGAAATGTCAGTCAACTATGGAACTACTAGCAAGAGGAATGAGAGTTACTAACAAGGCAATATTTTAAAAAATTTACTGAACAGGATGCCAAAAAGATATTCATACGAAAGGTGGTTATTCTGATAAAAAAGATCTGAGGTTGTGACAGTATCCCAATTATTAGTTTAAGTTCTGGCACTTTGTTTAATTTTTGTGTAGTTGCTGGAATAATACTTTTTAAGGTGCTGAAAAGGCTGAGAGCAGCTTTTTATATGGTTGCCTCAATTTTGAATGCTTTTGTGTGTGAATGTATGAATACATAATGTGTGTAATCAGAATGTATGAGACTGAAAATTGCATATTTCAACTAATTATATATTAGAGTCTAAGTGGGCAGGCAGATAACAAGTATGTGTGCACTATCATTATGCTGATATTGCTGCTATTTCTGTTTACCAGACTAATTTGAGCCATTTAGAGTAGCCACAGTCAATGACAGGCTGCCATAGAGTCATTCCAGCCAAACTGTCAAATTTCAGAAAAGTCCGCAGGTGATGACCATCTCAGAAAAAAATTGCAAAAAATATGGGAAGCCAGTAATTAGAAAATACGTAAATCCTGAAAGTTTCAGTTCTCTATAATTCAGTTGAGTATTAGAGTAAGGTCAACAGACTTGGTGTCAAAAGTAATGACAGTGAGGAGATTCTAGAAAACCAATCAATATTGTTTAGTCTGTCTTTTTTTTTACTTTCTGCACTATAAATACCAATTTTCTTTTCATTTGGATTACTGAACTGTGCTAAGTCAGTAGTGCTAGGTTCAGCCATTCCGTGACTTTTTAAATGTTTTTAAATAATTTTAATCAGAAAGGTTCATTTTGTGCATCTATCTTGGAAATTGTCTACACGTTTTGCCTATTAGACATTGCATTTTTGGATGGAAAAGGTTAATGCTGCATCCTCATACATCCATCTTCTATTCTTAATAAGCAGTAGTTTTCACTTCTTTATTTTGATTTATTAAATAAGTAATTTTTTTCCGGTTTATTCTAATAGACAGCAGTAATAGTGGTTAGTATGGATGATTCAGACAGCCGGTGACCTCCCCACAGGTGCAAATTTTCTGATTTTTCCAGAATGCTTCATTCCTGATTATATCCTCAAATTGCACCATAACAACAGCCTTTCTGATTTTGTTTGAGAATGTATTTGTTTGTTTATCTGTTTTGTATTGAATTGATTGTGTAAAAATTTATTGAGAAATCTGGGAAACAAAATTGTGGTTTTCTTTATGTATGCAATATAATAACCATAACTATTGTTGTTGTACTCTGACAATGTAAACAGCCATGGGGAAGGAACAGTGATGTGGTTTTCTGATTGCAAGTACCGTGCCACATGGAATCTGGAACTTCTGACATCGGGGAAATGGCTACCAGAGCTCTTCATTTTTAGATGTGGAAGGAAACCCACACGATTGTTTAATGAGGAAGAAGAGTGTAAAGAAACCGTGCCTCGGTGGTTTACCAAACTGAGCCATTCCAACAGGAAGCAAACTTGGTCCCTTGACCTTTCTTGAGTAACCATTCAGTGTTTTAACCACTGGACTACTGTGCTGCCCATAACCACAGTAATAAAGGGCTCTGTTTATGTTTTGTAACCTAAAACTAAAATTTCTAAGAGGATTGGATCTCATTCTACAACGTGGTGGAGTAGATCATCTATGCATAGTTACCACTAACAAGCCTTATTATTCCAGCAACTAATGGGGCCTGGCACTTCTGTCTTTAGCAGGTGGTGGAAAGTCCCTACTACTAGAAGTCCTGTTTAGCTGTGGGGTGGAGGCGGAGCTCAGTTGAGGGGTTACCAACACTGGTGAAGTGAGAGGAAATATTGGCATGGTAGGTCTCCAGCATGGATCTAACTGATGTCTGCCACAGCAGGCAGTGAGCTAACCACCTGACCATCTGCTGCCCAAAAAGTGAGCTTTTTATTTTTAGCATAGCAAACAAAAACATACCTACTAATTGTGAAACTAAATTCTAGTTGCTCTACAATGCTAGGAATGGTACTCTCCTATTGAAATTTAATTAAATCACAGCAAACCTAAAAAAACATTTTAAAAAATTAATTTAAATAAATAATATTTTTAAATGTTAGGAGTTGTATTAAAATTTTAAATCTAAAATATTTATTTCATTTACATAAATTGCATTTGCTATTAGTACAGTAATCATGTGTTGTTGCTTTGTTGTAGTTGCCTGAATTGTGTTATCCTTAATGGCCAATTATAGTGAAATATGTGTATTTGCAATTAATTGGCCAATATAATAGTAAAATTTGTAGAAAAAATCATTTGCCTGCTCTTACTTGGAAGCCAAAAATGAAAATCGTAAACAATAAAAATGTATTGCTAATGGAAATTAGAGTTAAAAAACACCTTGAATAATTGCTCAGTTCATGTAAACATTGAGACCTTAATGAAGGAAGAAAGAAAAAACAAAATGATACATAAACTTTGAAAAACATTTTTAAAAATAATTGAAATTCAAGAAAGATATTCTTTATAAGGACTGCCGTCCAAAAAGAAACCAAACTTAAAACCGTGCCAACCAGCCTGCGCAGCGTGCTTGTGACTGCAGTCCTGTGTATTGGTGACCTTGACCTTCAGTTTAATAATAGTTTCATCACACCACGTCAATTAGTCATCGATCTACATGCGCTTGAGTGAACGTATGTTCAGTGCACTTGACGATTTGTTGCAAGTTGAACAATGTAAGATCTTGAAGAGCAATATGTTTGTGTGAAATTCTGTTTCAAATTGGGAAAAACTTTTACAGAGACTTTTCTAATGTTGTAACAGGGCTATGGTGGGGATTGTTTGAGCCATACGCAATGTGACAAGTGGTACCAGCATTTCAAACAGTGAAGAACATCCACCAAAGACGATCACAAATCTGGACGACCTTCCACAACAACGTATGACGATCACATTGAGAAAGTGCGTGCTGTGATCCGTGGAAATCGTCGCCTGACTGTCTGTGAAGTTTCCGAAGAAGTAGGCATCTGTAAAAGTTTGTGCCACATGATTTTAAAAGAAAAATTGAACATGCATCATGTAGCCGCAAAATTTGTTCCGTGTCTGCTGACAGATGAACAAAAAGAGAACTGAGTCACAGTCAGTCAGGAGCTCTTTGATCTTTCGAATGCTGATGAAAGCTTTCGGAAAAGCGTCATAACAGGTGACGAAACGTGGATGTACGACTACAATGTCGAAACAAAAAGGCAGTCATTGCAGTGGGTTGGATCATCGCTGCCGCGACCAAATAAAGCATGTCAGAGTTACTTAAATGTGAAGGTGATGTTGATCGTCATTTTTGATTACAAGGGTGTCGTTCATGAGTTTCTTCCACGTGGTCAGACAATCAATAGACAGTTTTACTTGGATGTCCTGAGGCAGCTGAGAGAGGCAATGTGAAGGAGGAGGTCTGAGGCATGGAAAAACAAAACCTGGATTCTGCACCATGACAATGCACCTGCACTCACGTCACTCCTTATCCGTGACTTCCCCTGTTGAAATTCACCCTGAAAGGTAACTGATTTCAGTCCATAGAAGAGATCGGAGAAAATTTGCTACGAGAACTGTTCACTATCCCTGAAAACGCATTCCAGGATGTGTTACTGGAAAAAATGTTGGGAGCAGTGTATCAACAGTGGAGGGAACTATTTTGAAGACGACCAGAAGGCTGATTAAATTGTAAGTAAAGCAATAAATGGTTTTTAAAAAGTTTGGTTTCTTTTTGGACAGACCTCGTATATACAGAGTGATCAAAGAATAACTATGTAGTGGAAAATTTATTATGTTTTGTTTCAATACATGAATTCTTGCAATAAAGTATCACAATAAACTGTGTTACAATAAATGCTGAAAATGAGCTTCACTCACGTTTAAACATTTTTCCACATGTTTTTCATATTCTTAAAAATGTTTTGCAATTTTTCAGATGTTATTCCTCTACTGAAATTGATGGTGTTTTGCTTCAGGTCATCGATGAAATGGAGATTATTTTCAAAGACCTTTGCTTTCACTGCTCCCCACAGTAAAGGTTTGGGGGCATGTGGTCAGGAGAGCGTGCAGGCCAAATTCCTTTTGATATCAGCTGATCACCGAACACTTCTTCCAGCAGTTTCATCATTTGAGCAGATGTGAGAGCAGTGGCTCTGTCCTGCTTGAAGTAGGCATCTTTGATTTCTTCTTCGTCTAATTCACCAATAGAAGGATATATTATGTCATTACAATAACACTCTGAATTGTTGGTATTTTCAAAAAATATAACCCCAATGATGCATTTTCTTGATATAGTTACTCAAACAGTTCATGGGGGGTTAGAAGGAGACCAAATTCTGGTATTCTGGTTATTAACATATCCAGAGATGCATTCATCAGAAAAAAATGTTTTATCCAATATGTCGTTGCTGTTTATATCAATACAATTCTTAAACCAGTTGCAATATTCATCTCGCTTGCCATGGTCTGCAGTTTTCAATTCGTGCACAATGTTCACATTGAACAGTTAAATATTTTACTCCTTTAAAGCATTATGCGCGCTCCCATATGAAATATCCACTTGTTGAGAAAGTCGATGCAGTGATTTTGAAAGGCTCTGAAGCGTGTGTCTGAAATTTTTTACAGCTTCTCATCCAACACTGTTGGCCTACCTGATAATCCTCAACTGAACCAGTATCTTCAAATTTGCTAATCAGTGCCCTTACAGTGTTTCTGTTTAGAAGCTTTGCATTAGGAAATTCTTGTAAGAACTCATTTTGAGCTCTTGCGATGTATTTACTGCTATTTGCGTACACTTTCTTCATGAGAAAGATTCGTTTGGCTTTTGAAAGAACCATTACACAAAAATCTTGTTTCACTTTTACAAATTGTGTTCATTTGGGAACTACATCACAAAACAACAAAGCACAAGGAGAGGAATCAAAAATGATTACATATATACTCCACTGCATAGTTACCTTCTGATCACCCTGTATATATAAAACTTAGGGTGATAATGGAATATGTGCATGTTTCACACATTAATATGTAGGAAACCAGTAAATTAATCAGTTTAAAGTCTGATCTTCATGACATAGAGAGCCTTACCACTGTTTTTTGTCTAATTATGTATGCTTAGTATATTATCTGAGTTGACTGATCAGGAACTGGTAATTCAAGAAATTGTCATTTAAAATATTAACAAACTCTGTGGTCAAGTTGTCTGCTGTTATAAAGAAAGAGATTGATAAATATGTTAACTTGCACAAATATCAAGTTATACCTTTGACAGATTCATAATTGTTCTCAATTTTTAATCTGTGTTTGTAGACCAGTATTACTTTTACAACTTGGGATTTCACATGGTTGTGTGTTTTAGATTTAGAAATTGCTTGATGATTAGTTTAACAAAAATCTTTAAGCTTTTGATTTTAAGTACTAAATTTCTATTATATTTTTGAAAGCCTTTAGAAGTTTCTTATGTTTGAATCTATATTTGTAGAACATTGTTGCTTTTAATATTTTGGCTTTTAAATTCACCTATCTGTGCATTAATTGGGATTTGGATATACCTGTATTGATTAGGTAAACTTTTGGAGATTTCAGTTTCCACCATGGAATCAATCCTCTCTTTTTTTTCTTTTTCTTTTGAATAAACTTAAGTCTCATTAATGTGTTGCAGTTTGAGTTGTGTTTTTAGACTAGTATTACATTTTTTAAATTTATTTTTACCTAGTTATGTGCAGGGTTGTCAATCCTGGGTTAAGGAGAGGGACCCACTAAAATACATACACATTATGAGGTATGTTTTCCATGGATTTACTATCAATGAAAGTATTCCTGAAAATGCTATGTATGTATGTATTTGTGAGAAACAGTCATCATGGTACACAACGAATCTTTTTTTCCTTGTCTAGATACTAAATGGGATTTTTCATTTGACTGCAGTGTTCAACTTTTCAGCCAGGGAAAGTTGAAATGCGGCACTAGATGGCATCGTCGTTTGTTGTGGACCAGATGGGGAAAAGAAAAGCATTGCTAAAAATGTCCTGAGATCGACAGGGAGGTACTGTGCAATTTTGTCACTGATTTAAAATGTCAATTTGGTTAGGAGCAATAATAGTAAAACCTGTATTTCATGCAAAGCAATCATTACAATTCAAACAAATTCAGCCCGTGCTTGTCCATTATGATGATTTTTGTTAGTCTGAAAATGAACATTAGTATCATTCCCATACAAGATGATGAAATTAATTTTTGATTTGGAAAATGCTTTTTTAAAACTAGGTAATAGGAGAAGGATTAACCAACAAATTGTTAATACGAATTAATATTTGATTTCATCTTGGACGTTATGCTAATTTATGACTTATTTTAACATTGTTAACATTTTTGCTATTCAAGTGACTCATTTTGTATGGCTCTTGAAATTCTGCAGTGTGCTGAAATTTTATTCAGCTTTTCTTTCCCTAAATTTGTAGACAAGCATTAGCGTTAGCAAGGTTACAGAGGTGCTTGTAGAGGGTTTTAAACTAAATTTTTAAAAATCTGATGAAATTCAAATAAAAACCCTTAGTATGAAAACTGACATGCACACATTCTTTAAGGCTACAGAACCTTCCCCTTCTAGTTATTGAGAAGTTCAAGAATCTTCATATGAAGAAATCTTATCTGTTTATTTACATGAAAGACAATACATCTTAAGGTCAAAATTCATTGAAGTCTACTAATTCCATTTTTTTCAGGTAATAACATTGTCCATGGGTTAGTTTTTTCCCTAAAAATCTAAGAAGAAAAAACCATTTGAGTGTTTTTGAAGGATTTAACTTAAATTTTCAATAGGTGAGGACTATGTGTGGTACAGTTTATATTGTTACTTGTGAACTAGTTAGATTAACTTAACAAACTTATTAATCAAACACTACATACACTGATTAGAGAATAATCACAATAGTTCCATACTTTAGGGCACAAGGTTATAATGTCTAGCCAGGTGGCAGTGGTTGATGCATGCAGACAAAGGAGAATCAAATAGTCTATTTTGGGAAAGGTCAGCAACTCAGGCCAGTTAAGTGGAGGACAAGTGATGAGAAGATGGATGTGGCATCTTCATCTTTAAAATTAGTGATGCTAGAATAGCTGAACAACTTGACAGTCCTTATGTTTGGGCTGTCTTCTTTTGCTTCCAGGGCATGAACTGGTCTCTCATAAAGTAGAACAGAGTCTTTTCGTGACTTATGATGTTCTCTTACTGCATCTTTTATTCCTGTCCTTACCTCAAAAATTTCCCAAGCTGCTGTATTCTCCAGACTTTTTGCCGTCTTGACCATTTTGAAAGAAATTAATATTAATCATAGTATATGACCAACAGGGAGTCTCTTGAGGTCATCAAAGCAAGGACATAACAATACTAAAAATAAAAACAATAGTATGATGAAATTTTGCTTGTATAAATTGTGATAGAATTTCTGTCATTGAATGCTGTTTTCATTTTATCCAACTCTGAAATCTGCATTTTGATTCATCTGAGTTTAAAATACACTTTCTGTAAAGCAGAGACTGTGTAGTTTTGTGTATACCAATGATGATGCTCAAATGCTCTAATATATGTACAAATTATCAAGCGAAGGACTTCTCCCATGTAGTTGTGTAGATTATCCCATGTTAGATTACTACTATATTATTGTATTTAGGATTTTGTTAAGCTTCTTTATCATGAATGATGACAAAGTGGTACTTTTGTTGTTATACTGTTTAGCCAGTATAGGGATTCTGTCGCCCTTGTCTGCTGGACTCTGTGGTTTTCCTTCACTTCCAGTCAGAAGATTTATGGTTTGTTTTTTCATTAGTGTGGCTAGATCAGGAATGTTCGTACTGGTCATTGTTTTCACACAATTCCTCCTCCTTTTTTGGCTTTCTGAGTCCCAAGCTGATATAACAACACTACAGTGAACTACAGGATATGAAAGCTAACCAACTAACAGTAGAAATAAATGATTTATTCCTTCACATACTTCATTTTATTTTTATTTATTTATTTTTTAGATGGTTACAGCTCTTGATTGTTTCTAAGCTTGTGTTGGAAAACATGATATTCTGCCGTCAGGACGATTTGAACTGGCAGGTAAATTAATTGCTCAGTTAATGGATATATATATATAGAGGTATTAAAGATGCCTTTATTGTTTATAGTCATAAAATTTTCAAATATTTTAACATTAACTTAACTTACTATGAAAGAAGTATGGGTAAATTTTCTTTATAACAAATTTTGCTGAACTGTTCTCAGTTGAGTTCATGTGATAACTACATCCATGTGCCTGACATTGAATCCTGCCCAAGACAACAAACCCGTCTTTATTATTTGTAGTAGTTCTAAATTTCTTATATACAAATGCAGGTGGTTAAACTTTTATATGTCTGAATTGAATCATTTATTCAAACTTTGCAGAGAAAATACCTGGACTGTTTATGTTCATGTTGGTAAATGAATGTGATGTTGAACAGTGTATTTTTTCCAAAGGTAAAGTCCAAGCATTTCCATCAATACAAGTCTAATTAACTATGAATGAACATGCTTACAATTCAAATTTTCTTCTTTTAAGTTCAGAAGTACAAATTTTTTTTTTTTAATTATAAGAACATAACTGTATCATGCATCTGACAAATAATTATTAAAGAAATGCCATAGACGCTGTGTTGTTACCAGCTGTTAAACAGTTAGTTTGTGAAAAATCTCTCTTTTTTCAGTAGCCTTACAGTAATAGTCCAGAGATGCTGATATCTCTGAATTAACAGAGATGTAAGGGAGGTAACTGAATCTGAGTCAGCATGCACCCACACATGCAAATACAATCATATAGAAATTTGTGTTGGTTGCTTTTAGATAGATGCAATTTTGAAAAAAAAATCTTTGACAATGCAACACTGAAGTTAGATTTTCTGGGGTTTGAACTGAATATTTCAGAGAATTAGTTTTACAGCAGTTTTGATTTAAAAAAAAAAAACGTGTGATGTCATGGTTAATTACTTGTGCTAATTAGTGAGGAAATATTGTGGTCAAAGTGAAGAAAGTTATTGTACCAAATGAATTTGGAAAGAAAAAGAAAGATCTCCAGGTTTGATGCGTCATTTGTGAAAAAAAACTAGATCTTTCATATTTAATATTTATCTCTGTTGGTGGATACAAGTAATCACAAGAAAATATGGTGGTATCCTAGTGGGGAACAACTTTTGAAGTCCTATTACTGGTAGAACAAGTAAAAGAGTCTCATTTTTATACATTTTGTTGAAGCCACAAACTTTTAGGTAGAAAATAGTGAATAAAGTCTTTATTCATAAAATTGCATTGAATATTTATTGAATAATTAAGCAATGCATATGTAAATGAAAATTTAAAATTTTTTAAATTAACATCTGACTTTCTAAATGTAAAGAAAACTGATTGCACTTGATTAAGTTTTATTATAACTACTATAACCAATCATAAAATGCTTCATTTGATGGATTTGTCAAAGAACTTTCTGTTAGAAGCAGACAGTATGTCTTAACTGAGGATCTGGTAGTTGAATGTTTTGGACAAATGATTTGGAGGTGCTGCTAATTAGCAATCCATTTTGGATAAATGGTTTTAAATGATTGCTTCAGCACTAGGCACTTGTAGAAAACATTACACTTTTGACGTATGCTCATTGATGCTGGATGCTCTTACCTTGTTAGGTAGAACCCAGATTTATAATGCTGAGATGTTTCCATCTCTGCTCTCATAATACTTTCCAAACCATGCGGGTAGTATCTTCCACATCATTGTGAATGATGTACTAAAATCCCAAGAAAATTAACTCAAATTGAAGAGTCAAATGCTGTGCAGAGTTCCATGCACGACTGGATTATATTCTTCACATACATTTAGAATGGACCATCTTAAATTTAAGTAGAGAATGGCAGTGACATTTTTGGATGTAAACTTATCTATTGTTAACAAAAACAAAATTCCCTAACACACACAGGAAAGCTCACAACCAGACGAACAGGATGCATAATGTATAGCGTGTGAATAGTAAGTATAATAGGTGAGGGAAAAAAAAATTATTTGATAAGCAAAGGAATAGAAAAGTGATTGTTCAAGGCAGGTTTAAGATTTCTAATTAAAAAAAAATTCCATGATTTTTAACTTTGACTTTGAACAGAATCTGCCCAAAATCCTGACATTACCGATTTCCATTAACTGCCAGTCACATGGTTAAGTGAGGCAAAATCTTCATGACCAGACTAAAGAGAAACAAACTTCTCATAGATCAATGGTTCTTAACCTTTTTTGAGTCAATGACCCCTTTGAGAATCTGCTGAAAGCTATGGACCACTCCATATAAAAATGCATATAAGCACATAAACACAACATTTTGCATACATTGAATATACTTTATTTTATTGAAAATTGATTGCCTCATTCACAAAGTATAAAACAATCTTTACAAAGAATTATGTTTCTCACTCTTTTTCATGCAAAAATTAATGGCCACTCCATGAAAAAATTAAATACATCCAACTGGTGCAAATTAAACAAAACAAAACTTTAATTCTGCTCAAAAGTTCGTTTCAATGAAATTGTGGAGCAGTCTTTGACAAGGCAACACGCATGTCATGTCTGACATCCATTCGATTTCGACTTTTCGTTTTCATGTGAACAAGTGACTCTCAAAAGTATGTAGTAGCAAACGGAATCAGAGCACCCATAGCTCGCTTAGCCAGACAATGGTAGGCTTGTGTCAACGAACACCAGAATTCTCCAAGACTCTTGGAGTTGAATTCATTACGTATCATTTCCTTTGTCTTCAGGTCAATGAGGTCATTTTTTGGCACGGTTTTCATCATTGATACAGTCTATGTCAGCAATGAGAGGATTATGAATCCATATTTCAACTTTAAGGTCACCTGAGCAGAAGTAACCTTTCAAAGAGTTCTGCAGTGTATCCAGATGTCTGCAGCTTTCTGCCTGCAGAGAAATTGACAGGGCTTTGTCACTCTCAATTCCATCCTGCAAAAGCACTTCCTCTAACATTGGAAAGTTTGCATAGTTGTCTACCTTCAATCTCCTTGTCCACAGTGGCAGCTTGGCCAAAAGAACTTGCAGTCTTTCAGCAGCATCCATAATGGTGACTGCAGGGCCTTGAATCAAAAGATTCACCTCATTCATATGGCCAAAAATATCTGCCAAGTAAGCCAAACCATGAATAAACTCCTCCCTGTCAAACTATTCTGAGAATGGGCTTTCTTTTTCTCTCATAAAAAGTGAAACTTCTGCCCAAAGTTCAATCAAGCGATTCAAGATTTTTCCTCTGTAAAGCCAGCGAACTTCTGTATGGTAGAGAAGAACTTCATATGCTGCTCCCATTTCTTGACAAAACCTCTTGAAAACGCGATGGTTCAAAGCATTGGCTTTGATGAAGTTGACGACTTTCACGCCAGTAGACAAGACTTCTTTCAGGATTGTTGGCAGAGTGTTTGATGCCAATGCATGGCAATGTAGAAAACAATGGGTCACAATGACCTGAGGAGCTTCTTTCTTCACTAAAGCAGCAAAACCAGATGTTTTGCCAAGCATCACAGGTGCTCCATCTGTGCACAGAGCACCAAGATTTTTCTTCCAGTTAAAGTTTTGCTTGGCAAAGAAACTATTCATTATTTCTAAGATGTCGATGGCTTTTGTAGTTTCCAAAAGGGGCTCACAAAATAGGAATTGTTTGATGGCACCAGTATGCATATAACGGATGAAAACCAGGAGCTGGCTGCACTGAGAGACATATGTAGTTCATCCAGTTGCATGCTGAACGGAAATGGCGTAGCTGCCAATTCCTCCATTAGTTGCTTCAAAACATTTTTAAAAATGTCAACAGTTCTGGAGTGGATGATTTTATTTGACAATGGCACCGCTTCACTTCCTCTGCTCCAAGCCACAAACCAGCTCGATAATTTCCAGGACACATGGCTTTACCAAGGTCTCTCCAATCATATGTGGCTTCTTTTGTGTTGGGGCAAATCCAATTTTTGGTAAAGTTCCAGCTTTCTCAAATTGAGCTGCCTTCGCACGAAAAAGATCAACACTGTCCGATGTATTTTCACGGTGGACAGATGTGAGATGCTCCTTCAGCTTTGTTGGCTTCATGCTTCCATTGGCAAAAACCTTGCCACACAGGAAACACTGCAGCTTTTGTGTCCCATCACGTTCAGCGTTGAAATTAAACCAAAAGATACGTATGCTTCATTGTACTTCCTTTTCTTTGACATTTCCAACTTGAGCTAGTCCAGCAAAACAAAGAAATGTGATGTAATTTATATGGAAAGCAGTAACTAATGAACACACATTAAATTAATAAGCATTCTAGTTTATTAATAAGTTTTCATGTTATTTTAAACCTCTACTGGATTTTGACATGCAAAAATGTAACCATAGCATAGGTAATTGAATATATTTATGAAAAAGCATGTATCTGAAGAACCCTCAGTTAAACCTCAACAGTATATGAGAAGATTCCTGAGAAATAAGCACTTAATATGGAGTGGCACAAGGTGGCGGTTGTGCAGACAACGATGCTACCCATTTGAATGTGTCAGGGAGAATGCCGACATCTACTCATTTCTCATGATCGTTCCCTCATCAGCGTATTAACATTTTGTTTCTAAAAATAATAATCTCATAAGGCACAGTAACCATTCAGCATCCTTCCTCTGGAGCGCACGAATTTATAGCAGAGGTTTGTGGAATGGCAGATACAGCTGGACAGTGTAAATGTCTACCTGCAAAACAATAGCCAACAAGTGGACAAAGCTAATTGACAGTGCTTTGATAGCAAGCCTACAATTCCCATGTGGTAGGACCCTTGTGGACCCTACAACAACAACAACAACAGCACACAATGACCAAAACCTGGCCCTACATCTCTGTCCAGCCCTACCCTACCATAACAATAACAACCCTCACCGCAGCTTTCCATTGGTCAATGTCCACTCAGCATCTCCAGATAACAATAACATGAACTGTCTAAAGTAAAGCTAAATAGCAAGATATGTCACTGCTTGAGGATAAGGCAACTTTAAGGTAGTAACTTTAATCTTGTCTTTGCCCTTTTCCTGCTGATGGTTTTTTTGTTGTACATCTTTCAGGATGCCATTGTGAAATTGAATACCTGAAGAAAAACAAGAAGTGAGTTGTTTAGTGGATTTGTGATTTTTATTTTGCTAGTTTTAATGTTTTTAGAAAGAGAGAAATAGAGGAAGGGTGATGGATAAACATTTGGTTCTCTAGTAGTTTTTACTGTTCTTGGAAAGAAAGGAGATTTGATTGACTGAACAGGTTATAAACATATCGTGTGCAGTAAAAATTAATTTTTCTCATTTAAAACCAAAAATTGTTTTCATGGTTTTTGTCATTATTTAATTTAGCTCTGGAGAAACATTGATCTGATTTTAAGGAAATTGATTTCCTGTGAGTGTGTGTGTGTATTTTGTTGTTTGTTGTTTTTCCAGCTGAAAGAAAATCTGTAAAATGACAAAACTAAGTATAAAGAATGGAAAAAATCCACAGGAACAGTTGAGGTAAGTTTGAAACCTTCGCTTAGAGACTCTGCTGTCTTTCTCTCTCATAGTGTGAGCAGATGCTGCCATACATTATTTTGAGTAAATTCATTCCCACAGACACCTTTGGAGACCCTTACAGCAAGATTAGAATTGAACCTAAATTTTATTCTTTTTACCTCTCAAATTACTGAATAGAATTTATTGTTATGAGAATTTATCTGTGGTGTTTTTTGTGTTTAACATTTTTGGGAGTTTTTATCATCCATTTAAGGGCTCTAATTTTTATTATGTTTCAGCAAACTTTTTATGTTGCTGTCTTCAGGATTCTCTTTTGTCAACATTTCTTGTGTCTATGATCTCATTTTTCATTGAATTTGGTGACTAATGACCATTTCAAGTTAAGCAGGTGTAGCTACCATATTTTTCGAGTTATTAGTTGAAGTGGTGTATAAGTCGATAGTACAACCATACTTCTGTACAGTAATAATAGTATAAAATTTCTGTTAGGGTTACAAAGCAGCTTTGGTGGATAACATCAGACAGAGAGATTTGGGGAAGGAAAGAGTTTTAGGTGGGTAAAGAAAGAGAATGAAAGCGAAATAAAGAAGCCTCAATCCGTATGGAACACAGTTTGATATGAATTTTATCTATCAAATAAAATGTTGAATCACAGGTACGGTGTTACAAGTTATGTAAACCCTTAGAAATAGTTCTTAGAAATTAGTGAGTATAGCGGTATAACCATTTAGACTGCGTTGTTTGTGCATTCGTGTAGTGATACAAGAACCGTCTTTGTTTACAAATTATCCTCAGGGTAGACTGAAGACAATATGGGCCTTCCAGGTCAACAGAGATCTAAGGGAGGTAACTGAATCTGAGTCAGCATGCACTCACACATGCAAATACAAAAATACAATCATACATAAATTCCCCATGGTACTTAAGTGTCCCATGTTTCCAGTATCATGATTTCATCCATATATGTCAAAGTGGAGTATAAGTTGATGATCAGGCCCTTGTAGAAAAAAGTATCGACTTATATGCCAAAATATACAGTACTTAAAAATATGAGTTACATTTGAGGAAATGGAGTTATAGACACATCTACATATATTACTGTGTAAGCTGGTGATCATATTATTACATACAATTTGTTGTTAATTTGTCAGTAATATTAGGATTCGCACAGTATGAGTTCTAATCTAAACTGGCTGTCAGAAGTTATATAACAATTAATTTTGATGGCTTTCAACAGTTTGTTTATTAATAGCTGGCATGACATCTCTTAGCTGTAATTAGTATAAACATAGAATTGATATTGGGTTCTTTGATAGGCAGAGACATAGAATAACTCCAATATCAAAAGAGCTGAATAGAATTGCATTTCATTGGAGAACTTGGTGGTAAACTGATTTTTGAAATGTATGTTTAAATAGTATGATATCAGTGGAAAGTTAACTAATTTTGTGGGCATGTTGTTTGTAGTGATCTTGTGGAAGGACTAAGATCTTTCTGTTTTGGCAGATTGTCCTCACTTTTTAACATCCATCCCTCCCTTTTTAGTTGAACCTACCTGGGTGAGTCAGGTCATGAACTTTTCACTGACCAAGAAGTTTTGCAGCAGCGATATTTTGACATTATCTGCAGTATCTAATTTCTAGTGTAAAATTTTCTTTTCAGAAAAAGCTTGACAATCTCTTGTCCATACAAGCCAACAGCAATACACATACAAATGACATTGGTAAGATTTGCTGTATCAAACTCAGCCTCCTTTAATAAATCTGATTTGTTCAGAAACCTTTTAGTTGACTGCATGAAATTCCATGTGTATTAACAGCAATCATCTGGAAACTGGGCAATGTCTGGATTGTACCAAACAGAAACTAGCCTGAGATTGTTCAGTTTCCATTTGCTTTCATTGAATGGAAACTCAATATTTCATGCAGTGCTTTTTCTAAAGATTTGTAAAAAATGTTGTTTTCTTTCTGAAACTAGTTCACAGTTGATAGGGTATAGTATAGTTTAGTATATATAAAATATGAGGGGTTTTGAACTAAATTAGGTTTATCAATTTTGAGTAAAATATTATTTGTTTAGAACAGTTTACTGAAAATGAATAATGGTTTCATTACTGTTGTTTCTAAATAAGAAAGAAAAAATAACTCCTCCTCATATCAAGTTATCAAAAATCTAAATTAAATTATTGATTTACATTTTCTGTAAAGAAGCAGTTTCTTTCTCTTTTTCCTCTTTCCTGTAGGGTTTGTGAGCAGATGGCCAACCTGGTAAATTATTATTGTTTTTTTTTTCAAATGGAAAATGTTTGTGGGTAATTAAGCGTATGCATTATCCACCTCATCTTGTCAAGAGGTCCAGCCAAATACAGCCATTCTGAAAAGTTTAGACTCCTGCCCTGTGATGTATAGTTAAACTAATGTTAACTAGTGAAATGGTATGCTTGCTTTATCTACTGCAGGTAGAAATATCTCCAATGTATATGAATTTAAAAAAAAAAAACAGGTATGTGGCAAAACAAACTATTATATTTCCTTTTTAGAAAAATTATCTGGTGAAAAGGAAATTGAAGAGCTTCAGAAAAATATTACAAATGAATTTCAAGGCACTTTTGCTTTTTGTTGTTTTACTTCTGGCTATTTGTTTGGGTACCTTCTGGTTTTTGTATACATTAGTGGAGAGATTTCATCTTGTAGTTACAGGGTGCTCGTGTGCTTTGGTTTTATACAGATTGAGATAAATAGACGGAGGTTTGGATTAAAGACCTCAATAGTCTCTCCTCCCTCAAAAAAAAAAAAACTCTATTATTGCTCTACATTGCACCCAAAGCACCTGCCCTGGGGAAGTTTTGCAGGAACAGATTTTTTAAAAAATTAATTTACTAATTTCTGGTATTGTCTTTTTTATTTTTATCAATAATGAACTCTTTACTAGAAAACTTCACAAGACCTCAGTCAAATTACCAGACACATGCTGGTGGCCATAATTGTCACATAACCTTATTTTAAACCAAATATTTTGTTTATTTCTTGTTACATGGTGAAAATGCACAGTTTCAATATTTGTAGGGTCTCTGTACATTCTCTCTTAATGTAGTAATCTCTTGTGAAGTTGATTGTGCAGTAATAAAGCAGTACTATTGTTCTGACTTTTATTTTAACAAAATAAATCTATAAATAATAAATCAGAAACAAAAGAAATGTCACGCATAATAAAATGTATGCACTAGTATACACTAGTAGAATAAAAGGGCAAAGTTCCCTGTAAAGCTGAAAAGATTGTAAAGTGTGTTTCAAAGTCAGCAGGATCTTGGGTGAGGTGATAAGATGTCTTAGAAAAGGTTTTAGGACATTTAACCAGTTTTTATTAGTAATAGTCTGATTTATGGACAAAGGTGTTTTCCTTGTGGCACAATTGAAATTTTAAAAATTTCTGATAAGGATTGTATAATGATAAATAATTTCTCTGACAGTTCCTGTAATGTTATGTGCTGAATATAAATGTTATTGGTTAGGCATTAGTAGTGCTAGTAGCTATTTAGTAGTCTCCACCTGAACAAATACCGGAAGCAGAACAGTATAAATATTTGTAGAAACAGACTAGCTGAGGTTTTTGTTTAAAGAGAGTTTAAAGCTTCCTGCTCTGCTGACTTAAAATAATCATTTTACTTTTATCACTGAAAATCTACTGCAGATAAGGAATTCATTTCAGATTGTGCTTTATTGATAAAATTCAGTGACTTTCCATATTAGTTTAGCAGCTGCCATAAATGTATGTATTTAGAGACAAAATTTACATATTTGAGGTGTGTATTTGACATCTAGATGGCAAGCTACGTAGTTAGTAACTTTAATTCTACATAACTCCTATTTGTAAAGTGAAAGTATGTTGAGGTTGTGGGAAGTTAGTATTATCGCTTTGCAGAGTATGAGTTTTGTTCTTGAACAAACCTGCCAATGTTGTTTATACTGTTAGGTTTGTGTCAGGCTGCCTCAGAAGCTATACTGATGTTCTGCTCTGTATTGCAGGTTCCACCAACAAACTTCAAAGCACGTTGAATGAATTTCAGAGCAAGTTAACAGTGATGGAAGACTTACAGATGGAGGTTTGTTACCGTTGTGATTTATTTTAGTTTCTTCATAGAAAGGGTATCTGGTACTGATTGACACATTGCTGCTCTAAGGGGCAATAAGAAACAACCAAATTTAAGTGGACAGACTCAAATTTGTTAATTGTTTTGGATAAACCTTTGTTTTAGATTTTCAGCTGAGCCCTATCCTTTCCTTTCTTAGCTTTGCTTTTGTGGTTTAGTGATGCAAACAGTTTGTTGCCTACACATTAATACCATCTTGGATTTATAGTACAGAATATGTCCTGGGCTTATAATGTAAACAGGGTCTTTCCTATACTTACAGTGCAGAATCTGTGGTATCTTTGATTGTAGGTATGAGCAGAATGTTGTTGTTTCAAAGGTACTACTATTCATTCTCTCCTTTAAATAGTTTCTTCTCTTACCTGAAGTATAGTTTTGTGACTTTCCACATTGTCATATTTCAGCTTGAGCTCAGGCAAGGGACACCGATCAGTAAGGCAGATCATTTGCAGGAAATGGAATCCTAGCTGCTGCTAGATCTGGGCAAGTTAAAACAGGAAGCCAATGTGAGTCTCACCTATACCCAAAGTATCTGCTCTTGCTTGCCTCCATATGGTAGCTTTCAGATTTTATCTTAATCTCTCTAGCTTTGTTGAAGCTTCTCAATTTAAGATCCTTTCCTGTATGTCATATCCTCTTCTAAAAAAAGAAAAATATTTATTTACTAATTAGTATTGAAAGGAAAATAAATCATCAGGGTCAGGAACACCGAATTCTTAGAAATTAGCAGACTTTACTTATTCCAGAACTAAAATATTTCTTGTTAATAACTTATCTCAGTAAATATAAATTGTTGCTTAAATAATTGTCAGATGTTGCCAGAGGACGGTTAACAAAGTGAAGAATTGAATAAATGGTTTCTCTCTGAAGCTTCCATTGTACAGTTGTTGAGGACAAGTATGGGCATTATTCGTTGAGAAATGTTTTCACTTTTATGTTGTGGATGAACCAACCTACCATTTTTCCAGGCTGGATTATTCATGATTTAAAATATTCAGACAGCTTTGTTGATCTGGGGGTTGTGGGGATGCTAATTATCTAACTCAAACATTGTGCTCTGTGGTTCATAAAATATTTCAAACCTGCATCTGTCATATTCTTTCTTTGTGTGTTGAGGATAGAGCACAAAAACTGTCCACGCCTTTCCATTTATCGTACACTTTCTTTTGGTTGTTGTTATGGTAGGTAATGTTTTTGATTTGAGTAAGTTGGAACAAAAAAACTGCATGACATTCCAACCAAAATCAGGCTTCCAAATTTCTGATAACATATGAAAATATTTGTTGCTAAGCAATATTAGAGATCCAGAAATTATTTTCTCATTGAGGATCTTGTTCCATTAAAATCAGAAGACAAACTTAAATATTAACATTTCATCCAGGTACATCAAGTTTGCATGTAGTCTGTCTCTATATACATACAAGGGGAACCCCAAAAGAAATATCTATTTATTTTGTGAGGAATGGTAAGTGGTATGGTAATAAAAATCATGCACAAAATGTTTTCATATATCTTGCCACTATTCTGAAAGTTTTATTTCTTTTATTTGCCAGGAAATAACATATTACAGCAGTTTGAAATGGTTGATCCATATGTTAAATGGATTAGTAATTGAGCCTCTCACAGCTGAGTAGATTTTACTGATTGAGGTTCTTCATTGTGTGATGATGAATGTGCATGGACACTTATGCATTGATGATATTGCTGTGAGGTTAGGGTTTGAATTGTGTGAAAAGTGGAGAAATAGAACTCTAACTTAGACCTTGCTGTGGGAAACTGGCAGGAGCTGTCAATGGAGACAGTACACAGAAGGTTGAACTGATTTGGCAAACGGACACAGAGTTGAGTGAGAGTTAGCCCGTAAAGATGATTAGTGATAACCTTGATTAATGTAAAGTTTTTGCATGGTGGGCTCGCATAACCCTCAGAACATCAGAGACTGGTGGACAGTGTGAGAATGTTGAGAGAAATTCTGTTCACCAGTAGTTGCTCAATAAAGACAACATTTCAATATAATGATTCTGACTGGTTCCACATTGGCAGTCAGTCTGTAGATTAAGATGGCGACTTGAATGAATGAAATTTTTCTCTCAATAGGTTTTTTGACTGGCACTAAATTTAAAGTTATGAAAACCTGTTTCTCTTTTACTGATTGATTTTCATGAATAAAAAGGATAAATATTTGGACATAAAAATATTTAAAAATAAAAACTTCTCTTTCAACATGTAAACAAAGAGAATGTTCAGAAGAGAGATTCACTGATAAGAAAATTGGCTAGAAAGTATCAATTTGAAGGTAAAAATTAAAGTGCTCGTGTTGTTGTGGACATGCTAACAAATCTGAAATTTTGAACAAACTAAACAACCCAAACCAAGTATTGTCACTTGGTAAATGTTTTTTTTTTAAAAAGAGAATGAAAATATACCTAGATTTTATCACTAAAAGAATGGTAAGGTGTGTGACGAATCTAGTTGAGTTGTTTCTGTATTTTGACATTTAAGAATATCAACAGACACATGATAAATCTAAATGACCAGATGGTGGTTTGATTTGAACAAAGGCATAACTTCAAACCAAATGGAAATTTTTAGACTAATCCTCGACTAGGCTTTGTTTGAAAATCTATTTCGTTTAATGTACTGCTGCTGATGGTTTTGTTAAAATTTGAATTTTGTTTTCTTTAATCTAATACTAATGTGCATGTGTATACCTCAGCTACATTTATCACATATTTGTGTAGCTTGAAACTATAATGATCCAGCTTTCCAGATCAAGTGCTTTTGATACTTCATTGGTGATATACAGGGTGCAGCAAAATGATCTGACACATTTGTATTTTTAATAAAAGCCAAATGGAGTAAAGAACGAAAAATTTGTTTTTATTTTCAAAATGTACATAGAATGCCATTTTTTTCCATTTGGTTTTAAAAATTAAATCACTCAAGTGGGTACCGTTATTGTCCACACACTGTCGAAGGCGTTCATGAAAGTTGTCCATAACCCGGCGGGTCATTTCATGTGGAATGGCAGCAATTTCTTGGCGAATGACATCTTTTAATCGCTCAATAGATCGAGGGCGATGAGTGTATACCTTTGATTTCAGATATCCCCACAGAAAAAAGTCGCACAGGTTCAAATCAGGTGATCAGGCGGGCCAACCGATGTCACCACGCAATGAAATCAAATGACCGGGGAACATCTCCCTCAAAATTCCCATCGCACGTCGAGAAGTGTGGGCTGTTGCCCCATCCTGTTGAAACCAAACATTGTCCTTATCGTCAAGTTCATTCAATTTGGGTTTCAGAAAAGTGTCTAGCATCACACAATATCGACCAGAGTTCACACTCACTGTAACATTGCCTTCTTCGAAGAAGTAAGGACCCCAAATGCCAAATTCTGCTACCACACACCATACGGTTACCAGAGGACAATGCAAAGGGCATTGGTGCAACTCATGAGGGTTATTCTCAGCCCAGTATTGTAAGTTTTGCTTATTCACGCTGCCACACAGGTGAAAATGCGCCTCGTCACTGAACAACACAACAGCTGCACGGGGGACACGTTGTTGAATTTCCAAACACAATGCTCTGTGAGTTTTAAAGTCTCTTTTCCTGAGTTGTTGTGCCAACATCATTTTGTATGGATGCATTTGCAGTTCCATGTGAAGAATTCTTCGCAAACTTCTATCGGAAAGGCTAAGAGCAGCGGCGTGTTTCCGTGCCGAACGTCGTGGAGACTTGAACTGAACCTCTTACCGCTGCCACATTTTCCGGAGTTCTGGCAGTCCGAGGTCGGCCGGTTGATTTTCGTTTCAATACTGATCCACTAGCTCTCAAGTTGGTAACCCATAACAAAATTGTGTTTCGAGTAGGTACGGGATCATGTCTACCAAGCCTGAAGTGTACACGGAATGCTCTTTGTGTTGCAATTACGGATTCGTTGTTTTTGATAAAGGTTTCCACGATGAAAGCGCGATGTTCGCCCGTCCAATTCATGTCAGCAACTGTAAACAAAATGAAACAAAATGGCATCCTATGTACATTTCGAAAATAAAAACACATTTTTCGTTCTTTACTCTCTTTGGCTTTTATTAAAAATACAAATGTGTCAGATCATTTTGCCGCACCCTGTACATGGTGTAAGTGAAAAATCTATCATTGGCTCCCTCCTGCCTTCAAAATCAGAAATCTTGGCCGGTGGAGCAGATGGTTGGCCCTGATTGACTACTATAGCAGTTTTCAAAACTTTTGCAGAATATTACTGATTGAACTAACACTTTATAAGACATAATTTTCCAGGACTATGTTTAAATGAGTGTCAGGAAACGGTTCCTGAAACATCACCACTTGAAAATTACAGTACATTAGCAACATCCACCAAAAAAGACTTTATACATATCTGGCATCTGTACACCAGGAATATTATGATACTTTTTCAGTATTCAGTACAATAAAATTGTACACCAAATATAGCACACAAGCAATTATTGTTCAGGAAAGTTCACATTTTGATGGCTTTTTTTATTTTCCATTGTTTTTAGTGATGCTCAGCTACTATGCATCAAGTGCATAACTTCTCACGTACTTCAGATATTGGTTCCTAGGTTGGACACATCTGTCAACAATAGAGACATTTTTTGGAACTATGTTTTGACTATGCTTGAAATTTTGCTATGCAATGATGATGCTACACATTTCTGATCTTGCTGTTTTGCTAGTGTTCAACCGATTGTCTTGGTAAAATTTTAATACTTTGATATAATTTTATAAATCATAAGCAGCTTTGGTTATTATCTGTCTCTCATTCATTCTTTCATTCATATTCACAGACGGAGTATGCAGGTCTTTGCCATAATAATAATAATAATAAGAAGAATGCCTTTCAAAAACAGAGCTTCAAGAAATGGTTTAGTTTAGTAGTTGATTTATCTGACCACATTATCACCACTATAAAATGCATGTTAGCCAAGATGCTTACCCATCTATTTTTGCTGTTCATACATATTGTGAGTTGACCAAATGTGTTTAGGGAGGAAGGTGTAAGTAATCACTAAACAAACCATCTTGTATTTTATTCAGCAGAATTGCAATGACTGCCAACATTTCAATTGTTGTAGCACCAACATCACTGCCATGGCATGGTTCCTGCATAAATCGGGTATCCTGGAAGATTGTTTGACAAAGCCAGTAGTGACAGGTGAACATTAAGGCCATTGCCTTAACAGTTGTGATATGTATGTTGGCATGCCTTTTGTATGTGTGCCATTCATACTCTTCACTGACAAGCTTAAAATGTTTACTACTTCACATTTAGAAATACATGTTGTTGGAGACAGGTTTGTGTTACATCTGAGCCAAGTATAGTCAATTTGGAGCAATACTTTGAGCAGGTATTTGGTAGGAAATAAGTTGGATCTTACATTTATTGATGGATGTCGTCTTTATGTATTTACCACATATTGCAGGAAGATGGAATAACATATGCATATGCACATCATGGAAGTTTTGGAATGGATTGTAGTAAACCCATGGAGAGAGCATCTTGATAAACAGTTGAGAGTCAATTGACCAAAGTTAACTTCACAACAGAATATACATCTGTTGAGAAATTAGAAATGCTCATGCAAAATACTGAAACTTGACTTTTTATAAATTTATTGTCACTTATTGGGGAATAAACATGCATGTGTGAATCCTATAATGTTTGAGTTATGATATACACATCTATTTCTCTGTAAAATAAATGAATTATTTGTTTGTAGAGTTCTGCCGAGGTCCTTCCATTGATGAAACCTATAAGCGATTTTTGAAAAATTTAAACAGTATGAAGTCTTTATGGAAAAAGCCCAAAAAGCTAAGGTAAGGGTGAATCAGTTAATTAATTAACACTGTTTCTGTTATTGTGAGTCTTTGAGCAGATTGTTCATTTGTTAAAAAAATATTATAAACAAAAATGAAAAAAATAAATAAACAAGGTTTTAATACCCGTATATAGTTCAGCACAGTTATGCATGGGTCTTTGCCTTTCCCACTGCTTTTGCAACAACTTTATCCTCGGAATGGTCTTGGTTCTTGAAACCTTTTACACATTTGATACATGGAGGAAATCTCTGGGAAAAGTGAGAAGAAACCATGCCAAGGAGATTAATCAGATGCACCTGTTTCCATTGCAAGACATTGACTTTAGCAGGCCAACAACCTAAGCACTGGACTACTGCACCACCCATATCGCTGATTTATGCTCATGAGCTCTAATGATGTCAACTTTGGTCCTTTTTTTTTCTAAATAACCAAATTCTAGATGTTTCTTTCTCCAAATGGGTTGGGGGTGTGCACTTCCTGTCCACTGGTTTTAGGGTTTTTAAAAAATTACTGGTGTGTCTGAGTCTGCACTGTTGTTAAAACATCTATTATACAGTGTGTGTAGACACATTTGAATGAGGAGAGAGATAAAGAGATTGGAATGTCTTTTTTTTAATTCAGAAGGTAGAGATTCTTCTAAGAATTAGCAGAAATCTAAATAGAGATGAGATAAGTTACACTGGACAACAAAATGAAACTTTTTGTCTTCCACCGAGCAAAATGTGGGTGATCTTAGCTAAATGTTGGGTGCTGATTTCAAATCTGAAGTCAGAATTTGGCTAGGACGTCAGGTTTTTGAGATATGCATAAGGAGGAATTTCACCACTGACGCTATATTATGACTTGTTATATGAACCATATAAAGCTTGAACAACAATATTTGGTATTCAAATGTTTAATGTGAAACACATTTGCCATAATCGGTCAACAGATGCTTGAGAAAGACTGATAAATGCAGTATGGAACATATGAAACACATTTAACTTACATAGTAGATACATTCCAAATGTTCAAAAATGCTTCAGACACTTGTTCTTGTGCTTACGTGAGGAATCAGTCTCCCTTTGGATGAACCAACAGTAATCACCCATCATGTTGGGATTGAATTTACCCTGATATATACTTTGCATCACCTTCATGTCTTGGTGGAACCTTTCACCATGCTCATCACTGACAACTCCTAGATTGGTTGGAAAAAAATCAAGATGCGATGCAGAAACTGCATCTTTAGAGACATCTTGGCCCCCATTTGCTGATACACCATTAGCATGTTTTCCACATACTCAGCATAGTGCTCAGATGTATACTTGCCAAAAAAGTTCTGTACAACTAAAATAAATGCTTCCCATGCTGCAGACTTCAGTGGGTTCAGCTTATTATTTGAACCAATCTTCACACACGAGTTCTTGAATTTCGGACTCCACAGAAATTCCTCCTTTGAGGTTAGCTTCACTCTTGTCAGCACCAAACTTCTCTCTTAGGCACTTGAAGCCATCACTATCTTTATCCATGGCTTTGACAAAGGTTTCATGAAGCCGAGTTTGATATGAAATGGCCGAAAGTAGACAGTCTGAAGATCTACCAATGGCATATGTTGCACATTGTATCTGTCAACTATAGGTTCCTGTTGCATAGGCCAGTCTTTGCGAGTGTAATGGTTGGCATCATCATGGCTGTTGCAAAGACACAAGAAACACGTGTTTTGTGTATCCTAGCTACAATCCAAGAAGGAGAGAAATAACTTTGCGATCACCACAAATTTTCCATTTATGATCCGAATAGCTTATCATTTTCAAGCCAACTGCGTGAGCTATAGGTACCGAAGGTTTTTGGGTACCATGATGTAACAGCGCAGTTTTAAGGTTTAGTTTGCTACATTCTATGAATAACCTTCATCCATCAGTCACATGCCATAACTGAAAAACATGACATCCAAGAGCAGTTTTCAGATTTGGAATCAGCGTGTGAAATACTACAAAGTAAGCATGATAGTGTTCAGTGTAAACAATTTACCGGGATAGTGATAGTTGAGGCATTTAAAAAATATCACTATTGTGATGATTTAAGGAAGACAGCCTTATGTTAATTCCTAACTCATTTTTTTTTGTTAAATGTTCTTTGTAAGTCAAGACGAAAAAGTAGGAACATTAGCAGATTCTCTGGCAATAGGTATAAATCTGTGATTTGCTCCACAAATCTCAGAACATTGTCCATAAAACACTCCAGGGCATTGTGGAAGGAACCTAACTTGATTTAGTCATCCTGGGACAGCATCAACCTTAATATCCATTGTGGGGATGGTCCATGCATGGAGTACATCTGTTGAGGAAATGAGAGCACGAATGTTGACTGTTATTGGAACAACAAGGCAAGAGTCTGCCTATAAGAGTCGATACTGTCGTATTAGATCTCTAGTTGGGATCATGTATAAGTCAAACTCTACAGTTAAAAAATCTGAATGCTCATAACTTCAGTATCATTGGTGACCAATAACTTTAATAGATAATAAAGGGTCATTTACTTCATCTGGCAGGTATAGTAATCATAAGAAAGGGAGAGCTAAAAAGAAGAGGATAATTGCTGGAGCAATTGTTCGGATGGTTTCTACCTTTTGTCTTTTGAGGACTATTCGGGAGATGGTTTTATTTATAATCAAGGTGGTTGATACATAGCCTACTAATAAGTGATTATTACTAACAAATATTGCATGATCATGGAATAAAATTAACTGTTCTATGAGAGGGGATGATGAGTCTTAAAATTTAATTTGTTCTCATAAGGCCATTTCTATAAAGTAAGGGCTCCTGTTTCTGAGAGATCATGGAAGTCAGCAGGTAGGCGGTTATCTCAATCTAATGAGGTATTAAAGAGGTTGGTTCAAGTAACTTTTTGTTGGGATGTTAACCTTTCTCAAACAATGAAGATAAATACTAAGACAGCGATGAAGGAAATGAAAGATCCTATAGATGACACAATGCTTCATTCAGTGAATTGGCCAGAGTAGTCTGAATGACGTTGAGGTATTCCTCTTAGTCATAAGAAATGTTGGGGAAAGAAGGTGATATTAACTCCTGTAAATATTAACATGAAGTGGGCTTTTTTCATCTTGGGTGAAGAGTAGCCCCTGTTACCAGAGGGTACCAGGCAACTACGTAATAAGTATCATGAGGTATAATATCTGAGGAAGAATTTGATAGTACAATTCTTGTGAGATCACCAACTGTAAATAAGAAAATAAATCCTAAGGCTCATAACATTGGAGCAAAAAATTTGATTACTGATCCATGGATGGTTGCTAATTATCTGAATACCTTAATTCCTGTGGGCAATAATTATAGTTGCTGCTGTAAAGTATGCTCCGGTGTCTACGTCTATTCCAACAGTGAATATGTGATGAGCTCAGACGGTAAACCCTAGGAGACCAATAGATAGTATTGCATAAATCATTCCTAATGCTCCAAAGATTGGTTTCTTTTGGGAGAAGTGAGACACTATGTGTGAGATTATTACAAATCCTGGTAAAATAGGAATATATACTTCTGGATGACCAAAGAATCAGAATAAATGTTGGTATAAAATTGGATTCCTCCCCTCCTGCTGGGTCAAAGAATGAGGTATTTAAGTTTTGATCAGTGAGTAATATAGTGATGGCCCCTGCGAGTATTGGCAAGGATAAAAGTAACAGGATTGCTGTGATTTTTACTGATCACACAAATAGAGGTATTCACTCTAATTGTAAGCCTTGTCATCGTACATTTACGATGGTTGTAATAAAATTAAGGGCGCCTGCCAAATGAAGTGAAAAAATTGCTAAATCTACTGAAGGTCCTGCGTGGGCTAGGTTATCTGAGAGTGGTGGATAGACAGTTCACCCAGTAAGTAATAAAGTAAGGGAGTAATCAGAAAGTCATATTATTTAATTGAGGAAACACTATATCTGAAGCCTCCAATTATTACAGGTATTACTAGGAATAAAATTATTACAAATGCTTGAGCGGTGACAATGACGTTATACAGTTGATCGTCCCCTAATAAAGTTCCTGGTTGTCTTAATTCTGTTCAGATTAACAATCTTAATGATGCCCCCAGTAATCTGGATCAGATTCCAAATAAGAAATAAAGGGTTCAAATATCTTTGGGATTTGTTGAAAAAATTCATCGCATACTATGTGGTGATTATAAGAGTGGATCTCGAGAGAAGGGTTTAAGAGGGAGGTTAAGTTGTTGAAGAATCTCAGGTTTAATAATTGAGAAGATTGATAAATTTAAGTGGTAGTATAAGGAGATTAAGGAGCCTATAGGTAGGTATATGTTTAGGCTCTATTATTATGATTACAAATCATTTTGGTAAGAACCCTAGGAGGGGTGGTAAACCTCTTAAAGAAAGAAGAGAGATAGAAAGAGCTAATATTAGCTCATTTATATTTCTCCCTTTACTTAGTTGTGAAAAAGAGGAAATATTAGTGTAAGAAATAATTAGGAAGATCATAAGGGAAAGGAGAAGATATGTTAGAAAGTATACTAGGAGTAATGTAGTTCTCAAAGCTAGAGCACACGTTATTCATCCTGTGTGTGAAATGGAAGAGTATGTTAATAAAATACATAATCTTGTTTGGTTGATCCCACCTAAGACTCCAATTAATCTTCTTGTTACGCCTAATAATAAAATATAAGTAGGGTGGGAGTTTATGTAAATAAGAAAGAGTGGGACAATTTTTTGTCAAGTAAGGAGAAGAAAGCAATGTATTCATGATATCCGTAAAGTAATATTAGGAAGCCAAAAGTGAAGAGGTGCTCCCCCTAACTTGATGAGGAGGAGAAGCATAAATAGAATTCTTCTTATTTTGGTTTGACTAAATAAATTATCTCAGGAGGAAGTAATGTAAAAGGATAGTATACTTGTTATTAGGATAGCCCTTGATGCAAGGGCTTGAATACTAAAGTATTTAATTGCTCTCTCCCTTTCGAAAAGGGAGCCAGTTCCGGAGAGAATAGGTAGGAATCTTATTAATTAATTTCTAGACCTACTCAAACACCTAATCAGTGGTTGAGGAAAGGGAAATAATAGTACCTAAAAATATAAGGAATAGGAACATGAATGGAAATCTTAGCTTCCATGAGTAGGCATAGAGAGTTGACCTTTCATAGTATAGATCAAAATCACATAAATAATATTCACTTTAAGCCTTTGGTATAATAAAAGTTAGAGTGAAGGGTTTTAAGGTGAAACCTACTGTCCGAATGCAAACTGGATCTTATATTTTAAAGTATAAAACTGAGAGGGGTTGTATTAACCATTTTTAAATTAAAAGTTTAACACCATAAGATAAGTTACCTCAAAACTAAAAATCTCACCAGTAAATACAAGTGTACAAGAATAATCATACTACGTCTACAAAATGTCAGTATCTGGTTCGAACCCAAAGTGATGTGTAGATGAGAAGTGCTGTGATATTGTTCATAGGAGGCAGGTTAAGAGAAAAGTGGATCCAATAAGAATATGAAGCCTGTTTCTACAAAGAAGGTTGAGCCATAAGCACTATCTGAGATAGTGAATGCGGTTTCTTTGTATTCTCCTGCTTGTAGAAAAGTGAAATATAGTCATAGGAGGGAGGTGAATAATAACCCTTGGTTGGCTTTTTTAAAGGTTCCTTGTATAAAAGCATGGTGGGCTCAGGTGACTGGTACTCCTGAGGCTAGGAGCACCACAGTGTCTAGTAAGGGTACTTGAAACAGATTGATGGGGGTGACTCCTGTGGGAGGTCATGAAGATCCAATTTCTATAGTGGGAGCAAGCCTTGAATGGAAGTAAGCTCAGAAGAAGGTGAGGAAGAAGCAGATCTTTGAGAAGATCAATAGGATTATCCCTCATCACAGTCCAGATAAGACATTTGATGTGTGGAATCCTTGAAAGGTTCTTTCTCAGATTACGTCTCGTCACAACTGTAATATTGTAAGGATGGTTAATTAGAATCTTATTAGAAGTAGAAGAATATTAAGAAAGTGAAATCAGAATGCAAGTAAGTCCTGTGATTAACAATAAGGCTCCAGTAGCCCCAGTTAGAGGCCATGGGCTTAATTCCACTAAGTGGAATGGATTTTGGGTTATTAAAGGTTTATAGTTTTATTACGCATTATTATTTTTTGGGGGGAGGGGAGAGGGTGGAGTTTTTAGGTATACATGTCCTAGTGGTGTATTGGATAGCATGCTAAGGTTTCATTTTGGCGGAGTATTAAGACACCTAGGTTTAGGAGGAGAAGGGTTGGCAGTAACGGTGAGAGTTTTGTGTGGAATTGTTTCTCGTGTATGTGTGTTGGTGGGGGTGGTTTTTTTTTACTTCGCTTGAGCAGAATGGGTTGAGTTATTTTCAGATTCAGAAAGGGCCTAATAAGGTGTGGGTTGGAGGGATCCTCAACCTTCGACTGGTGCTGTTAGATTGTTTTCTAAAGAGTTGGTTGGTTCTGTGCAGTCTAATAGTTGGTCTTTTAGCTTTTTTTCCTTTGTTGGGTTTGTATTTGGCAGATCTTGTAGATTTTTGCAACATAAATAGAAAGAAAATTACTTGGCCTTTTTTTTTACCCGCTTCTTTTCATTACTAGAAGTAGTTAATGTAGTTAAATTCCAGCAATCTTTCTGTTGTCAATAGTACTGAAGGATTAGTTTTGGTATGCAAAATAACCCTGATAATCAATGCCAGGTGATCACCAAAACATTAAGTTCTGTTACTAATGTGGTAATGGCAAAAGCCTGAAATAACTGCATTTCTCTGAATACAAATAACTTTTCTCTTTTCTTGTAACTATTTATTTATTTTTCTTCCTGCTCTGATCATCTACTGCCTTGTCATGATGCATTGTGCTCAAGAAAATGATAAGCCTTATCTTTCTTGGACGCACAACTCGCCATGGTGGTGTTGTCTTGATACCAAATTCAGAACTATGAAATTCTCGGAACTCGTAAGCCTTCATCAAACCAGGTGTGTCTGGCTTGTTTTGGCAGAGCGTCTCCACATTTATTATCAGTCCTTTCTCAAGTAGTGCTTCAGCAAGGGGCATGCTTATGAAGAAATTGTCTGTTGTTATGTTGTGACTTATGCTCCTCAATTGACTGCATAACTGCTGCAAAATGCTTGATCGAAGATTTCTCTGGACTTTTTCAGCAGGCTATTTTCCAGTGCAGACAATTGCGTCATTTGCATACCGAGTGAACTTGCATCAACTGTTCATCTGCTGTCTCACAATCACTGGGAACAAATCTCTTTCTGCAGTTAGCAAGAAAAAGATCTTGTACATATCTAAAAGTTGCCATGAGGTCTATTTGCAGATGAAATTCTCTTGTCCTTTTTTCATCAACCCTCAGGAAACTGTGAATATCTTCAAATATTTCAATAGATGTTGTGGGTCTGTGTATCAGGTTTGAAAATTGGGTCTCTGAACAGCTTCCAAGGAGAAATGTCCCAGTTTTTCTTATATTCCTACCGAAAGAGAAAGGCCCACTAAAGATAGAAGCTTATTTTCAGATATATCTTTGCTTTCTTTCTCCTTACTTGCTGTTGTTCTTCATCCTTCAAGATTTAAACACTTGCAAATTTCTCAATCATGTTGTTAAAGACTAAATGATCCCAGGAATCTTTAGGTGACATTTGTTTCTGGTGCAGGTCCCAGAGAGTTCCTTATGTTGTGGCTTTGTGTTTTTCCTTGAGCGGGAGGGTTTTTGCTCCAGTATGTGCCATTGCAGCTGAGTCTAATTGTCTTTTGGGCATTGTCTTCAGGTTCCTCATCAGAAGACTCAGAAAAACTATTGTCGTCACTAACACAAGATTCTTTGCATAAACTGGATACCTGAAGCTGACCGAGTTGGTGAATCTTCTGTCCTCCAATGTTCAACGTCCTCTTCAGGTTCATAGTGTGGTTCATCAATGTTTCATTATATTATGACTCCATGTCTACATCCATAATCTCTTCAGTCGCTAATTCTACCACCATATCTGCAGTTAGTATAGTCTCATTGCGTTTTTCCATTTTGGAAACCTGGAAAATATATGCAATGTGATACCATATTCATAACACATCCCTAGTCTCTAGATTTGAGTATCATTTTAATACAGATAAGTACTAAAAATATTAGTTATGCATGGCATCTACTTAGCATCTTAGCATTTACAGTTGACATGTATACATTTGTATAATAAAATTTGCCAAGGGTATCTGCCAAACAAATTAATAATATAATGGTAACAATGAAGTATAAAACAGGTACGATTACTATTTTGTCTCAAGTTTTATAACATATAATATATGAACATAAAGAAATGAATGAATACTCGCAGTGAAATATCGATTAATTGTAAAAACACTGCACCCCTAAACATTTTTTACAGTTTAGAATGTCAAAAACATACATGTAACAGATGCTTTCACTGTCCTTTGAAATAGTTTTTCCATCTCCGTATGGAGATTTGTTTGTACCAAATAAATCCTGAAAAAAACACTAGGTAGAACAAAGGTTTCTATTGGATTTACAACATTGAAATAAACAGGGTTGGTGAGACACAACGACTGGAAAATTAACTTATTAATTTAAAATTTTTCTCCCATACCAATATAATTTTTTTATGAAATTATAATTCATAAATATTTGTCACAACATAGTATAAAAATAGAGAGAGAGCCAAGTTGACAAATGCATCTATAACAGTTATTAGAAAACAAAAATTATGCTGGGTCTCTCGGACCCAGTGCTGCATCCAAAGGCTAAAGGCTGCTGTGTACAATTTGCATGACTTTATGAGAGAGATTGTGAGATGAAGGGTATTTATACATAATTAGGATTGAAAAGGATAGATATTAATTGGTCAGCTTCACTTGTTATTGATTAAGTAGTTTTTTAAGCTTCAGTGAGCTTAACAGTGAATAGCTTCTACAACAAAATATACAGTATATATATACTCTTATCTTGTGTTAGTGTCAGTTGTATTGTGTTGAGATGTTAACCTATTATGACAAAGCTGAGATTAAAGTATCAGTGACACTCAGAGCTTGCGGTGATTGTCATTTTGACTGATCTGGAAATCTTACCTAAACACTGAATTGTTTTTACATATCTCTGCTGAAGAGTGGCCCTTTATGAATCTGTTCTTTGAATTGGCAGTTGCCATATAAATAACTGCCTTATTTGATGTGGATTAATTGGAAACTGTGGAGTAAAAAATCCAATTTGTAGTTTGAGCAATTTAGGACAAAATTTAAAACATCGGTACGACTAAATGTGATATGGTGAACTGAAAAAGATGGCTGACTTTTGTTGTATTCACGAACACACGTGTGGCTTGTAAGTTTATTATCAACAAAATTAGATAACATGTTTTACAATTTCATTCTTACTAAAATGTGTTTTATTGCACTATCTCATTGGTCTCCCCACACTTTTCTGTGGTTTGTATCCCAGCTAAGCATTGAACTAACTGGATTTTTGTAACAAAAATATTTTATTATTAACTAAAGAAATTCTAAGTTTTCTCTTTGGAAACTACATGAATATTTTCAGAGGCATAGCTGATAACTCTTCCCAATTTGTGGTAGGTGGGTTAAATTGTCATCTCAAGTATGAGAAACTCATTTTGAATTTTAAAAAACAATTAAATTTGCTTCACTTTGGTTAAAAGATTCTTCAACATTGGTTTGGTAGTTCCTGACTGGTCAGCTTTGATCGTCATTGTCCTCAGGACTAAATCCTGATGATGGTGCAAAATGTAAATCCATTTATTGGTTACTTTATTAACAGTAACAGAACAGGAAATAATTTTCTGTTGTTTTACATCTGCTTTTAGAGAGAACTTCAGACTACTGTGAGCTCAGCTCAGCTCAGTTAGTACTGACAAAAAGGAAATTAGTAAACTTAATATTAGGGTTAGGGTATTAAAACAAAATAATATCAAAATTGTTTTAGTTTTCTTTTTTCACTTCACATATTTTTCATATGAAATATTTTTGAGAACTCTATAGTAAATATGCAGGTGTGCAAATCCTTTTGGACTGATTGTTTGTAGAGGGCTAAAATAGAACTGGCTGCTTGTATCAACAGATTACACTTGAATAAATATGCAGCAAAATGGAATTTTATATTTATTCAATGCTTTTTTATTCAGTTTCCAAGTTCATTGAACTTAATGAAGAATTATTTAGTTAAGTTTTCTATATTTGTAATATGCTCTCATTGATCTTTGAAATAAAAGCACGGTTCTTTAAATTTTCTTTTAAAATCTATTTCAGGGTATGCAATACTTATCTACTTTTAAGGGTTTTTTTATTTAATTAAATATTAGCTGCGCTGTCTATAATCAGTTCTGGTTAGAGGAAGTGATAGGACTGCGGATCATGTATTTTGCAGCGATGTGGCTATCATTGTGAAGAATCTTTAGAAATGAGTTTGGTTACTGCTTAAACTTTAAACAGATTACCAAGCCTGGCTATTTCAGTGAAAGCTAAGGAACATCATGATTTTTGAAGATCCTAAAATATATAATTTATAAATCGTTCAACATCAACAGACAATGAACTAGTACATTAAATAAAAATAGTTGTACAGCTGGAAGATGTCAGCATTCTGGCACAGAAGACTACCACTGAGAAAACAGCGAGTAGAAGAACAAGACCTCCGTCAAAATTCAGAGAAATTACAGCTCTGGCCACTTCAGTCATTCAGTCAACAAATGGTTGTGAGAAGGTGGAAATTAAAATGTTGACCACCAGCACTGAAAGGTTTAAGTTTGAAAAGCTAATTTTAATTAAACCTTTATTTCTTTGTTTATTAAAAGTAAATTTCAGTTACAGACAAATGGAGGTAATTTTTGTGGAGGAGATTGTGTTGACTTTTGGTGAAAAAGACTTTAGCCATTTTGATATCACCACTAAAGAATAGAGCTGTGAAGTTACTAATCTAGTACAGTTTGTTTAACTTGTGTAATGGAAAAGCGGTATAATGTGATTGCATCAAGAAATTAAAGAACCATTCTAGACATGTTTCTTCAGTAGTAGTTATTTTATTTATATTTGTAAAGCTAGCTTGGTACTAAATTATTATGCCATAGTTACATTGGTTAATCATGGTGATGCCTATAAAAAAGCTGCTTTCTCACTCAATAGTCTTGAAAATAGTGATTATGTAAAGATAGCGGTATTTTGTCATTAATTTCTTTGTGAACTGATAAAAAATTTTAATCATTAACTTGAATTTTCAAATTATTATTAGGTTTCACAGGAGCGTAACTTAACTAGAAAAATGAGTCTCTGAAGAAAATTAACCATAAATCTCTCTATTAATGCTTCTGAATAATGCAGAACTGTTTTGTAAAAAATTTTGAATTTTTGGTGGTGTGAGCCAGCTATTAATAATCCCGTCATTGTAGAGAAAGAAAGCAAGCAATTAATGGGATGGCTACCTCACCTGAATAGATGGTGTAAATGCATGATGTTAATTACAGATAGAACAAACTTTATAAATAGATAAGAGGAATTGCATTTCCAACAAAGGTGCAGCTGGTACTTTAGAAGATTTCCACAATGTTTGCATCTCTTGTCAGTTGACATAAGAAGGAACAAAAACCATAGTGAGCAATACAGAAACTAGAAATTAGTCAGATGAATACAGATCAGGGTATTTAACAGGAGACTAGATTTTTTGTCGTCTCTTCATTAGTAATAGCATTTAGAAAACACTAGTCTGCTTACTGTTCATCATGGTATAATTTTCTGGATAAATTAATGAATGCAGTTTTAAAAAAAATTTGGAAGCAAGTTAAATTGAATAGAATGGTATGTTACCTATTCTGTCTCTTTATAATCTCAAAGAAATTATTTTTAGATTTAGTAATTCTTCATTGTGTTGCGAATGTTTCGTGTATACTGATTCCTGGGAAGGAAATAACACATGATAAACATATAAAACCCAAAGTCTTAGCTAGTGAAGGCTACTTCATGTGACAGATTGCAGCCCAACTTCATTTTAGAGGGTGAGAGCACATTGCATGACTGAGGCAAATACATAAAACTGGCATTGTTGATAATGAAAGTGTTTGAGGAAGAAATCCCAAACTGCTTAAAGTATCTCTGGTATGCTTTTACATGGCAAACGATCAGCTAGTTGGAGAATTGGAAATGGCCTGGCTGCAAATATGATGGTGATGTTTTTTGAAGAAAACTGCAAGAGACTTTAAAGGCGAAGTGGTGTCAACAGATATGAATCTGGCTAAAAACCATTCCTGAGAATAGGCAACCCCATAAGTCTGAAATGTGCAGCAGAAATGAATTTATTAACTTTTTACCAACAATTAACAGCTGTTTGTTCAAAGGGAGATCAGTGAGTGTAGAACAGCTAAAGTGAAGCATTGCAGTGGATCATTACAAGTGTATGGCTGCGTGTCTGGCAAAGGTGCCAGAAATTGGAATAGTGAAGATATATTGACTTCTAGTAGCAGATACATGCAGGTTTTCATCCATAATTCCATTTCCTCTAGAAGACATCCTATTGGGCGGGAATTCTTCTTCCAACAAGTTAGTACCCAAGTCTAGGTTTTCCATATGCATGTGAGAATTTGCTTTAATTTATCATATTGTTATGATTTGGGTGTGTTGCTTTCAGTTGATGATCCAAGTGTTCTGTTGAATTTGTGTCAGGAAAATAACTCGAATGCCCTGATTCTTCTTCCAGATTATGGTCAGGGAAGATATATAGCATGTAGTGACATCCTGCAGAATAGGTGCATGAAATTTCAATTTACCTCATCAGAAAAACTATCCTACATCCTTGACTGTGGACTGAGAATGTTGGCTTTGAAGCTCTTTGTTTAGTTTCCAAAAAACAGAACAACAAACTCATTTATACCAAAATTATTAATTGAGAATGTGAGAATTTCTGTGGTAAAAATGTAGAATCCCTTTCCTCTACCAGCAGTGCTGTTCTTGCATAATGTAAAATAACGACCTGATCTGTCAGTAACGAGTGACCAACTCGTATATAGTGCAAAGTTCGCTGAGGCAAATGTTACTGATATGGCATAGTAGTTTGGATTATGACAGATATTATTTACTAACCACATCTGCATTCGTTGCCAAGATACTGTTGTTGACATTGACCATGAAACAGAAATAAGCCAAAACTGGTCCAATATAATCTCTACCTGCTTGGCTGCAGATAATGTGTAGTACATAAGAAACCCCTTCCAAAAAAATAGAATGCTTTATATTTTGGTGGCGGATGCATCTGGCATGACTGCCAAATAATGGTGGCATGAATTTTTCTCCAGTGAATCCAGGTTTCAGCAATTCAATTTGACATCCTCACCTGGGTTTTTTGAGAAGTCCAACAAAAGCCTCCAAGCCTAATGTGCGTAAACCACAGGTCAAGTAAAGAGGATGAAGTGTCATGTTATGGGCTGCATTTGGCATGGTGAGAAACAATTTGTTCCCAAAGGATGTCTCAATTCTGTCAGGTACATTGCCATTTTAGAGAAAAATCTTGAATGCATCAAGTGTAGACTAATATTTCTGTAATAATACATGCTTTCGGATGTACTTTTTAGCTGCATTTTTTCCTGGTTGAGTAATGTATTAATATGTTTGTGTGTGTTTTCTATGGTATTTCAATGTTGTCAGAACAATCAAATGTTTGAAGATATTTGGAAAAGTTATGTAATGGACTATGATGGTGAAAATGATTATGAAATCTTTGTTTGCAAAATTTCCAATTTTATTCTGGGCCAAAAATTAACACTTCTGGTTGCAGTGTTTCATTAACCTCGCTGATGGATAAGGTATAGTGACTGACTACTATTTGTTTTAACTTTCTGCACTATAGATTGCATTTTTTCCTTTCTACTTAAATTATGTTTTGAATACTGAACTTTATGCAAAGTCATTTGTGCTTTTTCGGTCATTCCATAAACTTTAATTAAGTGGGTGCATTTTGTGCAGTCAAGGCTAGAAGAAAAGGTAGAAAACCAAACAAATGCCAAGTTATTCTCATTTTTGTAGATTTTTTAAATTTTCATTTGTAGTTCAAGAAAAGGTTGTGATTGGATGGAAGCACGTTAAACCAGGCTGATAAATGCTTGAATAAATACCAGTTTTTACTGTTTTGAAAATGCAAAGATTCTAACAGATATACAGGGTGCGGCAAAATGATCTGACACATTTGTATTTTTAATAAAAGCCAAAGAGAGTAAAGAACGAAAAATTTGTTTTTATTTTCGAAATGTACATAGAATGCCATTTTGTTCCAATTGATGCATTGTTGACATTTTGTTTCACAGTTGCCGGCATGAATTGGACGGCGAACATCGCGCTTTCACCGTGGAAACCTTTATCAAAAACAACGAATCCGTAATTGCAACACAAAGAGCATTCCGTGTACACTTCAGGCTTGGTAGACATGATCCCGTACCTACTCGAAACGCGATTTTGTTATGGGTTACCAACTTTAGAGCTAGTGGATCAGCATTGAAACGAAAATCAACCGACCGACGTTCGGCACGGAAACACGCCGCTGCTCTTAGCCTTTCCGATAGAAGCTTGCGAAGAATTCTTCACATGGAACTGCAAATGCATCCGTACAAAATGATGTTGGCACAACAACTCAGCGAAAGAGACTTTAAAACTCGCAGAGCATCGTGTTTGGAAATTCAACAACATGTCCCCCGTGCAGCTGTTGTGTTGTTCAGTGACGAGGCGCGAATAAGCAAAACGTCCGGTGCTGGGCCAGAACAACCCTCGTGAGTTGCACCAACGCCCTTTGCATTGTCCTCGGGTAACCGTATGGTGTGCGGTAGCAGAATTTGGCATTTGGGGTCCTTACTTATTCGAAGAAGACGATGTTACAGTGACTGTGAACTCTGATCGATATTGTGTGATGCTAGAGACTTTTCTGAACCGCAAATTGAATGAACTTGACGATAAGGACAATGTTTAGTTTAAACAGGATGGGGCAACAGCCCACACTTCTCGACGTGCGATGGGAATTTTGAGGGAGATGTTCCCCGGTCATTTGATTTCATTGCGTGGTGACATCGGTTGGCCCGCCCGATCACCTGATTTGAACCTGTGCGATTTTTTTCTGTGGGGATATCTGAAATCAAAGGTATACACTCATCGCCCTCGATCTATTGAGCGATTAAAAGATATCATTCGCCAAGAAATTGCTGCCATTCCACATGAAATGACCCGCCGGGTATGGACAACTTTCGTGAACACCTTCGACAGTGTGTGGACAATAACGGTACCCACTTGAGTGATTTAATTTTTAAAACCAAATGGAAAAAATGGCATTCTATGTACATTTCGAAAATAAAAACAAATGTTTCGTTCTTTACTCTATTTGGCTTTTATTAAAAATACAAATGTGTCAGATCATTTTGCCGCACCCTCTATATTTTCAAAAAATTCAGTAAATTCTAATATAAATAATTAATTCCCATCAATTTCTTTAAACAGACGTTGCTGTTTTAACACAATTGTGAAGAATTTATGTGCAGTAGAACACAGTCGAGACTGATCACTTTAATGATAAAATTTTACAACTCAGTAGAATGTTTTATTTTAGTTGTTAATCTTCAGATGGTACAAACCAGTTCTTGTAAATTTATTAAAGCGTATTTCAGTATTTATCAAGCAAAATGAGAAAGGAGATGCTGTACCTGATTAGTGACCTTTTGGAAATAAACTATGCAAATAAGTTAGTTTCTTAATTGCTACAAAACTTTTAACTATTTAAAACAAAATGCATACACTGTTGACAAAATTAATCTCTTGTACAGAACATCTCTATCATTTGTATCATATCCCATTATTATTATTGTGAAAGTATCTTGTAAGAGTTTTCAGAATGTAACATATTCCGCACATTTGTCCCACTAACCTACTGCAACATCCCTGATGAACTTGGATTAAATGAGGAATTCATTATAAAATATTTTATAATTTAAAATTTTTTTTTGAAATTTCCACTGTGTGTGGAAGGAAACTATCATATATGGTTCTCTCTTAAATGATCTTCAGAATTTTCACATTGGTGCAATGTCCCAACACAGCGCTTGGTTGATAATACAAATCTACTGTTGAGAAATTTAAACATTACCTGAAGAATATTTAAACAAATAATAAACAAATGTTATTACTTTATATCAGATTTAACTGATATTACATATATATATATATTATAGAGATTTTATCTGTTTTGGTTTGAATTTTTTCTACATTAATATTTCTACAATTATGAAAATGTTAAGAAAACAACAAAAATATAGTGTAGTGTAAGTATTGTTGCCTGTACAGTTGAAGATATAGTTTTAACCACTGTCCCAACTTTGCATGAACTAAGAAAATTAGAAAACTTCACCGCAGTAAGCAGAAGGAGTTACGTGTGTAGTTTTAGCTTTGGTGACCAAGTAAAACCAAAATTTAAAAAACCGAAACACTGGCTGTGGAAAGAATCAAAACTCCATCTCTCATAGCTTGTTGGTAACCTGTTTTAATCAGCTTGCCCAGAGTACAAATTTCCTGACTTCAGGCTTAGAAACTACTTTTTCAAAATGTTCTGACATTGAAGGCTCCAATTTGTGGAGAAGTTATTAGTAAACTGGATGTCACCAGTGAAAAAACAACAGCTGCATCTTATCGTGGCTGTCCAATTTTTCTTATAGGAACCAGTTAAAACAAATTGTACGAAGCTAACTTTTCCTTTCACTAAATAAGGTATTTGTTTGTATAATACCTAATTTATGGTTCACTGATGTTGTTCAAGGTACCAACTCCTCTTATGTACTCGATTGAATGATTTTATTGAATTTCTTCAAATAACAAATATTTAAATTTATGTGACTTTAAATAAAACTACTTTTGCTTTAGACATTGGAACCCATATATTCTATGCATCCATGCCACATGAAATGTTTTAATTTCTTTGGCAGAAACTTATGGCATTGCACATAGCTGTTTGAAAGATATTACAAGTTTATTCTTGCTAAATTGTTTTGAAATTAATGGGTTTGCTTTCAGAGAATGTTTTCTTTAACGTGTCTTTATTAACAGACTTCTGCAGTCCATTTCAATATGTATCTAAGAATGCACTAATAGGTATTTACTAGGAGAGAAATCATTGCAATATCATCACTTCACTTATCAACTGTTCGCCAAAGATCTTTTCAGCATAAAAATACAAAATGTACCGCCATCTGTTTTACTTAACGTTTCTTGACAATACATACTAATATAAATAAATGTATGGATTCTATTGATTGACCATTCCTCTTCCCTGGGCTGCCTGCATCAGCTATGATGGTTTCCTGCCTACAGTACCACTAATTCCTAATTAAATGTATAGATGAGCCCCCTACTTGAACTCTTTCAAATATTAAACCTATGGTAATTCTCTTACAGCTGCATAATCAGGAATTGTAGAAATAATGTGACATCACCTATCAAAAAAACATCGGTGGATCAGAGTAAAAGTTGAAGATGCTGTCTCTCTCTCGCACTCCTGAAACACATTCTGATAATTGTGATGAAAGTAATAAAACACACAAAACTAGTTATCTAAGCTGTCTGCAAACTTAAAAAAATTAACTGACGATTCATTGGTATAAATCTGTATTCTTTAATTTACATAATCATAGTCATTGTAATATTGACGTCTTTATGCAACGCAAATTCAAATGTGGTTATATTTTTCAGAATTACTGCAATAGCACGAAAATTCTCACTGGCCGAGAGACTGCAGTCATGAAGTTTGGGAACAGATGGCTTGTTTTTTTTTCCTTTTCACACTTTCAAAGAGAATATCTACTTTAGATTTTAAAAGGTAAAATGTTTGTTTTAGTTTCGTGAGTCTGTACAATTTTTTTTTTGAGGTGGTGGGTGTGTGTAAGGTTGTGTTTGTGTGTTGGGAGCTGGGTCGGTTCCACGTTCGGCCGTCACAGCTGTTTATGAGTGAGGCCTTATTTCGACCCGTGTTTTGTGTATGTGTACCTATTGCTAGTGAGAGCAGCGGGCTACCCAACTCCTCCGTAAATACGGCAGGAGAGGTAGGATTTTTCCAGGCTGAACCCTCGGAGCAGAGTTTTCTCTCTGTGTGTCCTTAGAAGCTGAGAGGGGAGAGTTTGGGCCACTTCTTATTTTTATTAAATCCAACAGGAGTATGGAGGTGGGGTGGGTTCTATTTTTTATTTTTTGTTGGTGAAAAATGGATGGAGTCACGTTCTCCCTCCGTTTCCTAATTTGTGGTGGTCAGTCCTCCCACGTTGGGGAATCAGAGATTCCCAGATGGTAATATTTAGGGGTGATCATGTGATCATCCCACGTAGGGGGACCGAAAGCTCCCTGGCTGGTGGAAATGCCAGGAAGTAGCCCAGCGGCCAGCGCCCCATTCCGCACCACCGTTTTCTTTTGAAAATCATTTGATGTTAGTTTGGACTGTAAAGGGTGAATAGTAGGAACGGAGACAGAAACATGGTTAGTCCATTTACGGGGTTGATGTTTGGGGAGGAGTACTTTACAAATAAATAGAGGCTTGCACTGATAGAGGGGAGGGGGTTAAGTTGGTTGGGGATATTTTTAAAGTAGAAATGGTAAAGATGAGGTTGTAAAGAAATTTAAGGTTTCAAGGTAGAAGTGGTGAAGTTAAAGTTATAAAGGATTTAAGGTTTCAAAAAAAAGATCTTAGAGGTAAATGAAAAGAGTTGGTTGTTATTTCTTCAGGTCGTCTTGAAAATTCTGAAATCACGAAATTATTTAAAAGGAAGAAAAAGAGAGGAAGGAAGAGAAGTAGAGAGTAAAGTCGTCTATTCTTTTAAAGTGTTTTCATCTGAAACAAAAAAAGGGGGATAACGAAAAACAAGGATAGGGTTGACTCAGGGGGGTTGAGGATGGTGTGATGTCAGGATGTAGTTGTAAACGGTGTTGTTGATGAGCCAGATGGATGAATAGATTACTCTATCATTTATGCTGGACTTCATGACTGTGTATTTTTGTCGTAACCAAAGTGTTACGTGATTTTTAAATAATCTTTTGGTTGAAGTGAGATGACCGCCCTCTAAAGCCTTTCGGCTACCCCAAGCTATCGTGAAAACCAGGAAGATTGAAAGGCAGTCCTCTTTAGTCCTAGGTGAGAAGCCAAAGATGCGACAGAACAAACTAAGTTTGTCCTGGGGACTTTTAATGTTGAATACCAGGTCGCGTACTAGGCACCACAGTTCTATATTCAGAGGACATGAGAATATACAATGTAGTGCTGTCTCGTCCTCCTCGTTACATCTGAGACATTTCGGTGAGTTAATAAGCTTCCATTTGTGTTTGTTCTCCTGGTGGGGAGTACGTTTCTTAGAATTTTCCAGTGTATGTCAGAGGTGTATCCATCCACGAGGCGGTTTATACTGCTATTCCAAATTCTATCCCGTAGAAGTTGGCCTGAATTTAGGGTTGTTTACCACTTACCCCTGTAGTCCAGTTCTGTGATCGGGCGTGATGACAGGAATAAGTATATATCACGTTGGGATAATTGTTCTAGATCATGCTGTGTGTTATGTCTGTGTTGGACTTGATCCATTAGTGAGGGCGCTAACCTGGTAGTCTGTTAGTATGTTTTTCTGTGCTCTGTATAGTTTTAGTTTGTTAGTTAAGACATGCGACCCATCGGGGGTGTTGTATGCCTTAACTAAGCGGTCTAGGAATAGCTGGTGCCATCTTGGTCTATTCTCAGTGGTACTTAAGATTTCTGGTATATTTATTATTTGTTGAACACCTGTTTTGCTCTCTAGGTTTATTATGTTTAGCCCGCCTCGGCATCTGGGGAGTCTAGTTGTTTATTTGCCAGGTGTTTGCGCCCCTGTCACAGGAACCGATCGATCTCGACGTCTATGGCGGCGTATGTGTGTATGAGTTGAGATTTTGTGAGAGAGTAGAGGTTTGAAGAAGACCATGCTGTTAGTAAAGCCTTGATCTTGTGAACGGTGTTAGTGGGAAAAAAGATGCCTAGTAATTTTATCTGGCCTTCCACCCATGTCACGCTGTGACGTTTAGGCGGCTTCTGGGAGCCTCCCAGCCATGCCGCTGTCGTCGTCGTCTTGTTGATCTTAGCTCCCGAGGCCCTTTCGTAGACCTAGAGAGCGCCGAGCGCCTCCTGCAGGCTATCCATGTCCTGCAGGAATAGCGTCGTGTCGTCTGCGTACTCCTGAACTTTGACGCCACCTATACCCCTAATGTTACCATTAGATCGGATATAGGCCGCCATCGTCTCAGCAGTGAGGACATAGAGCATGGCGCTCAGGGGGCATCCCTGCCGTATGCCTCTAGTTGGGTGGATAGGCGAAGAGAGGAAACCGTTTTGTTGTATCCGTGTGGTGATGTCTCTGTAGATGAGGCGGATGAAATTTACGAAGTACTCCCCAAAGCCTGGGGCTTTAAGTGTTCTTATCAGAAAATTCCAATCTACCCTGTCAAACGCTTTCTTTTGATCAACGGCTAGCATAATTCCAAGGGAATTTTCCGTGTCTAGCCTACTTGTAATTTCTCTGAACAGCTGGAGGGTATTCGTGATACTCCTACCAGAAACTGCACAGGTCTGATCTGCACTCGTAACTTTACCAATTACTTTGCCTAGCCGATTTGCTAGCACCTTAGTAATAATTTTAAAATCGCTATTTAGGAGACTTACGGGCCTCCAGTTCTCCAGGTACGCCCCGTCGCCCCCCCCCCCTTCGGTAGCAGGACAATGGTGGCGGCACGCTGGGATTTCGAGAGAACCCCCCTACTGTATGCGCTATTCACAACGAAAGTCATGTCGTCTACTAGGAGATATTCAAATCTCTTATAAAAGTCTAGAGTAAGGCCGTCCTTTCCGGGAGTCTTGTCTTTATTTGAGGCCCTATTGGCCTGTTTTATTTCATTAGTGTTAATAGCCCCTTCGCAGAGTTCGGCATCTAGGGGGTCTAGTTTATTTTCCAGACACGCCAAGATTTCGTCCTGAGCTGAAGGACAAGTGTCTTCTCTAGTGTATAGTTCGCTATAAAACCGAGACTCTTCCTCTAGGATATCCTCCAAGTTTGTGAGGGTCTGGCCGTCTTTATTTATTAATTTATTTATAGTTTTCCTATCACCGTTTGCTTTTTCTAAACCACAGAAGGATCTCCTACAGCCTTCACCGTTCATGGCCGGCACTCGGGCCCTAATCCTCACTCCTTCTGTTTTGTCTACCTGAATGCGGTTGATCTTGGTTTGGATGGCTTGTATCGTTTCTTTGTTTTCTAGCCCTAATGCGGCCTGTTTAAGCTCTAGCTTTAGTTCCTCTTTAAGTCTAGATTCTATGTATAACTTATATGCACTACGTGCCTGACTATACCTTATACTAAAGTTCCTTAATCTGTCCTTACCTAAGTCCCACCATTCCAGGGGGTCGGCGAACTTGTCCTTGCGCAGGGACCAGTCTCTCCAGATGTTCTGGACGCTCTCGACGTACTCCGACTCGGTCAGAATAGCGTTGTTGAGCTTCCATAATCCGGGTCCTCTGGTATTCGCTTGAATCAAGAAGCCGGCCGTGACCTGGGAATGGTCACTCGGAGTTGCCTAGCCATGTGTTTAGATGCGTACACTCTATCTAGTCTAGTTGCTACACTATACTTTTTACTATAATGAGTGTACGATAACGCGTTTGGGGGTTTATATCTATACGCATCGACCAGGCCAAACCGCGAACACATGGTCTGCAGTTGTGGCGCTCCCATCAGATGCGTCCTACTTTTAATGCCTGATCCCTGCCTGTCTAACTCATGGGAAGGGACACAGTTAAAGTCACCTGCAATGTAAATGTCGTCTGCAGGGTATGACCTAAGTTCCTGTTCTAATATATCGTTGAAGCGCAGAAAGAACGCTGTCCGCTCCTTCGCAACGGTAGGGGCGTACACCGATTCGATCATTACTTTTCTTTGGAGCTGGTTTTGGTAGCTGGCTATGACGATCCGTCCGTCGTCGTCTTTGTAGGTGTGTTCTATTTTTGGTTGTATGTTCGGGTGGAAGAGGATCGCTACACCTTTCTACCTATGGGGTCTAGGCTGGTTACCGCTAGTCCATGCCAGTTGGTGAGATACTTATCTACCTCATGGTTAGACTGCAGATGCAGCTCCTGCATGCAGATTATTCTGTCGTGTGTGGTGTGTGTCAGTTGATCTAGGTAGGTATGCCAATGTTTGTTAAATTTTATCCCTCTTAAATTCAGGGATAAGATTTCGAGGCGTCTAGACATAATCGGTATTCAGTAATCACAATCCGGAGTCGTTATCCTAGTCAAGGCCGAAATATCCATTGAAATGGAAGTGACACCCCTCAGGTGGGCACTTCCATGCCTTCAGCCCCTTGAATCGTGGGAGGGGCTATCTTCTGGAAGACCACTGTCGGCTCGCGGAGGGCCCTCTCTGCTGTTGCTTCCTTGGTAGGTGGGTGAGGTAAGGAGTCTACCTTCCGCTCCTTCCTCTTGGGATGGGTTGGGGGGTTAGACTCTCTCACCGTCCTCTTCGGTCCCTTGGACCTTCCGGGCCTCTTCACGGAGACGACGACGAGGTCGTCTTCTCTGTCGGAGCCCGTCGGTGTGTGAAGGGCGTCGGGGGGGTCTTCCTTCCCCTGTTCTGGCTCCTCCTCCTCTATGGTTGGAGGGTCCGGTGGTTTCGCCGCTTCTTTGGGACCCTTCGCCTTTGGGCCTTTGCTCTTCCTGCCCTTGTCGTCCTCCTGCCTGTTTTGGGGAGTTGGGGCACTTACCTCTTTTTCTGCCTTCTCCGCCCCCGTTGGGCAGCTGAACCGAGTGTGCCCCGTTGTCCGGCATATCCGGCAGTACGGGGGGGGGGGAGCAGGCTGGTCTCGATAGAAGACGGAGAAACTATAGGTTCGTCCGTCAACTACCTCTTTTATACGCCGCGGGATCGGCTCCCGCAGCAGCATCTTTCCGCTCCTCTATCCGGAGAGGAGCGGCAGACCCGGAATACAATCGTATTTGAGAGGTATAAGCATTTGCCCATACCTCTCCAGGATCTGCTGTGGGACTCTGCACCCGGTGGTGAGGGGCAGTCCCCGTATTTTTACCCATGCGAGGGGGGATGCCCCTCGCATGACGTGATGGATTCCTTTTACGGAGAGTGCGCGAGTACACAACTCCTCCGCGTCTTTGGTGGTCCGGCAAATTATCTCAATGGCCCCTCCGTAGCTCGGGATAACTGCCCTCACTTTGGGCAGCAACCCGGCCAGGCTGAGCGCTCGGCCGACGTCCTTGCAGTAGACGTCGGCTGCCGGGGTTACGAAGAGCGAACTCTTCCTTTCAAACTTCAGGCTGGACGCGTCCTTTGCGTCCAGCTCTAGGTCTCTTAGGAATTCCTCGAAGGATTGTATTCCACTGTTGGCTCCAGCGTCCTTTGGGGAGTTTTTTTCGGCCTCCGCATTGTTGTCGGCGGCCGAGGCATAAGTGGTGGAAGTAGATGGCTGGGGCTCCATCTGTTTGCGGTTGGTGTTAATCGCGGCTCCTGTGTTCTCTGCTGCTGTCAGCTCGCCGGTCGCCACTAATCCGCTAATCCGATTAGTGGCTTTTTGTTACCGGGGAGTGGCTGGCTATGCTACGCTGAAAAGAGTGGGAGGGTGGGGGGGTTCTAGTAGCTGAAGATAGATTGGCTAGGGAAGGGAGGGACGGTGCTGGGATCCTAACTTACTTGAGGGGTGGTGATTTGTTCCCTGTGGATATATATGTCGCGTAACAGTTACTTTCCTCTGAACAATGATGGGACTTTTACCGTTTCTAAGGGGTTTCCTAGCTGGTTTGTTCAGAGGTGAAAAATCCATCTATCTCCGTAAGCTGGAGAGGAAAGAAGAAGCTAACTAGTGAGGTTAAGTTTTTAAACCAAAGAGGGGTCGCGTATCCTAACTACCTTAGCAGAGAAAAACAACAGAGTCTCGAGCGACTTTTACTATTTAAAGTTTTTCCAAAAAAACTAAGTCCGGAGACTTTTAAACGACGCAGACGAAGGAGGGAGGAGTAAGCTGAAGTTGGAAAAGAATTCCCGAGTTTGGAACTCTTACAGTTTAAAAAGCTAAGTCCTGGGACTTATTACTATAGTATTCCCACGTAAAGTTTCTAAGAGCCAATATTCTGAGTTCAGAACTCTTATTCCTAGCGAGCTAATCTAAACTAAGGTGCGGCGCGGTTCTAAGTGGGGTGGGTAAGAAATTCGCAATTTAACGGGGCCTATCAAGGCGTTCCGCAGAACTTACTTTGCGGTGATCTAGTGTCCGGCCGCAGTCTTCCTAAACAAATTCAGAGCCCTAATACTTCTAATAAATTCCACAGAGAACAAACCGTGCCTTCTAACTAACAGGGGAGTCTAAAGAATCTACACACAGCAAAAGGCACAAGGAAATCGAGAAATCACACACGCGAAAAATTCACAGCAGAGGGCAAACAAACTTACCTGTCGAAGCGCTGTTCGAACTAAGGTCGAGTACTGCCGCAGTGCGGGGTCCAAGACGTCGCTGGAGGTAAAATCCGGGTTAAGAACAAGAAAGCACTTTGATCTTTTTTTTTTTTTTTTTTGTGTAAGTGTTGCTATCTTTTGAGGGAGGAGGCTGTGTGAGAGCAGCGGGCTACCCGAACTCCTTCGCAAAGCGGCAGGAGAGGTACGATTTTTCCAAGGCTGGACTCTCGGTACGGAGTTTACTCTCCACCTGTCCCTAGAGGTGTGTGCTGGGGTGGGGGGACCACTGTTTATTTATAGAAACATCCAACCGGACTGGGGAGAGGATCTTTAATTTTTTGGCTTAACAGATGCCTTTTGAAGGGGAAACAACGTTCGCCCCTCGACGTCTTGAGAAGATGAAGTCGGATCTGTTGATGAAGCTGCTGTACTGTAGTGAGGCTGAAAGAAGAAAAGGACATGTTCCAGATGGCGGGTTGACATCATCCCATCGGCCAGAGTTGTCAGACTTTTTGCAGGATGAAAGTCCCGCGTCGGGAGTCTAGAAGGCTCCATTTGTTGATGTTGTTTAGGAAGTAGCATGGCCTGAGAGGTGGCAAAAAGCCATCTGTCAGGCCAGTACCCAATTCCATAACGTAGGAAACAGAAGAGGAGAGAAAGAGGGGAATCCGTGGGGAAGGAAAGATAGGGGAGAAAGTTAGAAAATAAAGAGTGGTTGGGGGTTTTGGGTTAATTTTTAATTTGTGTTGTGTGGTGTGCGTGGATAGAACGAAAGTATCCTGGAGTTAAAATCTCTCCTGAAAAACGAAAACACGAAAGAAAGAAGACAGAAACAAGGGACAAAAAAAAAAAACCCCCCAGCTGTTCCGAAAGTTGTGCGAAACTTGGGTGCCGAAAGTCACACTGTAGCTCCCCGTCGGAGTGTGAAATCCGGGGGTTGGCCTAGTGTTGAGGTTGAATAGTTGTTGTTGTTGTGAGAAGATGATGAGATCTCAATCCATGCAGAGTTGAAGCTGATGATCCGATGTAATGGTCCCGAGGGCGCCGTTGATGAGCCAGATGGACGAATATATCGCCCTGTCAGTGATGCTGGACTGCATAACGGTATATTTTTGTCGCAAGTAAAACCTCACGTAGTTTTGAAAAAGGGTTTTGGTTGAGGTGGGCTGACCGCCCTCTAAAGTCTTTCGAATACCCCAAGCGATCCGCTGGGCGGAGAAGGCCGGGAAGTTCGAAAGACGGTTCTTTTTATTTGAAGGGGGGATCCGAAGATGCGCCAGTACAAATTAAGTTTGATCTGGGGACTTTGAATACGATAAACCAAATCTCGGACTGGGCTCCACAGTTCTATATTTCCAGGGCAGGAGAATAGACAGTGGATGGCCGTGTCGTCCTGCTCGGGACAAACGAGACATTTCGGGGAAGTTAATAATTTCCATTTGTGTTTATTTTCCCTCGTAGGGAGTACATTTCTTAAGAGTTTCCAGTGTATGTCAGAGGAATATCCGTCCATCAGGCGGTTGATGCTACTTCTCCAAATTCTTTCCCATGGAAGAGGGCCAGAGTTTAGGGTAGCTTCCCACTTCCCCCTGTAGTCCGGTTCCGTGATTGGGCGTGACGACAGGAAGAAGTAAAGATCCCGATGAGATAATTTGTCTAGATCAACTACGTTAGTACCTAAGCTTACGGAGTTGTCTGTACTGATTGTAATGTTAGACTTTATCCGTGCGGACAGAAGGGTTATGTGGTAGTCGGTTAGAAGTTTTCGGGTGGCTCTGTATAGCTTTAGTTTGTTAGTCAAAGCATGCAGGCCATCAGGGATGTTGAAAGCTCTAGCTATTCGTTGAAGGAAAAGTATTTGCCATCTTGGTCTATCTACAGTCCTTATGATATCAATAACAGTTTTTAGTAGTTGAGCACCTGTTTTGCTCTCTAAGTTGAGGAGATTTAGTCCTCCTTGGCTTCGAGGGAGTCTAGTTATTTGATTATTTGCTAGGTGTTTGCGCCCCTGCCACAGAAACCGGTCAAAACCGGCGTCGATGGAGGTGCGCGCCCAACCTGGCAGCCCTATGATTTTTGATTTGTAGTAAATGGCGGGTGTGCTGTATGTACTGATAAGGAAAGTTTTTGTGAAAAAGGAGAGGTTAAGAGAGGACCAGCGGGTTAGTTGAGCTTTGATGGTGTTAATTACAGGGTTCCAGTTAAGGGGTTGGACGTTAGTATGGTTGTTGAGTGGGAAGAAGATGCCTAGAAGCTTGATCTTGTCCTCCACCCACGAGACAGGATGTTGTAGTAGCGGCCTCTGGGTGCCCCCAAGCCATGCCGCCTTCGTTTTCCTATAGTTGATCTTTGCCCCGGAGGCCTGTCCGAAGGCCGCCGCCAAGCTGGCCTCGTCCTTCAGAAGGAGTGTGGTGTCGTCGGCGTATAGGGCTATTTTAGCCCCCTCTATTCCTCGGATGTTGTTGTTAGTCCTCACGTAAGCGGCCAGCGGTTCGGCGGCGATTACAAACAGCATGGCACTTAGGGGGCATCCCTGCCGGATTCCACGGGAAGGGTGGACGGACGAAGATCTGAAGCCGTTATGTACTAAGTGCGTCTGTATGTGTGCGTGTGTTAGTCTAATGTAGTTAAGAAAATACTTCCCGAAGCCAAGGGTTTTAAGTGTCCTAAGCAGAAAATTCCAATCTACTCTATCAAAAGCTTTTTGAAAATCCATGGCTAGCATAATTCCTAGGGAATTTTCTGTGTCTAGCCTACTTGTAATTTCTCTGAACAGCTGGAGGGTATTCGTGATACTCCTACCAGGAACTGCACAGGTCTGATCTGCACTGATAACTTTATCCATAACTTTGGCCAGCCGATTGGCTAGCGCCTTAGCTATGATTTTATAGTCACTATTTAGGAGAGAGATGGGACTCCAGTTGTCCAAGCACTCCCCATCGCCCTCCTTCGGCAGCAGGACGACGGTGGCAGTACGTTGGCTTTCTGAGAGCACCCCCTTACTGTATGCGCTATTCACAACCGCCGTCGGGTCCTTAGCTAGGAGGTATTCAAATCTCTTATAGAAATCTAGCCTAAGGCCATCATTTCCTGGGGACTGTCCTTATTTGAGGCCCTAATGGCCTGTTTTATTTCATTTACGGTTAAGGGGCCTTCACATTGCTCGGCTTCTAGGGGGTCTAGTTTAAGTTTTAGACACGCCAAGAATTTGTCCTGAGCTGACGGACAAGTGTCTGTCTTAGTGTAGAGATCTTGATAGTAGCGAGCTTCTTCCCTAAGGATGTCAGCTGTACTAGTAAGAACGCGGCCGTCTTTAGTTATTAATTTAGTTAATGTTTTCTTTGCTGCCCTAGATTTCTCTAAACCACAGAAAGACATTCTATCTCCTTCTTCGTTCATGGCTGGTACTCGGGCCCTAATTCTAGCGCCTTCTGTTTTGTGTAATTGCAGATTCGCTAACTCGGTTTTGATGGCTTGGATTTTATCAGTTCTATCTATCCCTAAGGTCGCTTCTTTTAAAGCTAAGTTTAAAGCATCTGTCATCTTATCTTCTAAAAACTGCCTATAAGCTGTTCGTGCCTGACAGTATTTAATGCTAAAATTCCTTAATTTAGCCTTACCGAGATCCCACCACTCCAGAAGGTCAGAAAACTCGTCCCAACGAAGCGACCAGTCCTCCCAGAGACTCTGTACACCCTCAACATACTCTGACTCCGTCAGAATACTGTTGTTGAGCTTCCAGAGCCCCGGTCCCCTGGTGTTCCCCGGAAAAAGAAGCCTGGCCCGAACCTGGAAGTGGTCACCCCCCGCGAAAGCGTCGTGCGTAACGCCTTGGAGTGATTGCGCTACGTGTTTAGAGACATACACTCTGTCTATTCTAGTCGCTACGTTGTACTTTTTACTGAATTGAGTGTATGACAGCGCGTCTGGGTATTTGAATCTATACGCATCGACCACGCCAAACTGCGAACACATGGTTTGCAGCTGCAGCGCCCCGATCAGATGCGTCCTACTTTTAATGTCCGGTCCCTGCCTATCGAGGTCGTGGGATGGGACACAATTAAAATCACCTAGAATATATAAATCATCAGCAGGGTGTGACCTAAACTCCTGCTCTAAGATATCATTGAAGTTCTGAAAGAACAGTGTCCGTTCCCTCGCAACGGTGGGAGCGTACACTGAAGCGATCATCACTTTTCTTTGGAACTGGGTTTTACAAATAACTATGGCAATACGCCCATTATTATCACTGTAAGAGTGTTCTATCTGGAAACCTAAGTTGCTATGTATTAAGATAGCAACGCCTTTAGCCCTACCTACCGATTCAAGGCTGGAGTGGATTAGTCCGGACCAGTTAGTAAAATAACTAGCTAGTTCCTGGTTAGATTGTAAGTGGAGTTCTTGCATGCATATTATGGAGTGGTGTGCTGAATGCTGTAGATGGTCTAGGAAAGTATTCCAATGGGCCTTGAATTTTATCCCTCTTAAATTCAGGGATAAAAATTCCAAGCGTCTATCCATAATCGCTAAAACTAGCTCGTAGTCCGTGGACGTTTAAAGGGTCGTTTGCCGAAAGATCAGTCCAAATGGAAGGTTCCCCTTACTCGGGCGGCTCTTCCATGCCCTCAACCCTCGGATCCACGGGGGGATATTGGGCGATGGCCTCCAGAAGCTGTTGGAAAGGAGCTTCCAGGGATCGTGACCTGCGTCGCTCCTTTGGTTTGGGGGGCGAGACGGGTGTAGAGTCCCGCACCGTCCTTTTAGCAGCTCGGGAAACACGGGGCCTCACCTTTCGCGGCGACGGAGGGGGAGGAACCGAGCATGAGCGGGTGGTGACTTCATCAACCGGTGCAGACTCCACGGTAGGAACAACGGGTTCCGCCGGCGGGCTACCTCCGGTGTAGGTTCAGGTGTCGGTTCCAGTGTAGAGATGACGGAGGTAGTATCAGAAGAGGTGGCCACCGTGTGACCCGCCTCCTTGCATCTGGTACAAAAGGGCGGGGCACGCGGCTGGTCCCTATATACCACCTGGAAGGAGTAATAGCGGCCGTCTATCTCCTCCCGAATCCTATTTGGGATTGGCTCTTGTAGGAGCATCTTTAAACTTCTCTGGCCTGACAAAAAAGGCAGGCCAGGAAGACAGTCGTATTTGAGGGGCCGTAAAATCTTACCATACCTGGTAAGAACGGTCTCTGGGATAGAGTTGGGGGTGGCCAGTGGAAGGCCCCTGACTTTGACCCAAGCCACCGGGCTGGAACCTCGAAGGGGGTAACCAACCCCCTTCACTACCAAGTTACGGGTAGACAGTAGCTCCGCGTCCTGGGGAGAACTACAAAGAATCTCCGTAGCCCCTCCAAACCCGGAAAGCACCGCCCGAACCCTGGCTCCCAGTCCAGCGTCATGGATGGCTTGTCCGACCTCCACGTTGTTGATCGCCCCATCTCCATAGAGGAACAAGGACGAGTTCCTGGAGAAGCTGGTGGGCTTTTTCTTCTCCTGGTCTTCCTCAAGTCCTTGCAGGAATGTCCTAAAGGATGGCAAATCTGGTAGGTCATCAGGCAGCTCTACTGGTGGAACTGGTGGTGGCCGGGCCGTTTCTGCAAAGGTTGTTGCCGTTGAGGTGGTCGGCGGCTGGTCCATCATCAAAGGAGGACAGGAAACAAATCCAAGCTGAAATTCGCAAAATCAAGTACAAAAGAGGTTACTTACCTGGTTGAAACCGTCTTCAGGCTACCGCCTCAATGAGACTTCACCCAAGTCGTTAATCGGACTTCACTGACGTCAATCTAGTTGATCTTTTTTTTTTTCTCCTTAAGGCTTCCCATAGGTGTGCGTGCGAAACCGTATCGAACGCCTTGGCAAAATCCAGCATCACTAGTTCCAAGTTGGCATGTGTTGACTTCGAGTGTTTTAGCAGCCCTTCGAGGATGTACAGGTTTGTGCTACATCCTGCCAACTCTATGAAGCCTCTCTGTGATGGGTCCAATGGAAGGGCGTTGCCCAGGTGCCTTGCCAAGAGGTGGGTATATAGTCTGTAGACAGCGTTACCGATTGTAATGGGCCGCTAATCGGTAATTTTGTCTCCGGACGTGTTTGCTTTCCTCAGGAGCACGGTCCGACACTTCTTTAGACTGGATGGTATCGCCTGAAGTATGAGGAAGCAATTGAATAGGTTTGCCCAGGTAGAAGCTTCGATAGCCCCGACGACTGCCATTTCGATTCCGTCAGGGCCTGGAGAGGACTTAGCATTGAGGCTACGGAGGGCCCGTTGTACCTCTTCCAGCTCGATCGGTGACGTTAAGATAGTCCTCTCCGCTATCACTCCATTGTCGGCCTCTGGTAGTGATATGAAGGTTCTTTTATCTCCGAAACGTTCACGGAACTCTGTTTCTATTTCTTCCATCGTGAGCGGCGGTTTCGTACAGGCTGAAAAGTTCTCATTCGTGATGAGTTCGTCTAGCAGCCTGCCCTTTTTCCCTGCTTGAAAAAGGCTTTGATGGTGGCGATATTTTTTGGCTTTGTTTATCGACCGTTTACTGCGCGGCGGATTCTTTCGCAGATTCATATTTGTCTTTCTTTGCATCTTTGACTTCAGAATGCTCGATCTATGCTGAAGTTCCTTCGCGAAGAGTTCGAATGTGCTATTAAGGCAGACGGATCCAGCGGTAGCATCATCTTTGCACAGCATGAGAGTTTTTCCGAACGATAGCGTCCAGTCACTCTCACCGGCAAGAACCTGGAAATCGTCTGCCCTCAGAGAAGAGGTCTCTGGAATCGATTGTCTCAGAGAAGTTGGCTCTGGGTGGTTTGACGTTGTCAGAGAAGAGTGCTCTGGTTTCAATGTTGTCAGAGAAGAGTGCTCTGGTTTCAACGTAGTCAGAGAAGAGGGCTCTGAACTACAGACCGGTCGATTAGCGGATTTAAGCACATACTGCTCAACGGGAGCAGCCAGTGGTGTTTGAATCTTAGCAGATGCAGTTGTGGGATGGCGTCCACAACCCGCCAGCCCAAGTGTCCGTCGCTTGTCGGATATATGCTTGGTAGTTTTTCTGGGCAGAAAAGCCTGCAGCTGAATATTGGGTGCTTTCATATCAGCTACATCTGGGTTTTTCTCCATTAGTATTGCGACTTCTTCAGGAGTCCAAGACCCCTTGCCGACCTTTCGATTGGCAGCGATGGCAGCTTCTTGTCGCATTTTTCGTTTATGTTCGAGTTCCTCCTGGTATTTATGGAGGCGAGCGCTATTTCTAAATCCAGGATGCGCATGCCTCTCCAGATCCTGTCTCATTTTTACGAATTAATGGCGCGACATCCTTGGCAAATGCATCCAAAAGGCCACTTTCCTCGCCGCCTTTTCGGGTGGGGTTGGAGAGTTGGACTCTCTAACGGTCCATTTGGATGTTTTAGTCTTGGATTTCCTGCTCTTTGGGTGAGCAGCTTCAGGGCGGGCTGATGTCTCCTCCACGGTTTTACTGTTTCCAAAGGCCAGGTTATCTTCCTCTGGAGCTGAAGTTGGAGGGGTTACGGCGTCCTCTGTGGGTTGTTGATCTGTTGGAGCCAAATTTTCCACAGGTTGAGTTTGTGGTGTTTTCTCCTCCAAGGGCTCCTTCAGAGGATCCCTATCTTTAGAGGTGTCAGCACTCTGGCAACTTGCCTCAGTGTGCCCCATTTCTTTGCACATCTTACAAAACGGTGGTTATGTAGGCTGGTCTTTGTAGACCACCGAGAAGGAATATGTCCGACATTTCTCTGGTTCTTCTCGGGATAGGCTCCCGGAGAATCATTTTATCGCTCCTCTGTCCTGAGAGGAATACTCAGGCAATCATCGTACTTCAAGGGTACGATTACCTTTCCACACTTGGCCAGTGGCAGTATGCGGACCTTTACCCGGACCACGGGACTGGCGCCTCTTACAGTATAGTTTATTCCATTAATGAAGTGGCTTTTGGTCGAGATTAATCCAGCATCTCGATGACCCCTCCATAGCTGGAAATGACTGCACAGACTTTCTCGCTGAGTCTGGCATCGAGCGACGCTTTCCCGACTTCCAGGCAACTTACCGCTTTGTTGGCCTGGAGGAAGAGCGAGCTGCTCTTCTCGGAATTTAGATTCCGAGGTTTGGACGGGTCTGTGTTCCTCCATTGTCCTCATAGTCCTTCAAATTATTATTGCTAGCCCGTACCTTCCTTTGTCTAGCCATTCTGGCACAGCTGGAACCTGCTGAGGAGGCTGATGGCTGAGGCTCCATCGTTTTTTTAATACTTATTAAGTTCGAAAAAATACAAACTGTAAAGGAAACTAAGTGGAGATAGGAACAAACAGAATAAGGACAGAAATATTTAAATAACTTACAGTTGGCAGGTAAACTAAAGCTCACCGAGAAAAGAGGGAAAATAAACTAAGTGTTTACGTGATTGCTAAACCTGGCTCATCGTCCTGGGGACATTACAGAGTTGTATCCTAAAGATCCATCCAAAATGAAAGGGGCACCTTTTCGGGTGGGCACTTCCATGCCATCAACCCCCTGAGTCGGTGTGACAGATGGAGGGGTGGTGCTGTGACTGATTATAAAAAGTGTTGGAGAGGGGCCTCCAGCGAGCGGGCCCGGCTGTCTTTGTTATTTCCCTTTTTGGTGGTGTGGGTGGGTTAGATTCGGGGCTGGTCTGCTTGGGGCCTCGTCTCCTTGATTTCTGGCTATTTGGGGGGTGAGGAGTTCACACCTTTGTCTTTTCCAGGGGGCTGGACACCTTCCTCTGGAGCTATTGCTTCAGAGGTTGTGATGTCCTCTGGATCCTTAACTTCCATGGGATGTGGTGTTACAGGAGACTTTGTGTGTTCTCAACAGATTTTTCTAACAGAGATCAAAAATTGTTAATGTATTTATTATTTTAAACAAAATGTTTAGGGCAAAATAGAAGTGTAGTATTAAATGATAACAAAAAACTATTGTACATTTGAAGATGATGGTGGTTTTGTTTTTTCATTGTCATGCTTCAGCTGGAAGATGCTGAATACTGCATCTCTACCACTGAATTGTAGATAAGCTTTAATCTGTCTTATCTGTGTCTGTATTATACTAAAGTCAGTTCATTGGAAGCACCATAGCCAATGGACCTATCTATCGTATGTCTAAATGATTGTAAACTGGTGTACCTTTGACTCTCTGATTGCATGAGTTGACAAATATTTGATGCTTGAAAAGAGAATATTATCCTCAGCTACCATGAAATTGGTAATTCAAAAAATATAGAGTAAATGAACCATGTATGGTTGTGTGGATATATATGCCTGAAAAGAGCCTGGCATTTTCAAAATTTGTCATTTACTGTGCTGGATTTTTGAGATAATTGTGTGGTGCTGGGTAATTGAGTATGGCAGCATTGTTGTGCATCATTACAGAACAACATCCACCTGATTATAGTAAGTCTGACTTTCATCTTTTCTGATGCATGAAGGTGGTCATCAGAGGGGTATATTTGCTGATGACAATTCTGTTTAGGCAGCAGTCCACAACTATTTACATTAACAACCATATGGCTCCTTATCACCCCGCTGGCTTGCCAGCCGCAGCAATGACTCAGGCTTGCGTCAGGCCACTGATTGCTGTTGCGGATGGGGGCTGGCAGTCGAACTGTTGCCACTGGGGCTTTCTGCTAGAAAAAACATGGGACCTGCCACACGAGAACTTGCAGAGACAGCAATGGATGCACACCAGTTCGGCTTCACTCCATAGATAGGCTGGGTACAACAACCAAAACTGATTTTTATTTACAGAATTCAAAACCTTATTTACCAGCAGCAGAAGTGCACTGTCTCAAGCCACCTTGAAAAAATATAATTAATATTTTAGAAACAGAAAATTGGATTCTCTGTTCTGTTTTAGAGAACCGAAGCTACTTCACATCAGGAAATGTTTTAAAAAGAGGCTTTGGTCTCATGTTTACCTGTAAAATTGTTGTAGTTTGGTTTCTAATGTATATATTTTAAGGTGATATATGTATTGTTTTTGAAGACTTTTTAGAAAAATGTCCATGCCATGACTTTATTTTAGGAATTTATTATTTTGTTTTGTGCATTTTTAAGAAAATGTTTGTCTTTAGTATTGGTCTGTTTTCCTTATGGTTGACTTGAAAATGTTTCAAATAAAAGATTTAATTAAAAACATTGAATGTCTGATTAGTTATTAATATTTTAGTCTATAATTCATTTTTTTAGCTATAAAGGTATCATTGACGAGTCAGCAAAACCAATGATATGTAAATATATTATCTTTATTATTATAAAAGTAACAAAAGAATAATATGAACTTAAAATGCTGATATTGCAATTTTAAGATTATGAAAACCAAGGTGATATGTAAATCCATTAGTCTACAAATAATACATAGCATTAATGCCATCAGAAATGTCCACATTTGCCAATTTTGCTTCATTTTTATTGTGGATGCAAGAAGAACATGGAATAAAGGCTGAATGGTAGACATTTGAAGTATTCCTTCATTTTTTACTGGTGGATTATGTATTAATTTTATTATGTTACAATGATGAGATAAGATCTTTGCGGGTATATTGGTCAAGCAAAAATGGGGTTGCTCTCTTGCCCCATAGGCTCTGGAAAGCTGCCTGGCTAATAATTGAGAGAAACAGTGCCAATGTCCATCTCCACATTTCACCCAACTGTCAACTATAATCAACACTGATTCAGACTATTTATCCAAACTAACAAGGAAAGGGTCAAACAACTGAGATCTCTAGATGACAGGTGGTTTGTTTCATTAATTCTTGTAGGCCAGGCTTAGTATTGAGGAAGTTGGTTTTGCATTTGTCTTTCCCCCACCCAACCCGTTTTCCAGATGTGTAAGCTGAGCCATTATGACCGGCCTTGTAGCAGTAGTTGCAAACAATGTATTTTTAAAGTGCCACATTAGATGAGTGTCCACCATCACAGCACAAACAGCCAGCTAACCTTACTGGCTCCGGCCTCTGGTTGATATCTGGATGCCTGCATTTTGTTGTTGCAATTGTCAAAAATGTAAACAAAGACATTAAACATTATATAAAATATAGTTGTATATACTTGTTATTCATGATAATATTATTGATTATGAACAAAAACATTTTTATATGTTTTAATTTTTGAATAAATTTATGTAGTTTTCTAAAACTTGTGGGTCAGGAGTAAATACAATTTTACTTGTATAGGAATTACTTTCTGTAAATAACTGTACTGCCTGCAAAAATATTGCACTTAGTAAATCAACTGGTGTAGCGCTAAATGTGATGAAATATCCGGCTCTGTGGAATCGCATTCTTTTTAGTGACATCATTAATTTCATAAATTTTAGAGGTTAATTTACTATATTGCTATCATAGGTGGCAAACAAATATAGAACACATTTATATTAGGGTTGATTTTCAGTGGGTCGAGTCAGAAGAATTCTCATGGTTGTCATTCCAGTTTTGTACTGTAAAAGAAGAGTATGAGATAAGAAATAATATTCCATGTGAAGAATGTTTGATTTTTAGGTATTAATTACTGACTTGTTAATGCTTTTCTTTTAATATTTGTTTATATTTATTTTTGCCATATAGTTAATAGAATTAAAGTGATAAAGTAATGAGAGCGATCTTTTATGAACGGATAAAGAATGCAAAATCTGTTGCCGAAATGTTTCAAGAAGCTTGGAATAAGGTTTGCTACATTCTCAACTGTAAGGCAGCTTCTTTTATCTGAATATATAATATTCATTCTTGAAAAACCTCTTTCTGCCTCTGCAGAACTGACAGCAATAGTACTGACAATATTTTTAGCATTTTGTACACTTTGAGGAATTGCAGGGTTGTGGGAATTTTGTAGGACATTTTCCACATAGTCACGGAAATCGTTAATGCTGATTTCATGATGGAGAACTTCACTGAATTCACTCAGTTTTTCTTCTGCAGCTTTCCTGGGTGCAACAACTTCCTCAGTATTCCACGAATGTGGCTCAAGCAAGTTTATCAGTTCATGAATTTTGTTGTCATTTTCTTGTTCATTGTTCTTTGATGTTAAATGATCACAGTCCATCACCTGTTTTTCATATTCTCTATCACTGCCTCCAGTAGCTTTTGACAAGGAAGGCTAACAACTTTGTTGTTTTTAACGAACTGAATATCCTTAAAGGCATCTGAAGCAACTCTGACATCAATTTCCTTTTCTGAGTATTTCAAATGCCTTAATAGACCTTTTTATTAGTTTTTCATCTCTTGACAAAGTTAAACTTTTAGCTTGAAGGGCATTAGAAAGTAAGGAAATTTCTTGCAGTATGTCTATCATCAGTGCCAAATCATCCAAGAAATGCTTGTTGCAAAGACGGGCAGCTATCCCTGAATGTTTTGTCTCACTAGAGAAATATTTGTACAATGCTGGATAAGCATGTCACACAGAAAGTGCAGATCTTAGACTGCAAGCTGCCCATCTTGGTCCCAGAACTCTACCTATCTTCAGAATTTGTTGTCCAAGTTCTTCTGAAATTTTGAAGAGTTGCATTTGGTTTTTGTTTAATTGGTGAAAGATTGTGTAGATTTTATCCATGAATATTTTGAAGTAATTCACTTGTTTTATATCATTGACAGAATCGTTCAGAACAAGTTGCAAATGATGATTTAAACAATGCCAAATGACAATGTTAGGAAAATCATTTTTAAGTCTAATGCCTACCCTAGAATTGCGGCCAAGCATTACACTTGCCCAATCTAAACAGAAAGCAATCAAATTATTTCTCAAATATTCATTATCAAATCCACCATCGTGCAAACTCTTTAACAAAGATGCGTGTATTGTTTCTGCTCCCTGTCCTTCCAATTTCACCAAATCAAAGAAAATTGTTGGTGATAGATCACGATCTTCAAAAAAATTATAACCACAGGCTTACTAGATATGGTTGAAGCTTCATCCACGATAAGACAGATTTTAAAATTTTGTCCAATAATTTTGGTAAATATTTAATTTTTTATCTCCTTTGCAATGTGATCAACTATTTTCACAGCAGTTTTGCGAGAATGAAGTCCAACACCCATGTCAACTCCATTTTTTATTTGAAGCTCAAACTCATCTTCAGCATCAGAAAATGGCCTGCTGCTTTTTGCTAAACTGTAGACCGTATTGAAAACTCTGCATGTAGAGGCAAAATGTTTCTGGTTCGTGTTATCAATGCATTTTGTAACTGCATCATCTGCACGATCCTGTAGTTGCTTTACACAAACGCTATGTGCCTTTGATGAAAAATGCTCTTTCATTTTCTTCCTGAGAGATGCTTGGTGGATGGTTTTATCCTTCCCTGAGGCTTCAGCACTGCAGCTTCCCCATTCAATTGACACGTGAATTCCCTTCATGTTTAAGGAATCAAATTTGGCACAGTGATCACAACCAAGTTTCTTGCTACGAACAATCAATCCATCATATTTTTTTGGGAACTCCTCATATTGCTTCATACTCCAGCAGTCTGGAAGAGATGATGCGGCATCTGCCTCATCTGTAGGTGGCACAGTATCAGAAGCAGAAGTTTCATCAGTATCATTCATCAAAGATGGCTGCGTTACTGTTACGTCCTCACTGGCCTCTTCCTTTGAACTTTCAGTTCTTGGGATTTTTCGCATGAACTCCAGTATATTTTGTTGCCGCTTCATTTTAAGGGCTGAAATGTAAAAAATTGCTTCACTAGGTACTAGGATTGCTACGATATTTTCACTGCCCAATGTAAAATACAGTGTTTTCCTTCAATGGTAATTACGAGAATAATTTTCATAATCAGAAAACATCTACAACCACATCTAACAAATATTATTTTAGATACCTCCACTATTCCTACTACAATGATACTGAAGACTAATTTTGAATGTTTACAGACAAAGGAAAAAGAAAGAAAGATTTTTTTAATGCATTAAGATATTTTACTTCACATCGCCTAGTTTTCTGTAACATGAACGGTCCCTGTGTATGTTAGAACTACAGGGTTTTAGCCAAAACTACTTTGGAACGAAATATGGATTGAACATTAAATTTAAGGCTGACATTGAATTACTAAATCTTTAAAATTTTATACGTATATTTTAAACATTATTAATAAAATTCTAACTTAAAAACAAGACAAATATTATTCAGAGTATAGATTTTGCAGTGATGTCTCCCCGCGGAAAATGGCGCCATGTTTAGGTTAAAGGTCGTGTAGTTGGATGGCAGAAGAACTGGAGACGGACTGCGAGTCTCCTTCTAAACTCTCAGGTTTGTCTCTCCTTACGAGTACATTATCTCGCTGGCTTGTGAAATTAACCGGAGGAGTAATTGATGGAGGAGTTAGCCGACGGTGATGTGATGTGGGTGGTGAAGGTGGCGGCCGGCCGGGCAGACGACGGCGGCTACAATGGCGGGCGGACTGGGTCCCTGACCGGTTTGGTTTCGTTGTCGATGTTAATCTCTCATCACCAGTGATGATGATGATGATATCACTGTAAAGTGTGGGGCGGTTTCCTATTTTACCGTCGTAAAATAAAATACTTGTTTAAATTTCACTTAAAACTCGGTTTCCTATTTTATCTAAAACGCCTCGTGGTCGTCCACGAGCTCCAGCAGCAGATTGTTCCGTACTTTGCTTAATAACCGACAGATTACTGATGGAGATTACCGATTACACAGACTGATTGGTTATAGATACGGGTGCTGATGGTAATGCAGCGATATCTTGGCTTGGAGGACGGGGATTATTACGGAATCCAGAGGACGACGGCCATCGAGAATGAATTCCTGTGTTGAAGTAATTGACGGCGTCGTTTGTCCCTGTGGCGATTTTACTGCGGTCATCTGTCGGTATTCGTCGGCGATGGGATATTTCACTTCTACATACAGTGAGTTGTTTGTTATATTTAAAGAATATTTATTACTTTACGACGGTAAAACAGGAAACCGCCGAGAGCCGGTTGGACTCGGAGTTGAGAAATACAATACTTTTAGAAGATGGTGGAGTTCTGTTGTTGTAGGTGATACACCGACTGTTTGTGGGTGGTGGAGAGGTAAGAATACTGTACTGACTATGGCCTAATGAGCCCGTGTATTACCGTGTACTGTAATTATCAGATTACATCTGGCAAATGGAAAAAATGTCTTAATGGATCAGGATAACAATTACTTCTGCCTTCAGCTTTAAGGCCTCCTACCTACCTGCCCTCCTGCCCTCCTACCTGCCCACCTCCCTACCTACCTACTAACCTACCTACCCTCCTACATACCCACATACCTGCCTACCTACCTTACCTACCCTCCTACCTGCCTATCTACCTTACCTACCCACCCTCCTACCTACCTACCTACCCACCCTCCTACCTGCCCACCTACCTACCTACCTACCCACCTACCTACCTACCTTCCCTGTCTGCATAGAACATTGTTTGTGTTTTTAAATAATTAAATTCTAACAAACTAAACCCTACTTTTAACAGTTTAACAGAACCATAATTTTCAGACCTGAAATCACCATTAATATTTTATATATATATTTTATAATTCATGAATACATCAGGGTGTATATTGTTTGTATCCTCATATATAGTTATATGTGAACTACTGGCAAAAAGGTCTGAAGCAAACACAAATGTGGGAACAATTATCTACAGAAGAATATCACCATTTTATTCATTTCTCACCATAATAGTGAATGTAAGATTCAGTAGATGGATGCAAAAGAAATAAAATAATAAACTTGTGACTTAAACCTTTGCTTCATCAAAGTAACTCCCTCTGCCTTTTGCTCGAATAACAACTTTGCACATTTTTGAGAGTCCATGAAGTAACTTTGGCAAATATTATGATGATGATGATGTTGAGTTTATGCCGTTTTGTGTTATGTGGCATCATTTTCCTGACGTTTTTGTCGTTCATCACCTAGAAATTTTATGGGTGATAAATTAGATGATTTTAGTGGCCAAACTGTGTTCTGGGGGGGGATCCTGTTATATGCACACATTGTCTGCATAATTAAGAAATGTGCTTACGGTTATTATCTTGTTGCAAATAAATGCTGCACATTAATCAACTGCCAGAAGAAATTGCATGTCTTTTCAGAAGACTGATAACACTCTTTTATCAACGCAATGTTCCATTAATTGTACAAAGATCAGCTGCATTATATCCAAAACACCCTCAAGCCTTCATGTTGCCTTTTTGTTTAACTGTAGGAACAACTCTATTCTGCCAAATGCTCTCTAACTTGTCTGCAAAACATTCTATGTTTGGACCAGAACACCTCAAACTTTGACTCATCAATCCATAACATTGTTCCAGTCTTCTACTGTTCAGTATTTGTGCAGTCCAGCCTTTTTCCTTTCTTGGTCTGTTAGAATGCATAGCATGTTTTTTTTAAATATCCACACAACTATTTAAACCAGCAGCTCTAAGACCCATTTTTACTGTTGTCAGGGTGACTAGGTTTTTTATACTATTCAGCTATGCTATAAATTGTCAATTTAGTTTGCTCAACATAATAATATATTTGTCCCCTCTTTTCCCTGTGTTTTCTATCTGTACTGCTCTCTCGGAGGCTTGATGTCTGCTGCACTGTGTAGTGAACACTTTTGTTGGAAATTCCAAATATTTTTCACAGTGCTGTCAGATGAAGCAGAGTGGTAGAAATGTGGAAGTATGGAGGGGTTATTTGGCAGTGTAGTTGATGAAACTTAATAACATTCTCACAGAAGAGAAAAGGTCACAATGGATTTTAGGAAATATATAGTTGCAAAAATTTTGCATATTGATTGGAAAGAATTGTGTAGCGTTTTTACAATGATGTGTCACATGAACCATAAAGAATGATAATAATAGTAAACTGACAATTATCAACACAATTTGATTAAAGACAGAAACAATAAAGTCAGTCATTTATTGAAAACATCTGACAATCTATGAATATTCATGACAAATTTAAAAAAGATGACCAATTCTAGTTTACTCTGTACTAAGATGATTGACATCATAGCCCAGTGGAGTCTTAAAGTAAAGTTCAGTGGCTGTTAATGACCCATTAGTGCAAGTTTACCAGCATTGTGAAAGTATTTAATCTTCATCAGTAATGCATAGTTGGCAATGAACTACTTTTACTACTTCATTCCCTTTAGCTTCCTAGCAGAGCCATTATCTATGTTTTTCATGTTTTGTTCTTTGTTTCTCTGGTAATTTTCAAGTCGTAAATAGCACAACAGTAAATTTCTTGACTGGAAAAATAGATGCATATTTATAATTTAGGAAGGGGACATGAAATATATCGAAAAAAGGTAAACTAACAACACATGCATTTTTTGATCAATCTACTTATAATTTCTTAAATACAAGCAGCATTTTGTCATATGGTGAGGCATGATTGTGAAAAATTGCATGAGTTTTATGCTGTGCAAGGAGACAATGAATTGCAAATGAGGTTGATATGGATGGCAAATTGGATAATGATCTGAAGCATTCTGCTAAGCTTAATACACAATAATTTACTAGGAAAAAATCAGAGAGATTTCTGAAAAACACAGTTGGACTCTACTCTCCTTTGGACCCCATTGAACTTTTGTGAAATGTCAGTCAACTATGGAACTACTAGCAAGAGGAATGAGAGTTACTAACAAGGCAATATTTTAAAAAATTTACTGAACAGGATGCCAAAAAGATATTCATACGAAAGGTGGTTATTCTGATAAAAAAGATCTGAAGTTGTGACAGTATCCCAATTATTAGTTTAAGTTCTGACACTTTGTTTAATTTTTGTGTAGTTGCTGGAATAATACTTTTTAAGGTTGAACCATTGAAGGACACCACAACTGGCCAAGATTTGTATGGATCTGGTTTACCTTGGAACAAGTTGGCAATCATTACGACAGATGGTGCACCTGCATTAACAGGAAAACATGTTGGCCTCATAAAGCTGCTTAATGACCAAGTAGAAGGTGAGCATCCACTTCACACTGTGTTATCATTCCGTTGCATTATTCACCAGGAAAGTCTGTGTAAACCTGTCCTGATAATTGTATTTTTGTGTGAAAATAACTTTTATTAAATTTAATTTTTTGTCGAATGTGACCTGCTGGAGAACTTATGGATGAAAAACTGAATTTGAACAGACAGACAGACAGACAGAGACCAAAATGTTTCTACATGTTTAATCTTAAACCACTTCGAAAAGCAAAAAGAATTAGATGTGTCTTATATATAATGAAAATTAATATTTAATCTTCAGGTATATAAAATGAAATAATAATTAATCATATACTCTGATATAAGGTGGTTGGCTTAGAAACTCATAAACTGGTACATCTGTTTGATTTACTAACTGTTCCTTTTTATTAATTTTGTTTTGCTTGATGCTCGCTACCCAATTCTACTCGTGCAGGGGGAAAAATGAATCAGGGATGTAACTATGTCAGTTTATGCTTTCTGGTATTAAATTTCATAGGTGGCCAATCTGAGAGAGGTGAAAGGTCAGATGTGGCTGCAATTTCTGGATATATCTGGGCAGCAGTGTGTTGTCCAGTGCTCAGTTGTAGCAACATAGAAAGTAAGTTTCACTTGTTAATTCTATCACTGCTCTCTTTAAAACAGAATTTATTCACTTTTTATGCAAATTAAAATAATTTAATCCTTTCACATTTAAGTCAGCTAAAACCAGCCACGCACTGATTTATTCACTGATCACTTCCATCTACACAAACGATAGTACATGTAGAAGGATGCTTGTCTGCATATTGCTTCATCACTATTTGTTTTTTATTTTCCTGCAAAAGTGATTTTACTAGTGAAGCTACCTACCACTGTGAACCTAGTGATTACTGAGTTTGATTATTTGCTTGATACACGATGGAATCTAACAGTGAATCTTTTCCATTTGGTGATGTGGAGATCTTCAGTGGTCATACCTTGGATCTCATAATTTAACTGCTCAGACAGCGATGGATAGGCATTGAATGTTGAAAGTGAGAATGGTGTTGTTGAGTGGAGTTTGAGCCATATGCAGCAGGATAATGTACCAATGCATCTGCAGTCTGTTGGCCTAAAGATCTATTTCCTTGATGACATGAGGCCAGTCAGTTTCTTTGAACTGATACCAGATTTCTTCTATAACATAGCTGAAGAGTCTAACTGCTACGCCACACAGTCTTGGAGGAAGACAGGCTGAATTGACAACACTTGGACAGACGGACGCCAAGAAGGAGGTGAAAACCTTTGTAGTGGTAAACATAACTATAATTCTCTACCATCAGTTGAGTATTAGAGTAAGGTCAACAGACTTGGTGTCAAAAGTAATGACAGTGAGGAGATTCTAGAAAACCAATCAATATTGTTTTGTCTGTCTTTTTTTTACTTTCTGCACTATAAATACCAATTTTCTTTTCATTTGGATTACTGAACTGTGCTAAGTCATTAGTGCTAGGTTCAGCCATTCCGTGACTTTTTAAATGTTTTTAAATAATTTTAATCAGAAAGGTTCATTTTGTGCATCTATCTTGGAAATTGTCTACACGTTTTGCCTATTAGACATTGCATTTTTTGAATGGAAAAGGTTAATGTTGCATCCTCATACATCCATCTTTCTATTCTTAATAAGCAGTAGTTTTCACTTCTTTATTTTGATTTATTAAATAAGTAATTTTTTTCCGGTTTATTCTAATAGACAGCAGTAATAGTGGTTAGTATGGATGATTCAGACAGCCGGTGACCTCCCCACAGGTGCAAATTTTCAGATTTTTCCAGAATGCTTCATTCCTGATTATATCCTCAAATTGCACCATAACAACAGCCTTTCTGATTTTGTTTGAGAATGTATTTGTTTGTTTATCTGTTTTGTATTGAATTGATTGTGTAAAAATTTATTGAGAAATCTGGGAAACAAAATTGTGGTTTTCTTTATGTATGCAATATAATAACCATGACTATTGTTGTTGTACTCTGACAATGTAAACAGCCATGGGGAAGGAACAGTGATGTGGTTTTCTGATTGCAAGTACCGTGCCACATGGAATCTAGAACTTCTGACATCGGGGAAATGGCTACCAGAGCTCTTCATTTTTAGATGTGGAAGGAAACCCACACGATTGTTTAATGAGGAAGAAGAGTGTAAAGAAACCGTGCCTCGGTGGTTTACCAAACTGAGCCATTCCAACAGGAAGCAAACTTGGTCCCTTGACCTTTCTTGAGTAACCATTCAGTGTTTTAACCACTGGACTACTGCGCTGCCCATAACCACAGTAATAAAGGGCTCTGTTTCTGTTTTGTAACTTAAAACTAAAATTTCTAAGAGGATTGGATTTCATTCTACAACGTGGTGGAGTAGATCATCTATGCATAGTTACCACTAACAAGCCTTATTATTCCAGCAACTAATGGGGCCTGGCACTTCTGTCTTTAGCAGGTGGTGGAAAGTCCCTACTACTAGAAGTCCTGTTTAGCTGTAGGGTGGAGCCGGAGCTCAGTTGAGGGGTTACCAACACTGGTGGAGCGAGAGGATATATTGGCATGGTAGATCTCCAGCATGGATCTAACTGATGTCTGCCACAGCAGGCAGTGAGCTAACCACCTGACCATCTGCTGCCCAAAAAGTGAGCTTTTTATTTTTAGCATAGCAAACAAAAACATACCTACTAATTGTGAAACTAAATTCTAGTTGCTCTACAATGCTAGGAATGGTGTTCTCCTATTGAAATTTAATTAAATCACAGCAAACCTAAAAAACATTTTAAAAAATTAATTTAAATAAATAATATTTTTAAATGTTAGGAGTTGTATTAAAATTTTAAATTTGTTAAATTTTAAATCTAAAATATTTATTTCATTTACATAAACTTTGCTATTAGTGGCAGCAGTAATCATGTGTTTGTTGCTTGGTTAGGATCCCTCCAAATTATGGCTGATTATCAATTATTTGGCCAATTAGTAAAATTTGTAGTAGAAATTTTGGCCTGCTCTTACTTGGAAGCCAAAAATGTAATCGTAACAATAAAAATGTATTTGCTAATGGAAATTATAGTTAAAAACACCTTGAATAATTGCTCAGTTCATGTAAAAATTGAGACCTTAATGAAGGAAAGAAAGAAAAAACAAATGATACATAAACTTTGAAAAACATTTTTAAAAATAATTGAAATCCAAGAAAGATGTTCATTGTAAGGACTGCCTTATTACCATTAGAATATTCTCTTGGAATATTTGAATATATATATATGAGTCCAAAAAAAGAAACCAAACTTAAAACCGTGCCAACCAACCTGCGCGCCGTGCTTGCGACTGCAGTCCTTTGTATTGGTGACCTTGATGTTCAGTTTAATAATAGTTTCATCACACCACGTCAGTTAGTCATCTATCTACATGCGCCTGAGTTAACGTATGTTCGGTGAACTTGACGATTTGTTGCAAGTTGAACAATGTAAGATCTTGAAGAGCAATATGTTTGTGTGAAATTCTGTTTCAAATTGGGAAAAACTTTTACAGAGACTTTTCTAATGTTGTAACAGGCCTATGGTGAGGATTGTTTGAGCCGTACGCAATGTGACAAGTGGTACCAGCATTTCAAACCGGGAAGAACGTCCACCGAAGACTATCACAAATCTGGACGACCTTCCACAACAACGTATGAAGATCACATTGAGAAAGTGCATGCTGTGATCCGTGGAAATCGTCGCCTGACTGTCTGTGAAGTTTCCGAAGAAGTAGGCATCTGTAAAATTTGTGCCATGTGATTTTAAAAGAAAAATTGAACATGCATCGTGTAGCCGTAAAATTTGTACCGTGTCTGCTGTCAGATGAACAAAAAGATAACTGAGTCACAGTCAGTCAGGAGCTCTTTGATCTTTCGAATGCTGATGAAAGCTTTCTGAAAAGTGTCATAACAGGTAATGAAACGTGGATGTACGACTACAATGTTGAAACAAAAAGGCAGTCGTTGCAGTGGGTTGGATCATCGCTGCCGCGACCAAAAAAAGCACGTCAGAGTCACTCAAATGTGAAGGTGATGTTGATCGTCATTTTTGATTAGAAGGGCACCGTTCATGAGTTTGTTCCACTTCGTCAGACAATCAATAGACAGTTTTACTTGGATGTCCTGAGGCACCTGAGAGAGGCAATGCGAAGGAAGAGGTCTGAGGCATGGAAAAACAAAACCTGGATGCTGCACCATGACAATGCGCCTGCTCTCACGTCACTCCTTATCCGTGACTTCTCCCAGTTGAAATTCACCCTGAAAAAGGTCACTGATTTCAGTCGATAGAAGAGATCGAAGCAAATTTGCTACGAAAACTGTGCACTATCCCTGAAAATGCATTCCAGGATGTGTTCCAAAACTGGAAAAAATGTTGGGAGCAGTGTATCAACAGTGGAAGGAACTATTTTGAAGACGACCAGAAGGCTGATTAAATTGTAAGTAAAGCAATAAATTTGGTTTTTAAAAAGTTTGGTTTCTTATTGGACAGACCTCATATATACAGAGTGATCAAAGAATAACTATGTAGTGGAAAATTTATTATGTTTTGTTTCAATACATGAACTCTTACAATAAAGTATTACAATAAACTGTGTTACAATAAATGCTGAAAATGAGCTTCACTCACGTTTAAACATTTTTCCACATGTTTTTCATATTCTTAAAAACGTTTTGCAATTCTTCAGATGTTATTCCTCTAATGAAATTGATGATGTTTTGCTTCAGGTCATCGATGAAATGCAGAGTATTTTCAAAGACCTTTGCTTTCACTGCTCCTTACAGTAAAAGTTTGGGGGCATGTGGTCTGGAGAGTGTGCAGGCCAAATTCCTTTTGATATCAGCTGATCACCGAACACTTTCATCATTTGAGCAGATGTGAGAGCAGTGGCTCTGTCCTGCTTGAAGTAGGCATCTTTGATTTCTTCTTCGTCTAATTCACCAATAGAAGGATATATTATGTCGTTACAATAACACACTGAATTGTTGAGAATTTCAAAAAATATAACCCCAATGATGCATTTTGTTGATATAGTTACTCAAACAGTTCATGGGGGTTAGAAGTAGACCAAATTCTGGTATTCTGGTTATTAACATATCCAGAGATGAATTCAGCATTCATCAGAAAAAAATGTTTTATCCAATATGTCGTTGCTGTTTATATCAATACAATTCTTAAACCAGTTGCAATATTCATCTCGCTTACCATGGTCTGCAGTTTTCAATTCGTGCACAATGTTCACATTGAACAGTTAAATATTTTACTCCTTTAAAGCATTATGCGCGCTCCCATATTAAATATCCACTTGTTGAGAAAGTCGATGCAGTGATTTTGAAAGGCTCTGAAGCGTGCATCTGAAATTTTTTACAGCTTCTCATCCAACACTGTTGGCCTACCTGATAATCCTCAACTGAACCAGTATCTTCAAATTTGCTAATCAGTGCCCTTATAGTGTTTCTGTTTAGAAGCTTTGCATTAGGAAATTCTTGTAAGAACTCATTTTGAACTCTTGTGATGTATTTACTGTTATTTGCGTACACTTTCTTCATGAGAAAGATTCGTTTGGCTTTTGAAAGAACCATTACACAAAAATCATGTTTCACTTTTGCAAATTGTGCTCATTTGGGAACTACATTACAAAACAACAAAGCACACGGAGAGGAATCAAAAATGATTACATATATACTCCACTGCATAGTTACCTTCTGATCACCCTTAATAAAACTTAGGGTGATTATGGAATATGTGCATGTTTCGTACATTAATATGTAGGAAACCAGTAAATTAATCAGTTTAAAGTCTGATCTTCATGACATAGAGAGCCTTACCACTGTTTTTTGTCTAATTATGTATGCTTAGTATATTATCTGAGTTGACTGATCAGGAACTGGTAATTCAAGAAATTGTCATTTAAAATGTTAACAAACTCAGTGGTCAAGTTGTCTGCTGTTATAAAGAAAGAGATTGATAAATATCTTAACTTGCACAAATATTAAGTTATACCTTTGACAGATTTTTAATCTGTGTTTGTAGACCAGTATTACTTTCACAACTTGGAATTTCACATAGTTATGTGTTTTAGATTAAGAAATTGTTTGTTTATTAGTTTAACAAAAATCTTTAAGCTTTTGATTTTAAGTACTAAATTTCTATTATATTTTTGAAAACCTTTAGAAGTTTCATATGTTTGAATCTATATTTGTAGAACATTGTGGCTTTTAAGTTCACTTATCTGTGCATTAATTGGGATTTGGATATACCTGTATTGATTAGGTAAACTTTTGGAGATTTCAGTTTCCACCATGGAATCAATCCTCTCTTTTCTTCTTCTTTTTTTGAATAAACTTAAGTCTCATTGTGTTGCAGTTTGAATTGTGTTTTTAGACTAGTATTACATTTTTTAAATTTTATTTTTACCTAGTTATGTGCAGGGTTGTCAATCCTGGGTTGAGGAGAGGGACCCACTAAAATACATACACATTATGAGGTATATGGGTGGAGGTGATGATGTGGTGATAGAATGAATGTCGGTGGAATTTACCATTTCTACCCTTTTCCCCTCCAACTTCGAGTCAGATAGGTTTTGTGTTAATTTGTTGTTGAAACCTGGTATAATATGGAAAACGCCGAACAGAGCAATATTCAGGCCTTTCTGACTAAAAATATGAAAGTTTTCCATTTTTTCTGAAGCATGATAATCAGTAAAAAGACAGATAAGGAAGATTACAGATGATTATCTGTTGATTGATTGGCACGTCCCTACTCTACATTAACATAAGAAAATTTAGAAACCTTTCTGATTTAAACATTTAAAAATTTTGCTGTAATAATATAGCAAGCCTCAACATTGTTTTCTATCAAGTAGAACTTTCCAAGGATTGGGATGCCATGCAATGTAAAGAACCATTTATATTGATTGAGCTAGGTCATGTCTACTGTATACGTTTTAATGTATGTGAATTACATTTGAATTATTCATATAAATTAAGCATAATAATGGTAAGTGAATGTGGTATGTTTTCCATGGATTTACTATCAATGAAAGTATTCCTGAAAATGCTATGTATGTATGTATTTGTGAGAAACAGTCATCATGGTACACAACGAATCTTTTTTTCCTTGTCTAGATACTAAATGGGATTTTTCATTTGACTGCAATGTTCAACTTTTCAGCCAAGGAAAGATGAAATGCGGCACTAGATGGCATCATCGTTTGTTGTGGACCAGATGGGGAAAAGAAAAGCATTGCTAAAAATGTGCTGAGATCGACAGAGAGGTACTGTGCAATTTTGTCACTGATTTAAAATGTCAATTTGGTTAGGAGCAATAATAGTAAAACCTGTATTTCATGCAAAGCAATCATTACAGTTCAAACAAATTCAGCCCGTGCTTGTCCATTATGATGATTTTTGTTAGTCTGAAAATGAACATTAGTATCATTCCCATACAAGATGATGAAATTAATTTTTGCTTTGGAAAATGCTTTTTTAAAACTAGGTAATAGGAGAAGGATTAACCAACAAATTGTTAATACGAATTAATATTTGATTTTATCCTGGACGTTATGCTAATTTATGACTTATTTTAACATTGTTAGCATTTTTGCTACTCAAGTGACTCATTTTGTGTGGCTCTTGAAATTCTGCAGTGTGCTGAAATTTTATTCAGCTTTTCTTTCCCTAGCGTTAGCAAGGTTACAGAGGTGCTTGTAGAGGATTTTAATGTCTAGCCAGGTGGCAGTGGTTGATGCATGCAGACAAAGGAGAATCAAATAGTCTATTTTGGGAAAGGTCAGCAACTCAGGCCAGTTAAGTGGAGGAAAAGTGATGAGAAGGTGGATGTGGCATCTTCATCTTTAAAATTAGTGATGCTAGAATAGCTGAACAACTTGACAGTCCTTATGTTTGGGCTGTCTTCTTTTGCTTCCAGGACATGAACTGGTCCCTCATAAAGTAGAACAGAGTCTTGTCATGACTTATGATGTTCTCTTACTGCATCTTTTATTCCTGTCCTTACCTCAAAAATGTCCCAAGCTGCTGTATTCTCCAGACTTTTTGCCGTCTTGACCATTTTTTGAAAGAAATTAAGATTAATCATAGTATATGACCAACAGGGAGTCTCTTGAGGTCATCGAAGCAGGGCCATAACAATACTAAAACTAAAAACAATAGTATGATGAAATTTTGATTGTATAAATTGTGATAGAATTTCTGTCATTGAATGCTGTTTTCATTTTATCCAACTCTGAAATCTGCATTTTGATTCATCTGAGTTTAAAATACACTTTCTGTAAAGCAGAGATTGTGCAGTTTTGTGTATACCAATGATGATGCTCAAATGCTCTATTATATGTACAAATTATCAAGCGAAGGACTTCTCCCATGTAGTTGTGTAGACTATCCCATGTTAGATTACTACTATTATTATTGTATTTAGGATTTTGTTAAGCTTCTTTATCATGAATGATGACAAAATGGTACTTTTGTTGTTATACTGTTTAGCCAGTATAGGGATTCTGTCACCCTTGTCTGCTGGACTCTGTGGTTTTCCTTCACTTCCAGTCAGAAGATTTATGGTTTGCATTTTCATTAGTGTGGCTAGATCAGGAATGTTTGTACTGGTCATTGTTTTCACACAATTCCTCCTCCTTTTTTGGCTTTCTGAGTCCCAAGCTGATATAACAACACTACAGTGAACTACAGGATATGAAAGCTAACCAACTAACAGTAGAAATAAATGATTTATTCCTTCACATACTTCATTTTATTTTTTTATTTATTTATTTTTTAGATGGTTACAGCTCTTGATTGTTTCTAAGCCTGTGTTGGAAAACATGATATTCTGCCGTCAGGACGATTTGAACTGGCAGGTAAATTAATTGCTCAGTTAATGCATATACATTTAGAGGTTTATAGTCATAAAATTTCCAAATATTTTAACATTAACTTAACTTACTACGAAAGAAGTATGGGTAAATTTTCTTTATAACAAATTTTGCTGAACTGTTCTCAGTTGAGTTCATGTGATAACTACATCCATGTGCCTGACATTGAATCCTGCCCAAGACGGCGACATGTCTTTATTATTTGTAGTAGTTCTAAATTTCTTATATACAAATGCAGGTGGTTAAACTTTTATATGTCTGAATTGAATCATTTATTCAAACTTTGCAGAGAAAATACCTGGACTGTTTATGTTCATGTTGGTAAATGAATGTGATGTAGAGCAGTGTATTTTTTCCAAAGGTAAAGTCCAAGCATTTCCATCAATACAAGTCTAATTAACTATGAATGAACATGCTTACAATTCAAATTTTCTTCTTTTAAGTTCAGAAGTACAAAATATTTTTTTTTAATTATAAGAACATAACTGTATCATGCATCTGACAAATAATTATTAAAGAAATACCATAGACGCTGCGTCCGTACCAGCTGTTAAACAGTTAGTTTGTGAAAAATCTCTCTTTTCAGTAGCCTTACAGTAATAGTCCAGAGATGCTGATATCTCTGAATTAACAGAGATGTAAGGGAGGTAACTGAATCTGAGTCAGCATGCACCCACACATGCAAATACAATCATATAGAAATTTGTGTTGGTTGCTTTTAGATAGATGCAATTTTGAAAAAAAAAAAAATCTTTGACAATGCAACACTGAAGTTAGATTTTCTGGGGTTTGAGCTGAATATTTCAGAGAATTAGTTTTACAACAGTTTTGATTTAAAAAAAGCAAAACTTGTTGATGTCATGGTTAATTACTTGTGCTAATTAGTGAGGAAATATTGTGGTCAAAGTGAAGAAAGTTATTGTACCAAATGAATTTGGAAAGAAAAAGAAAGATCTCCAGGTTTGATGCGTCATTTGTGGAAAAAAACTAGATCTTTCATATTTAATATTTATCTCTGTTGGTGGATACAAGTAATCACAAGAAAATATGGTGGTATCCTAGTGGGAAACAACTTTTGAAGTCCTATTACTGGTAGAACAAGTAAAAGAGTCTCATTTATAATACATTTTGTTGAAGCCACAAACTTTTAGGTAGAAAATAGTGAATAAAGTCTTTCTCCATAAATTTGCATTGAATATTTATTGAATAATTAAGCAATGCATATGTAAATGAAAGTTTAAATGTTTTAAATTAACAGCTGACTTTGTAAATGTAAGGAAAACTGATTGCACTTGATTAAGTTTTATTATAACTACTATAACCAATTTTAAAATGTTTCATTTGATGGATTTGTCAAAGAACTTTCTGTTAGAAGCAGACAGTACGTCTTAACTGAGGATCTGGTAGTTGAATGTTTTGGACAAATGATTTGGAGGTGTTGCTAATTAGCAATCCATTTTGGATAAATGGTTTTAAATGATTGCTTCAGCACTAGGCACTTGTAGAAAACATTACACTTTTGGCGTGTGCTCATTGATGCTGGATGCTCTTACCTTGTTAGGTAGAACCCAGATTTCTAATGCTGAGATGTTTCCATCTCTGCTCGCATACTACTTTCCAAACCATGCGGGTAGTATCTTCCACATCATTGTGAATGATGTACAAAAATCCCAAGAAAATTAACTCAAATTGAAGAGTCAAATGCTGTGCAGAGTTCCATGCACGACTGGATTATATTCTTCACATACATTTAGAATGGAACATCTTAAATTTAAGTAGAGAATGGCAGTGACGTTTTTGGATGTAAATTTATCTATTGTTAACAAAAACAAAATTCCCTAACACACACAGGAAAGCTCACAACCAGACCAACAGGATGCATAATGTATAGCGTGTGAATGGTAAGTATAATAGGTAAGGGGGGAAAAAATTATTTGATAAGCAAAGGAATAGAAAAGTGATTGTTCAAGGCAGGTTTAAGATTTCTAATTAAAAAAAAATTCCATGATTTTTATCTCCGACTTTGAACAGAATCTGCCCAAAATCCTGACATTACCGATTTCCATTAACTGCCAGTCACATGGTTAAGTGAGGCAAAATCTTCATGACCAGACTAAAGAGAAACAAACTTCTCATAGATCAATGGTTCTTAACCTTTTTTGAGTCATGGACCCCTTTGAGAATCTGGTGAAAGCTATGGACCCCCTCCCTAGAAAAATGCATATAAGCACAAACACAACATTTTGCATACAATGAATATACTTTATTGAAAATTGATCGCCTCATACACAAAGTATAAAACAATCTTTACAAAGAATTGTTTCTCACTCTTTTTCATGCAAAAATTAATGGCCACTCCATGAAAAAATGAAATACATCCAACTGGTGCAAATTAAACAAAACAAAACTTTAATTCGCCTCAAAAGTTCGTTTCAATGAAATTGTGGAGCGGTCTTTGACAAGGCAACACGCATGTCATGTCTGACATCCATTCGATTTCGACTTTTCGTTTTCATGTGAACAAGTGCTGAAAACTCTGACTCTCAAAAGTATGTAGTAGCAAACGGAATCAGAGCACCCATAGCTCGCTTTGCCAGACAAGGGTAGGCTTGTGTCAACGAACACCAGAATTCTCCAAGACTCTTGGAGTTGAATTCATTACGTATCATTTCCTTTGTCTTCAGGTCAATGAGGTCATTTTTTGGCACGGTCTTCATCATTGATACAGTCTATGTCAGCAATGAGAGGATTATGAATCCATATTTCAACTTTAAGGTCACCTGAGCAGAAGTAACCTTTCCAAGAGTTCTGCAGTGTATCCAGATGTCTGCAGCTTTCTGCCTGCAGAGAAATTGACAGGGCTTTTGTCACTCTCGATTCCATGCCGCAGAAGCACTTCCTCTAACATTGGAAAGTTTGCATAGTTGTCTGCCTTCAATCTCCTTGTCCACAGTGGCAGCTTGGCCAAAAGAACTTGCAGTCTTTCAGCAGCATCCATAATGATGACTGCAGGGCCTTGAATCGAAAGATTCACCTCATTCACATGGCCAAAAATATCCGCCAAGTAAGCCAAGCCATGAATGAACTCCTCCCTGTCAAACTATTCTGAGAATGGGCTTTCTTTTTCTCTCAATAAAAGTGAAACTTCTGCCCAAGGTTCAATCAAGCGATTCAAGATTTTTCCTCTGGAAAGCCAGCGAACTTCTGTGTGGTAGAGAAGAACTTCATATGCTGCTCCCATTTCTTGACAAAATCTCTTGAAAACGCGATGGTTCAAAGCATTGGCTTTGATGAAGTTGACGACTTTCACGCCAGTAGACAAGACTTCTTTCAGGATTGTTGGCAGAGTCTTTGATGCCAATGCATGGCAATGTAGAAAACAATGGGTCACAATGACCTGAGGAGCTTCTTTCTTCACCAAAGCAGCAAAACCAGATATTTTGCCAAGCATCACAGGTGCTCCATCTGTGCACAGAGCACCAAGATTTTTCTTCCAGTTAAAGTTTTGCTTGGCAAAGAAACTATTCATTATTTCTAAGATGTCGATGGCCTTTGTAGTTTCCAAAAGGGGCTCACAAAATAGGAATTCTTTGATGGCATCAGCATGCATATAACGGATGAAAACCAGGAGCTGGCTGCACTGAGAGACATAAGTAGTTTCATCCAGTTGCATGCTGAACGGAAATGGCGTAGCTGCCAATTCCTCCATTACTTAAAACATTTTTAAAAATGTCAACAGTTCTGGAGTGGATGACTTCATTTGACAAAGGCACCGCTTCACTTCCTCTGCTCCAAGCCACAAACCAGCTCGATCATTTCCAGGGCACATGGCTTTACCAAGGTCTCTCCAATCATATGTGGCTTCTTTTGTGTTGGGGCAAATCCAATTTTTGGTAAAGTTCCAGCTTTCTCAAATCAAGTCGCCTTCGCACGAAAAAGATCAACACTGTCCGATGTATTTTCGCGGTGGACAGATGTGAGATGCTCCTTCAGCTTTGTTGGCTTCATGCTTCCATTGGCAAAAACCTTGCCACACAGGAAACACTGCGGCTTTTTTGTCCCATCACGATCAGCGATGAAAGTAAACCAAAGGATACGTATGCTTCGTTGTACTTCCTTTTCTTTGACATTTCCAACTTGAGCTAGTCCAGCAAAACAAAGAAATGTGATGTAATTTATATGGAAAGCAGTAACTAATGAACACAAATTTAATTAATAATCATTCTAGTTTATTAATAAGTTTTCATGTTATTTTAAGCCTGTACTGGATTTTGACATGCAAAAATGTAACCATAGCATAGGTAATTGAATATATTTAGGAAAAGGCATGTATCTGAAGAACCCTCAGTTAAACCTGAACAGTATATGAGAAGATTCCTAAGTCGTGAAAAACCACGGAAAATGAGAAATAAGCACTTAATATGGAGTGGCACAAGGTGGTGTTTGCGCAGACGACAATGCTACCAATTTGAATGTCAGGGAGAATGCCGACATCTACTCGTTTCTCATTATTGTTCCCTCATCAGCCAATTAACATTTTGTTTCTAAAAATAATAATCTCATAACGACCTGTTCAGTTAGCATCCTTCCTCTTGAAAGCCTGTAGCTCCATGAATTTATAGCAGAAGTTTGTGGAGCTGGACAGTGTAAATGTCTACCTGCCAAACAATAGCCAACAAGTGGACAAAGCAAATTGACAGTGCTTTGATAGCAAGCCTACAATTCCCATGCAATAGGACCCTTGTGGACCCTACAACAACAACAACAGCACATAATAACCAAAACCTGGCCCTACATCTCTGTCCAGCCCTACCCTACCATAACAATAACAACTCTCACAGCAGCTTTACATTGGTCAATGTCCACTCAGCAACTCCAGATAACAATAACATGAACTGTCTAAACTAAACTAAAGCTAAATAGCAAAATATGTCACTGCTTGAGGATAATGTAACTTAAAGGTAGTAACTTTAATCTTGTCTTTGCCCTTTTCCTGCTGATGGTTTCTTTGTTGTACATCTTTCAGGATGCCATTGTGAAATTGAATACCTGGAGGAACACAAGAAGTTAGTGGATTTGTGATTTTTATTTTGCTAGTTTTAATGTTTTTAGAAAGAGAGAAAAAGAAAGAAATATAGGAAGGGTGATGGATAAACATTTGGTTCTCTTGTAGTTTTTACTGTGCTTGGAAAGAAAGGAGATTCGATTGACTGAACAGGTTATAAACATATCGTGTGCAGTAAAAATTAATTTTTCTCATTTAAAACCAAAAATTGTTTTCATGGTTTTTGACATTATTTAATTTAGCTCAGGAGAAACATTGATCTGATTTTAAGGAAATTGATTTCCTGTGAGTGTGTGTGTGTGTGTTTTGTTGTTTGTTTGTTTTCCAGCTGAAAGAAAATCTGTAAGCTGACAAAACTAAGTATAAAGAATGGAAAAAATCCACAGGAACAGTTGAGGTAAGTTTGAAACCTTCGCTTAGAGACTCTGCTGTCTTTCTCTCTCATAGTGTGAGCAGATGCTGCCATACATTATTTTGAGTAAATTCATTCCCACAGACACCTTTGGAGACCCTTACAGCAAGATTAGAATTGAACCTAAATTTTATTTTTTTTACCTCTCAAATTACTGAATAGAATTTATTGTTATGAGAATTTATCTGTGGTGTTTTTTGTGTTTAACATTTTTGGGAGTTTTTATCACCATTTAAGGGCTCTAATTTTTATTATGTTTCAGCAAACTTTTTATGTTGCTGTCTTCAGGATTCTCTTTTGTCAACATTTCTTGTGTCTATAATCTCATTTTTCATTGAATTTGGTGACTAATGACCATTTAAAGTTAAGCAGGTGTAGCTACCATATATTTCGAGTTATAAGTTGAAGTGGTGTATAAGTCGATAGTACAACCACACTTCTGTACAGTAATAATAGTATAAAATTTCTGTTAGGGTTACAAAGCAGCTTTGGTGGATAACATCAGAGAGAGAGATTTGGGGAAGGAAAGAGTTTTAGGTGGGTAAAGAAAGAGAATGAAGGCGAAATAAAGAAGCCTCAATCCGTATGGAACACAGTTTGATATGAATTTTGTCTATCAAATAAAAAGTTGAATCACAGCTACGGTGTTACAAGTTATGTAAACCCTTAGAAATTAGTGAGTATAGCGGTATAACCATTTAGACTGCGTTGTTTGTGCATTCGTGTAGTGATACAAAAACCGTCTTTGTTTACATATTATCCTCAGAGTAGACTGAAGAAAACATGGGCCTTCCAGGTCAACAGAGATCTAAGGGAGGTAACTGAATCTGAGTCAGCATGCACTCACACATGCAAATACAATCATACATAAATTCCCCATGGTACTTAAGTGTCCCATGTTTCCAGTATCATGATTTCATCCATATATGTCAAAGTGGAGTATAAGTTGATGATCAGGCCCTTGTAGAAAAAAGTATTGACTTATATACCAAAAAATACAGTACTTAAAAATGAGTTACATTTGAGGAAATGGAGTTATAGACACATCTACATATATTACTGTGTAAGTCGGTGATCATATTATTACATACAATTTGTTGTTAATTTGTCAGTAATATTAGGATTTGCACAGTATGAGTTCTAATCTAAACTGGCTGTCAGAAGTTATATAACAATTAATTTTGATGGTTTTCAACAGTTTGTTTATTAATAGCTGGCATGACGTCTCTTAGCTGTAATTAGTATAAACATAGAATTGATATTGGGTTCTTTGATAGGCAGAGACATAGAATAACTCCAACATCAAAAGAGCTGAATAGAATTGCATTTCATTGGAGAACTTGGTGGTAAACTGATTTTTGAAATGTAGGTTTAAATAGTATGATATCAGTGGAAAGTTAACTAATTTTGTGGGCATGTTGTTTGTAGTGATCTTGTGGAAGGACTAAGATTTGGCAGATTGTCCTCACTTTTTAACATCCATCCCTCCCTTTTTAGTTGAACCTACCTGGGTGAGTCAGGTCATGAACTTTTCACTGACCAAAAAGTTTTGCAGCAGCGATATTTTGACATTATCTGCAGTATCTATTTTCTTCTGTATAATTTTCTTTTCAGAAAAAGCTTGACAATCTCTTGTCCATACAAGCCAACAGCAATACACACACAAATGACATTGGTAAGATTTGCTGTATCAAACTCAGCCTCCTTTAATAAATCTGATTTGTTCAGAAACCTTTTAGTTGACTGCATGAAATTCCATGTGTATTAACAGCAATCATCTGGAAACTGGGCAATGTCTGGATTGTACCAAACAGAAACTAGCCTGAGATTGTTCAGTTTCCATTTGCTTTCATTGAATGGAAACTCAATATTTCATGCAGTGCTTTTTTCTAAAGATTTTTAAAAAATGTTGTTTTCTTTCTGAAACTAGTTCACAGTTGATAGGGTATAGTACAGTTTAGTATATATAAAATATGGGGGGGGTTTGAACAAAATTAGGTTTATCAATTTTGAGTAAAATATTATTTGTTTAGAACAGTTTACTGAAAATGAATAATGGTTTCATTACTGTTGTTTCTAAATAAGAAAGAAAAAATAACTCCTCCTCCTATCAAGTTATCAAAAATCTAAATTAAATTATTGATTTACGTTTTCTGCAAAGAAGCAGCTTCTTTCTCTTTTTCCTCTTTCCTGTAGGGTTTGTGAGCAGACGGCCACCCTGGTAAATTATTATTGTTTATTTCAAATGGAAAATGTATTTCCTTTTTAGAAAAATTATCTGGTGAAAAGGAAATTGAAGAGCTTCAGAAAAATATTACAAATGAATTTCAAGGCACTTTTGCTTTTTGTTGTTTTACTTGTGGCTATTTGTTTGGGTACCTTCTGGTTTTTGTATATATTAGTGGAGAGATTTCATCTTGTAGTTACAGGGTGCTCGTGTGCTTTGGTTTTATACAGATTGAGATAAATAGACGGAGGGTTGGATTAAAGACCTGAATAGTGTCTCCTCCCTCAAAATAAAAAAAAAAAACTCTATTATTGCTCTACATTGCATCCAAAGCACCTGCCCTGGGGAAATTTTGCAGGAACAGATTTTTTTAAAAATTAATTTACTAATTTCTGATATTGTCTTTTTTATTTTTATCAATAATGAACTCTTTACTAGAAAAACTTCACAAGACCTCAGTCAAACTACCAGACATATGCTGGTGGCCATAATTGTCACATAACCTTATTTTAAACCAAATATTTTGTTTATTTCTTGTTACAGGGTGAAAATGCACAGTTTCAATATTTGTAGGGTCTCTGTACATTCTCTCTCAATGTAGTAATCTCTTGTGAAGTTGATTGTACAGTAATAAAGCAGTACTATTGTTTTGACTTTTATTTTAACAAAATAAATCTATAAATAATAAATCAGAAACAAAAGAAATGTCATGCATAATAAAATGTATGCACTAGTATACACCAGTAGAATAAAAGGGCAAAGTTCCCTGTAAAGCTGAAAACATTGTAAAGTGCGTTTCAAAGTCAGCAGGATCTTGGGTGAGGTGATAAGATGTCTTAGAAAAGGTTTTAGGACATTTAACCATTTTTTATTAGTAATAGTCTGATTTATGGACAAAGGTGTTTTCCTTGTGGCACAATTGAAATTTTAAAAATTTCTGATAAGGATTGTATAATGATAAATAATTTCTCTGAGAGTTCCTGTAATGTTATGTACTGAATATAAATGTTATTGGTTAGGCATTAGTAGTGCTAGTAGCTATTTAGTAGTCTCCACCTGAACAAATACCGGAAGCAGAACAGTATAAATATTTGTAGAAACAGACTAGCTGAGGTTTTTGTTTAAAGAGAGTTTAAAGCTTCCTGCTCTGCTGACTTAAAATAATCATTTTACTTTTATCACTGAAAATCTACTGCAGATAAGGAATTCATTTCAGATTGTGCTTTATTGATAAAATTCAGTGACTTGCCATATTAGTTTAGCAGCTGCCATAAATGTATGTATTTAGAGACAAAATTTACATATTTGAGGTGTGTATTTGACATCTAGATGGCAAGCTACGTAGTTAGTAACTTTAATTCTACATAACTCCTATTTGTAAAGTGAAAGTTTGTTGAGGTTGTGGGAAGTTAGAATTATCGCTTTGCAGAGTATGATTTTTGTTCTTGAACAAACCTGCCAATGTTGTTTATACTGTTAGGTTTGTGTCAGGCTGCCTCAGAAGCTATACTGATGTTCTGCTCTGTATTGCAGGTTCCACCAACAAACTTCAAAGCATGTTGAATGAATTTCAGAGCAAGTTAACAGTGATGGAAGACTTACAGATGGAGGTTTGTTACCGTTGTGATTTATTTTAGTTTCTTCATAGAAAGGGTATCTGGTACTGATTGACACATTGCTGCTCTAAGGGGCAATAAGAAACAACCAAATTTAACAGAGCAGACTCAAATTTGTTAATTGCTTTGGATAAACATTTGTTTTAGATTTTCAGCTGAGCCCTATCCTTTCCTTTCTTAGCTTTGCTTTTGTGGTTTAGTGATGCAAACAGTTTGTTGCCTACACATTAATACCATCTTGGGTTTATAGTACAGAATATGTCCTGGGCTTATAGTGTAAACAGGGTCTTTCCTATACTTACAGTGCAGACTCTGTGGTATCTTTGATTGTAGGTATGAGCAGTATGTTGTTGTTTCAAAAGTACTACTATTCATTCTCTCCTTTAAATAGTTTCTTCTCTTACCTGAAGTATAGTTTTGTGACTTTCCACATTGTCATATTTCAGCTTGAGCTCAGGCAAGGGACACCGATCAGTAAGGCAGATCATTTGCAGGAAATGGAATCCAAGCTGCTGCTAGATCTGGGCAAGTTAGAACAGGAAGCCAAAGTTAGTCTCACCTATACCAAAAGTATCTGCTCTTGTTTGCCTCCTCCATATGGTAGCTTTTAGATTTTATCTTAATCTCTCTAGATTTGTTGAAGCTTCTCAATTTAAGATCCTTTCCTGTATGTCATATCCTCTTCTAAAAAAAAATATTGTTTATTTACTAATTAGTATTGAAAGGAAAACAAATCATCAGGGTCAGGAACACCGAATTCTGAGAAATTAGCAGACTTTACTTATTCCAGAACTAAAATATTTCTCGTTAATAACTTATCTCAGTAAATATAAATTGTTGCTTAAATAATTGTCAGATGTTGCCAGAGGACGGTTAACAAAGTGAAGAATTGGATAAATGGTTTCTCTCTGAAGCTTCCATTATTCATTGAGAAATGTTTTCGCTTTTATGTTGTGGATGAACCAACCTACCATTTTTCCAGGCTGGATTATTCATGATTTAAAATATTCAGACCATTTTGTTGATCTGGGGGTTGTGGGGATGCTAATTATCTAACTCAAACATTGTGCTCTGTGGTTCATAAAATATTTCAAACCTGCATCTGTCATATTCTTTCTTTGTGTGTTGAGGATAGAGCACAAAAACTGTCCACGCTTTTCCATTTATCGTACACTTTCTTTTGGTTGTTGTTATGGTAGGTAATGTTTTTGATTTGAGTAAGTTGGAACAAAAAAACTGCATGACATTCCAACCAAAATCAGGCTTCCAAATTTCTGATAACATTTGAAAATATTTGTTGCTAAGCAATATTAGAGATCCAGAAATTATTTTCTCATTGAGGATCTTGTTCCATTAAAATCAGAAGACAAACTTAAATATTAACATTTCATCCAGGTACAACAAGTTTGCATGTAGTCTGTCTCTATATACATACAAGAGGAACCCCAAAAGAAATATCTATTTATTATGTGAGGATTGGTAAGTGGTATGGTAATAAAAATCACACAAAATGTTTTTATATATCTTGCCACTATTCTGGAAGTTTTATTTCTTTTATTTGCCAGGAAATAACATATTACAGCAGTTTAAAATGGTTGATCCATATGTTAAACGGATTAGTAATTGAGCCTCTCACAGCTGAGTAGATTTCACTGATTGAGGTTCTTCATTGTGTGATGATGAATGTGCATGGACACTTATGCATTGATGATATTGCTGTGAGGTTAGGGTTTGAATTGTGTGAAAAGTGGAGAAATAGAACTCTAACTTAGACCTTGCTGTGGGAAACTGGCAGGAGCTGTCAATGGAGACAGTACACAGAAGGTTGAACTGATTTGGCAAACGGACACAGAGTTGAGTGAGAGTTAGCCCGTAAAGATGATTAGTGATAACCTTGATTAATGTAAAGTTTTTGCATGGTCAGCTCGCATAACCCTCAGAACATCAGAGACTAGTGGACAGTGTGAGAATGTTGAGAGAAATTCTGTTCACCAGTAGTTGCTCAATAAAGACAACATTTCAATATAATGATTCTGACCGGCTCCACATTGGCAGTCAGTCTGTAGATTAAGATGGCGACTTGAATGAATGAAATTTTTCTCTCAATAGGTTTTTTGACTGGCACTAAATTTAAAGTTATGAAAACCTGTTTCTTTTACTGATTGATTTTCATGAATAAAAAGGATAAATATTTGGACATAAAAACGTTTAAAAAATAAAAATTTCTCTTTCAACATGTAAACAAAGAGAATGTTCAGAAGAGAGATTCACTGATAAGAAAATTGGCTAGAAAGTATCAATTTGAAGGTAAAAAATTAAAGTGCTCGTGTTGTTGTTGTGGACATGCTAACAAATCTGAAATTTTGAACAAATTAGACAACCCAAGCCAAGTATTGTCACTTGGTAAATGCTTTTTTTTAAAAAAGAGAATGAAAATATACCTAGATTTTATCACTAAAAGAATGGTAAGGTGTGTGACGAATCTAGTTGAATTGTTTCTGTATTTTGACATTTAAGAATATCATCAGACACATGATAAATCTAAATGCCCAGATGGTGGTTTGATTTGAACAAAGGCATAACTTCAAACCAAATGGAAATTTTTAGACTAATCCTCGACTAGGCTTTGTTTGAAAATCTACTTTGTTTAATGTACTGCTGCTGATGGTTTTGTTAAAATTTGAATTTTGTTTTCTTTAATCTAATACTAATGTGCATGTGTATACCTCAGCTACATTTATCACATATTTGTGTAGCTTGAAACTACAATGATCCAGCTTTCCAGATAGAGTGCTTTTGATACTTCATTGGTGATATACATGGTGTAAGTGAAAAATCTATCATTGGCTCCCTCCTCTCTTCAAAAAATGAATTTGCCTGAACAGTTTAGTTTGTATTAGATGCAATTATATAGGTTTTAGCACTATTGAAAATGATGCTTTATCAAAATTTGACACAACTCTGTATGCCACCCAGAATAATGAAGAACTGTTTTGGATCTGCATTCCATTAGAAATCTTGGCCGGTGGAGCAGATGGTTGGTCCTGATTGACTACTAAAGCAGTTTTCAAAACTTTTGCAGAATATTACTGATTGAACTAACACTTTATAAGACATAATTTTCCAGGACTATGTTTAAATCAGTGTCAGGAAACGCTTCCTGAAACATCACCACTTGAAAATTACAGTACATTAGCAACACCCACCAAAAAAGACTTCGTACATATCTGGCATCTGTACACCAGGAATATTATGATACTTTTTCAGTATTCAGTACAATAAAATAGTACACCAAATATAGCACACAAGCAATTATTGTTCAGGAAAGTTCACATTTTGATGGCTTTTTTATTTTCCACTGTTTTTAGTGATGCTCAGCTACTATGCATCAAGTGCATAACTTCTCTCGGACTTCAGATATTGGTTCCTAGGTTGGACACATCTGTCAACAATAGAGACATTTTTTGGAACTATGTTTTGACTATGCTTGAAATTTTGCTATGCAATGATGATGCTACACATTTCTGATCTTGCTGTTTTGCTAGTGTTCAACCGATTGTCTTGGTAAAATTTTAATGCTTTGATAATTTTATAAATCATAAGCAGTTTTGGTTATTATCTGTCTCTCATTCATTCATTCATATTCACAGACAGAGTATGCAGGTCTTTGCCATAATAATAATATAATAATAATAATGCCTTTCAAAAACAGAGCTTCAAGAAATGGTTTAGTTTCGTAGTTGATTTATCTGACCACATTATCACCACTATAAAATGCAAGTTAGCCAAGATGCTTACCCATCTTTTTTTGCTGTTCATACATATTGTGAGTTGACCAAATGTGTTTAGGGAGGAAGGTGTAAGTAATCACTAAACAAACCATCTTGTATTTTATTCAGCAGAATTGCAATGACTGCCAACATTTCAATTGTTATAGCACCAACATCACTGCCATGGTTTGGTTCCTTCATAAATCGGGTATCCTGGAAAATTGTTTGACAAAGCCACTAGTGACAGATGAACATTAAGGCCATTGCCTTAACAGTTGTGATATGTATGTTGGCATGCCTTTTGTATGTGTGCCATTCATACTCTTCACTGACAAGTTTAAAACGTTTACCACTTCACATTTAGAAATACATGTTGTTGGAGACAGGTTTGTGTTACATTTGAGCCAAGTATAGTCAATTTGGAGCTATACTTTGAGCAGGTATTTGATAGGAAATAAGTTGGATCTTACATTTATTGATGGATGTCGTCTTTATGTATTTACCACATATTGCAGGAAGATGGAATAACAATATATGCATATGCACATCATGGAAGTTTTGGAATGGATTGTAGTAAACCCATGGAGAGAGCATCTTGATAAACAGTTGAGAGTCAATTGACCAAAGTTAACTTCACAACAGAATATATATCTGTTGAGAAATTAGAAATGCTCATGCAAAATACTGAAACTTGACTTTTTATAAATTTATTGTCACTTATTGGGGAATAAACATGCATGTGTGAATCCTATAATGTTTGAGTTATTATGATATACACATCTTTTTCTCTGTAAAATAAATGAATTATTTGTTTGTAGAGTTCTGCCGAGGTCCTTCCATTGATGAAACCTATAAGCGATTTTTGAAAAAACTTAAACAGTATGAAGTCTTTATGGAAAAAGCCCAAAAAGCTAAGGTAAGGGTGAATCAATTAATTAATTAACACTGTTTCTGTTATTGTGAGTCTTTGAGCAGATTGTTTATTTGTTAAAAAAATATTATAAAGAAAAATGAAAAAAATAAATAAACAAGGTTTTAATACCCGTATATAGTTCAGCACAGTTATGCATGGGTCTTTGCTTTTGCGACAACTTTATCCTCGGAATGGTCTTGGTTCTTGAAACCTTTTACACATTTGGTACATGTTTGCTGTCCCATATTCATCAGTAGGTGGCTAAATTTTTTTAGATGGTAAAGAAAATCACCAAATCGGGCTCTAAAATCTCCCAATATTAAAAATAGAGAAAACACGATGATGAATACTGGTTTGTGGCAAGATTTTCTAGCTTTATCATTGGATAGAAACCAGAGCCATCATATTGATATGACACACACTTTCATTAATTTGTGGTGGAAAAAGTGATGATGTAAAACACATGAAAACATGCATTGAATAAAATCAGGCAGTTCTTGTTTTTGTTTATTATTATTATCAAGTTTTCTTAAACATTAATTATAATAATTTCAGTGATAGTCTTGAATCAGAATTCAGGCTGGTTAAAATATTTTCAAAATCTTGGATTCTTTTGATTTTTTTTTTTCTTTCAAAAAAAACATTTATAATCTAATTGAAATGTTGGATTACCTTTATTTTTCAAAATAAACACAAAGTTTCATTAAACGAGTCTTAAATATGAAAAATGTTTTTTGGTCAATACTGTTATACTGTGTGATATATATCATAATTTAGGTGCTTAGGGATGGGCAGGGACTTTTTAAAACATGATGGCCATAAGCATTCCACAGAGCTGCTGCACAATTGATTAACGTTTTATAGCTGTATACTGACACACATTTACAAGGTACAAAACTCTGGTGGAGGAGCGTAATGCTATGAGGCATTGTTATTCCTGCCTACATGGGGTCCAGCCTTTCTGACTTTGACAAAAAAATCCTACTACAGCTATACTTTCAGCTGATGGAAGAAATCTCTGGGAAAAGTGAGAAGAAACCATGCCAAGGAGATTAATCAGATGCAGCTGTTTCCATTGCAAGACATTGACTTTAGCAGGCCAACAACCTAAGCACTGGACTACTGCACCACCCATATCGCTGATTTATGCTCATGAGCTCTAATGATGTCTACTTTGGTCCTTTTTTTTTTTTAAATAACCAAATAACAAAATTCTAGGTGTGTTTTTCTCTAAATGGGTTGGGGGTGTGCACTTCCTGTCCACTGGTTTTAGGGCTTTTAAAAAATTACTGGTGTGTCTGAATCTGCACTATTGTTAAAACATCTATTATACAGTGTGGGTAGACACATTTGAATGAGGAGATAGATAAAGAGATTGGAATGTCTTTTTTTTTAATTCAGAAGGTAGAGATGAGATAAATTACACTGGACAACAAAATGAAACTTTTTGTCTTCCACTGAGCAAAATGTGGGTGATCTTAGCTAAATGTTGGGTGCTGATTTCAAATCTGAAGTCAGAATTTGGCTAGGACGTCAGGTTTTTGAGATATGCATAAGGAGGAATTTCACCACTAACGCTATATTATGACTTGTTATATGAACCATATAAAGCTTGAACAACAATATTTGGTATTCAAATGTTTAATGTGAAACACATTTGCCATAATCGGTCAACAGATGCTTCAGAAAGACTGATAAATGCAGTATGGAAGATATGAAACACATTTAACTTACATAGTAGGTACATTCCAAATGTTCAAAAATGTTTCAGACACTTGTTCTTGTGCTTACGTGAGGAATCAGTCTCCCTTTGGAGGAACCAACAGTAATCACCCATCATGTTGGGATTGAATTTACCCTGATATCTACTTTTCATCACCTTCATGTCTTGGTGGAACCTTTCACCATGCTCATCACTGACAACTCCTAGATTGGTTGGAAAAAAATCAAGATGCGATGCAGAAACTGCATCTTTAGAGACATCTTGGCCCCCATTTGCTGATATGCCATTAGCATGTTTTTCACATACTCAGCATAGTGCTCAGATGTATACTTGCCAAGAAAGTTCTGTACAACTAAAATAAATGCTTCCCATGCTGCAGACTTCAGTGGGTTCAGGTTATTTTTTGAACCAATCTTCACACACGAGTTCTTGAATTTCGGACTCCACAGAAATTCCTTCTTTGAGGTTAGTTTCACTCTTGTCAGCACCAAACTTCTCTCTTAGGCACTTGAAGCCATCGCTATCTTTATCCATGGCTTTGACAAAGGTTTCATAAAGCCGAGTTTGATATGAAATGGCTGAAAGTAGACAGTCTGAGGGTCTACCAATGGCATATGTTGCACATTGTACCTGTCAACTATAGGTTCCTGTTGCATAGGCAAGTCTTTGCGGGTGTAATGGTTGGCATCATCACGGCTGTTCCAAAGACACAAGAAACACGTGTTTTGTGTACCCTAGCTACAATCCAAGAAGGAGAGAAATAACTTTGCGATCACCACAAATTTCCATTTATGATCCGAATAACTTATCATTTTCAAGCCAACTGCATGAGCTATAGGTACCGAAGGTTTTTGGTTACCATGATGTAACAGCGCAGCTATGTGGCTTAGCTTGCTACATTCTATGAATAACCTTCATCCATCAGTCACATGCCATAACTAAAAAAACATGACATCCTAGAGCAAAACGGTTTTCGGATTTGAAATCAGCGTGTGAAATACTACAAAGTAAGCATGATAATGTTCAGTGTAAACAATTTAACGGGATAGTGATAGTTAGGCATTTAAAAAATATCACTATTGTGATGATTTAAGGATGACAGCCTTATGTTAATTCCTAACTCATTTTTTTTTTGTTAAATGTTCCTTGTAAGTCAAGATGAAAAAGTAGGAACATTAACAGATTCTATGGCAATAGGTATAAATCTGTGATTTGCTCCACAAATCTCAGAACATTGTCCATAAAACACTCCAGGGCGTTGTGGAAGGACCCTAACTTGATATGCATCATGGGGATGGTCCATGCATGGAGTACATCTGTTGAGGAAATGAGAGCACGAATGTTGACTGTTATTGGAACAATAAGGCGAGAGTCAATACTGTCGTATTAGATCTCTAGTTGGGATCATGTATAAGTCAAACTCTACAGTTAAAAAATCTGAATGCTCATAACTTCAGTATCATTGGTGACCAATAACTTTAATAGATAATAAAGGGTCATTTACTTCATCTGGCAGGTATAGTAATCATAAGAAAGGGAGAGCTAAAAAGATAAGGATAATTGCTGGAGCAATTGTTCGGATGGTTTCTACCTTTTGTCTTTTGAGGACTATTCGGGAGATGGTTTTATTTATAATCAAGGTGGTTGATACATAGCCTACTAATAAGTGATTATTACTAACAAATATTGCGTGATCATGGAATAAAATTAACTGTTCTATGAGAGGGGATGATGAGTCTTAAAATTTAATTTGTTCTCATAAGGCCGTTTCTATAAAGTAAGGGCTCCTGTTTCTGAGAGATCATGGAAGTCAGCAGGTAGGCGGTTATCTCATTCTAATGAGGTATTAAAGAGTTTGGTTCAAGTAAATTTTTGTTGGGATGTTAACCTTTCTCAAACAATGAAGATAAATACTAAGACAGCGATGAAGGAAATGAAAGATCCTACAGATGACACAATGCTTCATTCAGTGAATTGGCCAGTAGTCTGAATGACGTTGAGGTATTCCTCTTAGTCCTAAGAAATGTTGGGGAAAGGTGATATTAACTCCTGTAAATATTAACATGAAGTGGGCTTTTTTCATCTTGGGTGAAGAGTAGCCCCTGTTACCAGAGGGTACCAGGCAACTACGTAATAAGTATCATGAGGTATAATATCTGAGGAAGAATTTGATAGTACAATTCTTGTGAGATCACCAACTGTAAATAAGAAAATAAATCCTAAGGCTCATAACATTGGAGCAAAAAATTTGATTACTGATCCACGGATGGTTGCTAATTATCTGAATACCTTAATTCCTGTGGGCAATAATTATATTTGCTGCTGTAAAGTATGCTCCGGTGTCTACGTCTATTCCAACAGTGAATATATGATGAGCTCAGATGGTAAACACTAGGAGACCAATAGATAGTATTGCATAAATCATTCCTAATGCTCCAAAGATTGGTTTCTTTTTGGAGAAGTGAGACACGATGTGTGACATTATTACAAATCCTGGTAAAATAGGAATATATACTTCTGGATGACCAAAGGATCAGAATAAATGTTGGTATAAAATTGGATTCCTCCCCTCCTGCTGGGTCAAAGAATGAGGTATTTAAGTTTTGATCAGTGAGTAATATAGTGATGGCCCCTGCGAGTATTGGCAAGGAAAAAAGTAACGGGATTGCTGTGATTTTTACTGATCACACAAATAGAGGTATTCACTCTAATTGTAAGCTTTGTCATCGTATATTTACGATGGTTGTAATAAAATTAAGGGCACCTGCCAAATGAAGTGAAAAAATTGCTAAATCTACTGAAGGTACTGCGTGGGCTAGGTTATCTGAGAGTGGTGGATAGACAGTTCACCCAGTAAGTAATAAAGTAAGGGAGTAATCAGAAAGTCATATTATTTAATTGAGGAAACACTATATCTGAAGCCTCCAATTATTACAGGTATTACTAGGAATAAAATTATTACAAATGCTTGAGCGGTGACAATGACGTTATACAGTTGATCGTCCCCTAATAAAGTTCCTGGTTGTCTTAATTCTGTTCATATTAACAATCTTAATGATGCCCCCACTAATCTGGATCAGATTCCAAATAAGAAATAAAGGGTTCAAATATCTTTGGGATTTGTTGAAAAAATTTCATTGCATAGTATGTGGTGATTATAAGAGTGGATCTCGAGAGAAGGGTTTAAGAGGGAGGTTAAGTTGTTGAAGAATCTCAGGTTTAATAATTGAGAAGATTGATAAATTTAAGTGGTAGTATAAGGAGATTAAGGAGCCTATAGGTAGGTATATGTTTAGGCTCTATTATTATGATTACAAATCATTTTGGTAAGAACCCTAGGAGGGTGGTAAACCTCTTAAAGAAAGAAGAGAGATAGAAAGAGCTAATATTAGCTCATTTATATTTCTCCCTTTACTTAGTTGTGAAAAAAGAGGAAATATTAGTGTAAGAAATAATTAGGAAGATCATAAAGGAAAGGAGAAGATATGTTAGAAAGTATACTAGGAGTAATGTAGTTCTCAAAGCTAGAGCACACGTTATTCATCCTGTGTGTGAAATGGAAGAGTATGTTAATAAAATACATAATCTTGTTTGGTTGATCCCACCTAAGACTCCAATTAATCTTCTTGTTACGCCTAATAATAAAATATAAGTAGGGTGGGAGTTTATGTAAATAAGAAAGAGTGGGGCAATTTTTTGTCAAGTAAGGAGAAGAAAGCAATGTATTCACGATATCCGTAAAGTAATATTAGGAAGCCAAAAGTGAGAAGGGCTCCCCCTAACTTGATGAGGAGGAGAAGCATAAATATAATTCTTCTTATTTTGGTTTGACTAAATAAATTATCTCAGGAGGAAGTAATGTAAAAGGATAGTATACTTGTTATTAGGATAGCCCTTGATGCAAGGGCTTGAATACTAAAGTATTTAATTGCTCTCTCCCTTTCGAAAAGGAAGCCAGTTCTGGAGAGAATGGGTAGGAATATTATTAATTAATTTCTAGACCTACTCAAACACCTAATCAGTGGTTGAGGAAAGGGAAATAATAGTACCTAAAAATATAAGGAATAGGAACATGAATGGAAATCTTAGCTTCCATGGGTAGGCATAGAGAGTTGACCTTTCATAGTATAGATCGAAATCACATAAATAATATTCACTTTAAGCCTTTGGTATAATAAAAGTTAGAGTGAAGGGTTTTAAGGTGAAACCTACTGTCTGGATGCAAACTGGATCTTATATTTTAAAGTATAAAACTGAGGGGGGGTTGTATTGACCATTTTAAATTAAAAGTTTAACACCATAAGATAAGTTACCTCAAAACTAAGAATCTCACCAGTAAATACAAGTGTACAAGAATAATCATACTATGTCTACAAAATGTCAGTATCTGGATGGAACCCAAAGTGATGTGTAGATGAGAAGTGCTGGGATATTGTTCATAGGAAACAGGTTAAGAGAAAAGCGGATCCAATAAGAATATGAAGACAGTGGAAGCCTGTTTCTACAAAGAAGGTTGAGCCATAAGCACTATCTGAGATAGTGAATGAGGTTTCTTTGTATTCTCCTGCTTGCAGAAAAGTAAAATATGGTCCTAGGATGGAGGTGAAGAATAACCCTTGGTTGGCTTCTTTAAAGGTTCCTTGTATAAGAGCATGGTGGGCTCAGGTGACTGGTACTCCTGAGGCTAGGAGCACCACAGTGTCTAGTAAGGGTACTTGAAACAGATTGATGGGGGTGACTCCTGTGTGGAGGTCATGAAGATCCAATTTCTATAGTGGGAGCAAGCCTTGAATGGAAGTAAGCTCAGAAGAAGGTGAGGAAGAAGCAGATCTTTGAGAAGATCAATAGGATTATCCCTCATCACAGTCCAGATAAGTCATTTGATGTGTGGAATCCTTGAAAGGTTCTTTCTCGGATTACGTCTCGTCACCACTGTAATATTGTAAGGATGGTTAATGAGAATCTTATTAGAAGTAGAAGAATATTAAGAAAGTGAAATCAGAATGCAAGTCGTGTGATTAACAATAAGTCTCCAGTAGCCCCAGTTGGAGGCCATGGGCTTAATTCCACTAAGTGGAATGGATTTTGGGTTATTAAAGGTTTGGAGGTAAGGTTTATAGTTTTATTATGCATTATTCTTTTTGGGGGGGAGAGGGTGGAATTTTTAGGTATACATGTCCTAGTGGTGTATTGGATAGCATGCTAAGGTTTCATTTTGGCGGAGTATTAAGACACCTAGGGTTAGGATTAGAAGGGTTGGCAGTAATGGTGAGAGTTTTGTGTGGAATTGTTTCTCGTGTATGTGTGTTGGTGGGGGTTGCTTTTTTTACTTCGCTTGAGCAGAATGGGTTGAGTTATTTTCAGATTCAGAAAGGGCCTAATAAGGTGCGGGTTGGAGGGATCTCTCAACCTTCGACTGGTGCTGTTAGATTGTTTTCTAAAGAGTTGGTTGGTTCTGTGCAGTCTAATAGTTGGTCTTTTAGCTTTTTTTCCTTTGTTGGGTTTGTATTTGGCAGATCTTGTAGATTTTTGAAACGAACATAGAAAGAAAATTACTTGGGCTTTTTTCTTTACCGGCTTCTTTTCATTACTAGAAGTAGTTAATGTAGTTAAATTCCAGCAATCTTTCTGCTGTCAATAGTTAGTACTGAAGGATTAGTTTTGGTATGCAAAATAACCCTGATAATCAATGCCAGGTGATCACCAAAACATTAAGTTCTGTTACTAATGTGGTAATGGCAAAAGCCTGAAATAACTGCATTTCTCTGAATACAAATAACTTTTTTCTTGTAAATATTTATTTATTTTTCTTCCTGCTCTGATCATCATCTGCCTTGTCATGATGCATTGTGCTCAAGAAAATGATAAGCCTTGTCTTTCTTGGGCCCACAACTCACCATGGTGGTGTTGTCTTCATACCAAATTCAGAACTATGAAATTCTCGGAACTTGTAAGCATTCATCAAACCAGGTGTGTCTGGCTTGTTTTGGCAGAGCGTCTCTACAATTATCAGTCCTTTCTCAAGTAGTGCTTCAGCAAGGGGCATGCTTATGAAGAAATTGTCTGTTGTTATGCTGTGACTTATGCTCCTCAATTGACTGCATAACTGCTGCAAAATGCTTGATCAAAGATTTCTCTGGACTTTTTCAGCAGGCTATTTTCCAGTGCAGACAATCCCGTCATTGGCATACCGAGTGAACTTGCATCAACTGTTCATCTGCTGTCGCACAATCACTGGGAACAAATCTCTTTCTGCAGTTAGCAAGAAAAAGATCTTGTACATATCTAAAAGTTGCCATGAGGTCTATTTGCAGATGAAATTCTCTTGTCCTTTTTTCATCAACCCTCAGGAAACAGTGAATATCTTCAAATATTTCAATAAATGTTGTGGGTCTGTGTATCAGGTTTGAAAATTGGGTCTCCGAACAGCTCCCAAGGGGAAATGTCCCAGTTTTTCTTATATTCCTACCGAAAGAGAAAGGCCCACAAAGGACAGAAGCTCATTTTCAGATATATCTTTGCATTCTTTCTCCTTACTTGCTGCTGTTCTTCATCCTTCAAGATTTAAACACTTGCAAATTTCTCAATCATGTTGTTAAAGACAAAATGATCCCAGGAATCTTTAGGTGACATTTGTTTCTGGTGCAGGTCCCAGAGAGTTCCTTATGTTGTGGCTTTGTGTTTTTCCTTGAGCAAGATGCTTTTTGCTCCAGTATGTGCCATTGCAGCTGAGTCTAATTGTCTTTTGGGCATTGTATTCAGGTTCCTCATCAGCAGACTCAGAAAAACTATTGTCGTCACTAACACAAGATTCTTTGCATAAACTGGATACCTGAAGCTGACCGAGTTGGTGAATCTTCTGTCCTCCAATGTTCAACGTCCTCTTCAGGTTCATAGTGTGGTTCATCAATGTTTTAATGTTCCAGAATATTATGACTCCTTGTCTACATCCATAATCTCTTCAGTCGCTAATTCTACCACCATCTCTACAGTTAGCATAGTCTCATTGCGTTTTTCCATTTTGTAAACCTGGAAAATATATGCATTGTGTTACCATATTCATAACACATCCCTAGTCTACATTTGAGTATCATTTTAATACAGATAAGTAATACAAATATTAGTTATGCATGGCATCTACTTAGCATCTTAGCATTTACAGTTGACATGTATACATTTGTATAATAAAATTTGCCAAGGGGATCTGCCAAACAAATTAATAATATAGTGGTAACAATGAAGTATAAAACAGATACGATTACTATTTTGTCTCAAGTTTTATAACATATAATATACTAACATAAAGAAATGAATGAATACTTGCAGTGAAATGTCGATTAATTGTAAAAACACTGCACCCCTAAACATTTTTTACAGTTTAGAATGTCAAAAACATACATGTAACAGACGTTTTCACGGTCCTTTGAAATAGTTTTTCCATCTCCATATGGAGATTTGTTTGTACCAAATAAATCCTGAAAAAAACACTAGGTAGAACAAAGGTTTCTATTGGATTTACAACATTGAAATAAACGGGGTTGGTGAGAGACAATGACTGGAAAATTAGCTTACTAATTTAAAATTTTTCTCCCATACCAATATAATTTTTTTATGAAATTATAATTCATAAATATTTGTCACAACATAGTAGAAAAATACAGAGAGAGCCAAGTTGACAAATGCATCTATAACAGTTATTAGAAAACAAAAATTATGCTGGGTCTCTCGGACCCAGTGCTGCATCCAAAGGTTAAAGGCTGCCGTGTACAATTTGCATGACTTTATGAGAGAGATTGTGAGATGAAGGGTATTTATACATAATTAGGATTGAAAAAGATAGATATTAATTGGTCAGCTTCACTTGTTATTCATTCAGTAGTTTTTCAAGCTTCAGTGAGTGAGCTTATCTGTGAATTGCTTCTACAAAATATACAGTATATATATACTCTTATCTTGTGTTAGTGTCAGTTGTATTGTGTTGAGATGTTAACCTATTATGACGAAGCTGAGATTAAAGTATCAGTGACACTCAGAGCTTGCGGTGATTGCCATTTTGACTGATCTAGAAATCTTACCTAAACACTGAATTGTTTTTTCATATCTCTGCTGAAGAGTGGCCTTTATGAATATGTTCTTTGAATTGGCAGCTGCCATATAAATAACTGCCTTATTTGATGTGGATTAATTGGAAACTGTGGAGTAAAAAATCCAATTTGTAGTTTGAGCAATTTAGGACAAAATTTAAAACATCGGTACGACTAAATGTGATATGGTGAACTGAAAAAGATGGCTGACTTTTGTTGTATTCACGAACACACGTGTGGTTTGCAAGTTTATTATCAACAAAATTAGATAACATTTTTTACAATTTCATTCTTACTAAAATGTGTTTTATTGCACTATCTCATTGGTCTCCCCACACTTTTCTGTGGTTTGTATCCCAGCTAAGCATTGAACTAACTGGAGTTTTGTAACAAAAAATATTTTATTATTAACTAAAGAAATTCTAAGTTTTCTCTTTGGAAACTACATGAATATTTTCAGAGGCACGGCTGATAACTCTTCCCAATTTGTGGTAGGTGGGTTAAATTGTCATCTCAAGTATGAGAAACTCATTTTGAATTTTAAAAAAAAAATAAATTTGTTTCACTTTGGTTAAAAGATTCTTCAACATTGGTTTGGTAGTTCCTGACTGGTCAGCTTTGATCGTCATTGTCCTCAGGACTAAATCCTGATGATGGTGCAAAATGTAAATCCATTTATTGGTTACTTTATTAACAGTAACAGAACAGGAAATAATTTTCTGTTGTTTTACATCTGCTTTTAGAAAGAACTTCAGACTACTGTGAGCTCAGCTCAGCTCAGTTAGTACTGACAAAAAGGAAATTAGTAAACTTAATATTAGGGTTAGGGTATTAAAACAAAATAATATCAAAATTGTTTTAGTTTTCTTTTTTCACTTCACATATTTTTCATATGAAATATTTTTGAGAACTCTATAGTAAATATGCAGGTGTGCAAATCCTTTTGGACTGATTGTTTGTAGAGGGCTAAAATAGAACTGGCTGCTTGTATCAACAGATTACACTTGAATAAATATGCAGCAAAATGGAATTTTATATTTATTCAATGCTTTTTTATTCATTTTCCAAGTTCATTGAACTTAATGAAGAATTATTTAGTTAAGTTTTCTATATTTGTAATATGCTCTCATTGATCTTTGAAATAAAAGCAAGGTTCTTTAAATTTTCTTTTAAAATCTATTTCAGGGTATGCAATACTTATCTACTTTTAAGGGTTTTTTTATTTAATTAAATATTAGCTGCGCTGTCTATAATCAGTTCTGGTTAGAGGAAGTGATAGGACTGCGGATCATGTATTTTGCAGCGATGTGGCTATCATTGTGAAGAATCTTTAGAAATGAGTTTGGTTACTGCTTAAACTTTAAACAGATTACTAAGCCTGGCTATTTCAGTGAAAGCTAAGGAACATCATGATTTTTGAAGATCCTAAAATATATAATTTATAAATCGTTCAACATCAACAGACAATGAACTAGTACATTAAATGAAAATAGTTGTACAGCTGGAAGATGTCAGCATTCTGGCACAGAAGACTACCATTGAGAAAACAGCGAGTAGAAGAACAAGACCTCCGTCAAAATTCAGAGAAATTACAGCTCTGGCCACTTCAGTCATTCAGTCAACAAATGGTTGTGAGAAGGTGGAAATTAAAATGTTGACCACCAGCACTGAAAGGTTTAAGTTTGAAAAGCTAATTTTAATTAAACCTTTATTTCTTTGTTTATTAAAAGTAAATTGCAGTTACAGACAAATGGAGGTAATTTTTGTGGAGGAGATTGTGTTGACTTTTGGTGAAAAAGACTTTAGCCATTTTGATATCACCACTAAAGAATAGAGCTGTGAAGTTACTAATCTAGTACAGTTTGTTTAACTTGTGTAATGGAAAAGCAGTATAATGTGATTACATCAAGAAATTAAAGAACCATTCTAGACATGTTTCTTCAGTAGTAGTTATTTTATTTATATTTGTAAAGCTAGCTTGGTACTAAATTATTATGCCATAGTTACATTGGTTAATCATGGTGATGCCTATAAAAAAGCTGCTTTCTCACTCAATAGTCTTGAAAATAGTGATTATGTAAAGATAGCGGTATTTTGTCATTAATTTCTTTGTGAACTGATAAAAAAATTTTTAATCATTAACTTGAATTTTCAAATTATTATTAGGTTTCACAGGAGCGTAACTTAACTAGAAAAATGAGTCTCTGAAGAAAATTAACCATAAATCTCTCTATTAATGCTTCAGCCCAACTTCATTTTAGAGGGTGAGAGCAGTTTGCATGACTGAGGAAAATACATAAAACTGGCATTGTTGATAATGGCAGTGTTTGAGGAAGAAATCCCAAACTGCTTAAAGTACCTCTGGTATGCTTTTACATGGCAAACAATCAGCTAGTTGGAGAATTGGAAATGGCCTGGTTGCAAATATGATGATGATGTTTTTTGAAGAAAACTGCAAGAGACTAAAGGCAAAGTGGTGTCAACAGATATGCATCTGGCTAAAAATCATTCCTGAGAATAGGCAACCCCATAAGTCTGAAATGGGCAGCAGAAATGAATTTATTAACTTTTTACCAACAATTAGCAGCTGTTTGTTCAAAGGCAGATCAGTGAGTGTAGAACAGCTAAAGTGAAGCATTGCAGTGGATCATTACAAGTGTATGGCTGCGTGTCTGGCAAAGGTGCCAGAAATTGGAATAGTGAAGATATACTGACTTCTAGTAGCAGATACATGCAGGTTTTCATCCATAATTCCATTTCCTCTAGAAGACATCCTATTGGGCGGGAATTCTTCTTCCAACAAGATAATACCCATGTCTAGGTTTTCCATATGCATGTGAGAACTTGCTATAATTTATCATATTGTTATGATTTGGGTGTGTTGCTTTCAGTTGATGATCCAAGTGTTCTGTTGAATTTGTGTCAGGAAAATAACTCGAATGCCCTGATTCTTCTTCCAGATTATGGTCAGGGAAGATATATAGCTGTTAGTGACATCCTGCAGAATAGGTGCATGAAATTTCAATTTACCTCATCAGAAAAACTATCCTACATCCTTGACTGTGGACTGAGAATGTTGGCTTTGAAGCTCTTTGTTTAGTTTCCAAAAAACAGAACAACAAACTCATTTATACCAAAATTATTAATTGAGAATGTGAGAATTTCTGTGGTAAAAATGTAGAATCCCTTTCCTCTACCAGCAGTGCTGTTCTTGCATAATGTAAAATAACAACCCGATCTGTCAGTAACGAGTGACCAACTCGTATATAGTGCAAAGTTCACTGAGGCAAATGTTACTGATATGGCATAGTAGTTTGGATTATGACAGATATTATTTACTAACCACATCTGCATTCGTTGCCAAGATACTGTTGTTGACATTGACCATGAAACAGAAATAAGCCAAAACTGGTCTAATATAATCTCTACCTGCTTGGCTGCAGATAATGTGTAGTACATAAGAAACCCCTTCCAAAAAATAGAATGCTTTATATTTTGGCGGCGGATGCATCTGGCATGACTGCCAAATAATGGTGGCATGAATTTTTCTCCAGTGAATCCAGGTTTCAGCAATTCAATTTGACATCCTCACCTGGGTTTTGGAGAAGTCCAACAAAAGCCTCCAAGCCTAATGTGCGTAAACCACAGGTCAAGTAAGGAGGATGGAGTGTCATGTTATGGGCTGCATTTGGCATGGTGAGAAACAATTTGTTCCCAAAGGATGTCTCAATTCTGTCAGGTACATTGCCATTTTAAAGAAAAATCTTGAATGCATCAAGTGTAGACTAATATTTCTGTAATAATACATGCTTTCGGATGTACTTTTTAGCTGCATTTTTTCCTGGTTGAGTAATGTATTAATATGTTTGTGTGTTTTCTATGGTATTTCAATGTTGTCAGAACAATCAAATGTTTGAAGATATTTGGAAAAGTTATGTAATGGACTGTGATGGTGAAAATGATTATGAAATCTTTGTTTGCAAAATTTCCAATTTTATTCTGGGCCAAAAATTAACACTTCTTGGTTGCAGTGTTTCATTAACCTTGCTGATGGATAAGGTATAGTGACTGACTACTATTTGTTTTAACTTCTGCACTATAGATTGCATTTTTTCCTTTCTACTTAAATTATGTTTTGAATACTGAACTTTATGCAAAGTCATTTGTGCTTTTTCGGTCATTCCATAAACTTTTTAATTAAGTGGGTGCATTTTGTGCACTCAAGGCTAGAAGAAAAGGTAGAAAACCAAACAAATGCCAAGTTATTCTCATTTTTGTAGATTTTTTAATTTTCATTTGTAGTTCAAGAAAAGGTTGTGATTGGATGGAAGCAAGTTAAACCAGGCTGATAAAGGCTTGAATAAATACCAGTTTTTACTGTTTTGAAAATGCAAAGATTCTAACAGATATATATATTTTCAAAA
>JACATO010001883.1:0-111490 GCA_018389105.1 Nautilus pompilius | reverse complement strand
TAGAAAATTATTTTTAAACTGGCATGCTTTATGCTTTCCTGAAATCAGTATTTCTCAAAAGCGAGCCATTCCTAGGTCAGGCACAAGCAATCAGACCATAGGAAAGGTGAGGGAGGAAAACACCAATTTTTCAGTATCAGACGTACAATTTCCTTTTAGTATTGTAATATTAGCACATTTTCAAACTAATTGACAGTTAACAGTAGTTCTTTGGCTGCTTGCTGATGAGTTACTGTAATGCTGTTGTGGTAAGGGTAAACTCCCTGGACCTTTAATCAACCATGGTACATATTCATAATGTATATCAACGTTTGGCACGAGGAGTTTGAAAAGGATGACATAAGACAAAAAAAAATTGAGAAACCTGGGTTTATATAAAAGGCAGCTGATACCAACCAAGATATAAGAGCAATGGCGTTAATGCATAAAAAGATATGTTCTTAAAATATTTTAGATTACTATAATGCTTATCTGTTTAGTCAGATACCTTTGCTATTTATCCTATTCTTCAACATGGGAAATAAATTCCATTAATAAACATTATCTTTAACAAATTAGCAAAATATTTCGGTTTATGGCATTAATTATTAGGGAAAGCAAAAAAAACAATTACAAGTGCATCACTTGCTGTGATTATTAGTTTTACCATAGAAATAATATATTTAATACAGGTTTAAAAACCTGAGGAATTTCACAAAAAACGATTCATAGCACCATTTTTTTTCATGTTAAGTCTAAAAACAAAGGATTAGGAAAAATTAAATGGAAGGAGTCAGATGAGGAAGAGAATAGCTAGAATGTCATTGAATACTGCTTGATAGCCAAACTTTGCATGTATCAACACAAATTCTCAGAGAAAAAGATAAGAAGAAATGCTCATACATTATATCGATTTGAAAAAACACAAAACTGCAGTTTGCTAAATAAGGTAACCTTCCAAAAAGTAACCACAAAAAGCATAAGGTAGTGGGCATTAGTACATGGCATGTGGCGCTTGTGTTAATACTGTGTGCATTGTTAGCGAGTTAGTCGAAGGGAAATAACTCATTGTAATTTTAACTTTTTTTTTTGGTATATTTTTACAAATTCTGCTTCCTGAAAAGACATTAACCATAACAAAATAAGTTGTTACAAATCTGTTTTCTATATTAAAAGTCTAAAAAAAACCTAAATTCTACAACAAATTTTTAAGACAGAGCTTGTGAGATTATTGTAGCATTCAGACAAATGTTAAGAATATCATCAAAAATTAATTGTTCACATCAGCTATGTTGCTTAAATTAATGTTAAAAATATTTAAAGGTTGCAGCAGTTACAAGACTAAACAATGACTTCCTCACATGAAAAGCTAACATTTTGAGATACATCAATGTGGAAGTAGACTTTGAAGAAAATTATTTTTAACTGGACATGCTTATGGCTTAAATCAGTATTTCTCAAAGCGAGCCATTACTAGGTCATGCAAAGCAATCAGACCATAGGAAAGGTGAGGAAAACACCAATTTTTCAGTATCAGACGTACAATTTCCTTTTAGTATTGTAAATATTAGCACATTTCAAACTAATTGACAGTTAACAGTAGTTCTTTGGCTGCTTGCTGATGAGTTACTGTAATGCTGTTGTGTGGTAAGGGTAAACTCCCTGGACCTTTAATCAACCATGGTACATATTCATAATGTATATCAACGTTTGGCACGAGGAGTTTGAAAAGGATGACATAAGACAAAAAAAAAATTTGAGAAACCTGGGTTTATATAAAAGGCAGCTGATACCAACCAAGATATAAGAGCAATGGCGTTAATGCAAAAAAGATATGTTCTTAAAATATTTTAGATTACTATAATGCTTATCTGTTTAGTCAGATACCTTTGCTATTTATCCTATTCTTCAACATGGGAAATAAATTCCATTAATAAACATTATCTTTAACAAATTAGCAAAATATTTCGGTTTATGGCATTAATTATTAGGGAAAGTAAAAAACAATTACAAGTGCATCACTTGCTGTGATTATTAGTTTTACCATCAGAAATAATATATTTAATACAGGTTTAAAAAACCTGAGGAATTTCACAATAAAACGATTCATAGCACCCTTTCTTTTTCATGTTAAGTCTAAAAGCAAAGGATTAAGAAAAATTAAATGGAAGGAGTCAGGTGAGGAAGAGAATAGCTAGAAGTCAATAGTTCATCATGAATACTGCTTGATAGCCAAACTTCGCATTTATCAACACAAATTCTCAGAAAAAGATAAGAAGAAATGCTCATACATTATATCGATTTGAAAAACACAAAAACAGCATTTTGCTAAATAAGGTAACCTTCCAAAAATAACCACAAAAAGCATAAGGTAGTGGGCATTAGTACATGGCATGTGGCGCTGGTGTTAATACTGTGTGCATTGTTAGCGAGTTAGTCGAAGGGAAATAACTCATTGTAATTGTAACTTTTTTTTTGGTATATTTTTACAAATTCTGCTTCCTGAAAAGACATTAACCATAACAAAATAAGTTGTTACAAATCTGTTTTCTATATCAAAAGTCTAAAAAAAACCTAAATTCTACAACAAATTTTTAAGACAGAGCTTGTGAGATTATTGTAGCATTCAGACAAATGTTAAGAATATCATCAAAAATTAAATTGTTCACATCAGCTATGTTGCTTAAATTAATGTTAAAAATATTTAAAGGTTGCAGCAGTTACAAGACTAAACAATGACTTCCTCACATGAAAAGCTAACATTTTGAGATACATCAATGTGGAAGTAGACTTTGAAGAAAATTATTTTAACTGGACATGCTTATGGCTTAAATCAGTATTTCTCAAAGCGAGCCATTACTAGGTCATGCAAAGCAATCAGACCATAGAAAAGGTGAGGAAAACACCAATTTTTCAGTATCAGACGTACAATTTCCTTTTAGTATTGTAAATATTAGCACATTTTCAAACTAATTGACAGTTAACAGTAGTTCTTTGGCTGCATGCTGATGAGTTACTGTAATGCTGTTGTGGTAAGGGTAAACTCCCTGGACCTTTAATCAACCATGGTACATATTCATAATGTATATCAACGTTTGGCACGAGGAGTTTGAAGAGGATGACATAAGACAAAAAAAAATTTGAGAAACCTGGGTTTATATAAAAGGCAGCTGATACCAACCAAGATATAAGAGCAATGGCGTTAATGCATAAAAAGATATGTTCTTAAAATATTTTAGATTACTATAATGCTTATCTGTTTAGTCAGATACCTTTGCTATTTATCCTATTCTTCAACATGGGATAAATTCCATTAATAAACATTATCTTTAACAAATTAGCAAATATTTCGGTTTATGGCATTAATTATTAGGGAAAGCAAAAAAAACAATTACAAGTGCATCACTTGCTGTGATTATTAGTTTTACCATTAGAAATAATATATTTAATACAGGTTTAAAAAACCTGAGGAATTTCACAATAAAACGATTCATAGCACCATTTTTTTCATGTTAAGTCTAAAAACAAAGGATTAGGAAAAATTAAATGGAAGGAGTCAGATGAGGAAGAGAATAGCTAGAATGTCATTGAATACTGCTTGATAGCCAAACTTTGCATGTATCAACACAAATTCTCAGAAAAAGATAAGAAGAAATGCTCATACATTATATCGATTTTAAAAAGACAAAACTGCAGTTTGCTAAATAAGGTAACCTTCCAAAAATAACCACAAAAAGCATAAGGTAGTGGGCATTAGTACATGGCATGTGGCGCTGGTGTTAATACTGTGTGCATTGTTAGCGAGTTAGTCGAAGGGAAATAACTCATTGTAATTTTAACTTTTTTTTTGGTATATTTTTACAAATTCTGCTTCCTGAAAAGACATTAACCATAACAAAATAAGTTGTTACAAATCTGTTTACTATAATAAAAGTCTAAAAATCCTAACTAAATTCTACAACAAATTTTTAAGACAGAGCTTGTGAGATTATTGTAGCATTCAGACAAATGTTAAGAATATCATCAAAAATTAAATTGTTCACATCAGCTATGTTGCTTAAATTAATGTTAAAAATATTTAAAGGTTGCAGCAGTTACAAGACTAAACAATGACTTCCTCACATGAAAAGCTAACATTTTGAGATACATCAATGTGGAAGTAGACTTTGAAGAAAATTATTTTTAACTGGACATGCTTATGGCTTAAATCAGTATTTCTCAAAGCGAGCCATTACTAGGTCATGCAAAGCAATCAGACCATAGGAAAGGTGAGGAAAACACCAATTTTTCAGTATCAGACGTACAATTTCCTTTTAGTATTGTAAATTAGCACATTTTCAAACTAATTGACAGTTAACAGTAGTTCTTTGGCTGCTTGCTGATGAGTTACTGTAATGCTGTTGTGGTAAGGGTAAACTCCCTGGACCTTTAATCAACCATGGTACATATTCATAATGTATATCAACGTTTGGCACGAGGAGTTTGAAAAGGATGACATAAGACAAAAAAAAAATTTGAGAAACCTGGGTTTATATAAAAGGCAGCTGATACCAACCAAGATATAAGAGCAATGGCGTTAATGCATAAAAAGATATGTTCTTAAAATATTTTAGATTACTATAATGCTTATCTGTTTAGTCAGATACCTTTGCTATTTATCCTATTCTTCAACATGGGAAATAAATTCCATTAATAAACATTATCTTTAACAAATTAGCAAAATATTTCGGTTTATGGCATTAATTATTAGGGAACGCAAAAAAAACAATTACAAGTGCATCACTTGCTGTGATTATTAGTTTTACCATCAGAAATAATATATTTCATACAGGTTTTAAAAACCTGAGGAATTTCACAATAAAACGATTCATAGCACCCTTTCTTTTTCATGTTAAGTCTAAAAACAAAGGATTAGGAAAAATTAAATGGAAGGAGTCAGATGAGGGAGAGAATAGCTAGAATGTCATTGAATACTGCTTGATAGCCAAACTTCGCATGTATCAACACAAATTCTCAGAAAAAGATAAGAAGAAATGCTCATACATTATATCGATTTGAAAAACACAAAACTGCATTTTGCTAAATAAGGTAACCTTCCAAAAATAACCACAAAAAGCATAAGGTAGTGGGCATTAGTACATGGCATGTGGCGCTGTGTTAATACTGTGTGCATTGTTAGCGAGTTAGTCGAAGGGAAATAACTCATTGTAATTTTAACTTTTTTTTTGGTATATTTTTACAAATTCTGCAATAATAAAATTGTGTTTCCTAAAAAGTAATAACCATAACAAAATAAGTTGTTACAAATCTGTTTTCTATATTAAAAGTCTAAAAAAAAACCTAAATTCTACAACAAATTTTTAAGACAGAGCTTGTGAGATTATTGTAGCATTCAGACAAATGTTAAGAATATCATCAAAAATTAAATTGTTCACATCAGCTATGTTGCTTAAATTAATGTTAAAAATATTTAAAGGTTGCAGCAGTTACAAGACTAAACAATGACTTCCTCACGTGAAAAGCTAACATTTTGAGATACATCAATGTGGAAGTAGACTTTGAAGAAAATATTTTTAACTGGACATGCTTATGGTTTAAATCAGTATTTCTCAAAGCGAGCCATTACTAGGTCATGCAAAGCAATCAGACCATAGGAAAGGTGAGGGAAAACACCAATTTTTCAGTATCAGACGTACAATTTCCTTTTAGTATTGTAAATATTAGCACATTTTCAAACTAATTGACAGTTAACAGTAGTTCTTTGGCTGCTTGCTGATGAGTTACTGTAATGCTGTTGTGGTAAGGGTAAACTCCCTGGACCTTTAATCAACCATGGTACATATTCATAATGTATATCAACGTTTGGCACGAGGAGTTTGAAAAGGATGACATAAGACAAAAAAAAATTTGAGAAACCTGGGTTTATATAAAAGGCAGCTGATACCAACCAAGATATAAGAGCAATGGCGTTAATGCATAAAAAGATATGTTCTTAAAATATTTTAGATTACTATAATGCTTATCTGTTTAGTCAGATACCTTTGCTATTTATCCTATTCTTCAACATGGGAAATAAATTCCATTAATAAACATTATCTTTAACAAATTAGCAAAATATTTCGGTTTATGGCATTAATTATTAGGGAAAGCAAAAAAACAATTACAAGTGCATCACTTGCTGTGATTATTAGTTTTACCATTAGAAATAATATATTTAATACAGGTTTAAAAAACCTGAGGAATTTCACAATAAAACGATTCATAGCACCCTTTCTTTTTCATGTTAAGTCTAAAAGCAAAGGATTAAGAAAAATTAAATGGAAGGAGTCAGGTGAGGAAGAGAATAGCTAGAATGTCATTGAATACTGCTTGATAGCCAAACTTTGCATGTATCAACACAAATTCTCAGAAAAAGATAAGAAGAAATGCTCACATTATATCGATTTGAAAAACACAAACTGCATTTTGCTAAATAAGGTAACCTTCCAAAAATAACCACAAAACAATAAGGTAGTGGGCATTATACATGGCATGTGGCGCTGGTGTTAATACTGTGTGCATTGTTAGCGAGTTAGTCGAAGGGAAATAACTCATTGTAATTTTAACTTTTTTTTGGTATATTTTTACAAATTCTGCAATAATAAAATTGTGTTTCCTAAAAAGTAATTAACCATAACAAAATAAGTTGTTACAAATCTGTTTTCTATATTAAAAGTCTAAAAAAAACCTAAATTCTACAACAAATTTTTAAGACAGAGCTTGTGAGATTATTGTAGCATTCAGACAAATGTTAAGAATATCATCAAAAATTAAATTGTTCACATCAGCTATGTTGCTTAAATTAATGTTAAAAATATTTAAAGGTTGCAGCAGTTACAAGACTAAAAAAATTACTTCCTCACGTGAAAAGCTAACATTTTGAGATACATCAATGTGGAAGTAGACTTTGAAGAAAATTATTATTAACTGGACATGCTTATGGATTAAATCTGTATTTCTCAAAGCGAGCCATTACTAGGTCATGCAAAGCAATCAGACCATAGGAAAGGTGAGGAAAACACCAATTTTTCAGTATCAGACGTACAATTTCCTTTTAGTATTGTAAATATTAGCACATTTTCAAACTAATTGACAGTTAACAGTAGTTCTTTGGCTGCTTGCTGATGAGTTACTGTAATGCTGTTGTGGTAAGGGTAAACTCCCTGGACCTTTAATCAACCATGGTACATATTCATAATGTATATCAACGTTTGGCACGAGGAGTTTGAAAAGGATGACATAAGACAAAAAAAAATTTGAGAAACCTGGGTTTATATAAAAGGCAGCTGATACCAACCAAGATATAAGAGCAATGGCGTTAATGCATAAAAAGATATGTTCTTAAAATATTTTAGATTACTATAATGCTTATCTGTTTAGTCAGATACCTTTGCTATTTATCCTATTCTTCAACATGGGAAATAAATTCCATTAATAAACATTATCTTTAACAAATTAGCAAAATATTTCGGTTTATGGCATTAATTATTAGGGAACGCAAAAAAAACAATTACAAGTGTATCACTTGCTGTGATTATTAGTTTTACCATCAGAAATAATATATTTCATACAGGTTTTAAAAACCTGAGGAATTTCACAATAAAACGATTCATAGCACCATTGTAAACTTCTCGTCCTTTTTTCATGTTAAGTCTAATGAAAAAGGATTAGTAAAACCTTCAGATTTAGCCCCATTTTCTGTAGTTCGGATCGTTGTTGCAGCTTCATTGCATCACATTTCAAAACAAGTTCATAAGTTAAACAACACGTACTCACTCATACTAAACACAAATGTAAGGACTCTACAATACCACTACAATTACTGGTAGTAATGATGATCATTAAAAATAAAAATTTCAGTTTCAAATACACAATTTGATTATTTTTCTAAGCTGATATTAATATAATTTAATTTCCTTTAGGTTTCAACAATTTAAGTCTAATTCATTATACTTAATTTCTTCTGTTTACATTGTACACCACAATAATAAAATTCTGCATTGTAAATTCCCTCTCAGTTCAGTTTCATTAAGTTAAATGCAGTTAATTATTCATATAAGTCAAAGATTCCAAGATGTTAAGACCACCTACACATTTTACAATTAGTCCTGCATGTACATCATCTTGTATCTGTATACGATTAGTAAATCTGTGTAGAATAACAGATAACAATAGAAATTCTAATGAGTTTTTCAGCTACAGTGTCTGTAGATGACAAATTATTGCGTAAACCCCCAACAATCAGACTCAGCTGCAGTATTTTTTTAACACATGCGTACTATGAATTACTCTGCATAATATACAAAACATCATCAGCCTTTGAGCTGCAACAGATTTGGGGTACATAGATTTTGAATTATTCTGTTTAGTATAGAAAAATAGGTGGACTAAGTGCTTAGAATCAGAGTATTACAAAAAAAGCTCTTTTTAAATAAGCTGGCCAACTTACATACACCATACACTCATTTTGCTAACAGAACTCCTCCAAAAAATACTCACTAAACTTACCAGAACAGATTCTTAAGATAGCATCACTGATTTTCAACATTCTTAACCCTCTGTATACCACCTGGGAATCATTTGTAGCTAACTATCCTTCAGATTTTTAGTACTTAACACAGGTTGATTCATAGAAGCTATGGTAAAAATCATTTTTCATCAATATAGCAACCTACTGTAATGACAAATATACATCACTCCAACTTCATGTTTAGCATTACTCATGTGTTAACAGAATATATAGCCCATTCAACACAAATACTAAGTAGTGCATCTAGGCTGAGCACCCCAGTCGGTATAAATAAGGCAAAAAGTGATGTACCTTCAGATTTACAGAACTATGATACAGCTTCACAACAATTCCAGAGGAGTCCACTTAAAGCAATGTACATCTCTGGAATCAACATCTCCACACTCGTACCCATGTACAGAGTTTTCTCCCAATTAACAACAATGTTAAGGGCCATTGCTCGACTCACTTTTCAAATACTATTCAATACCTTCAACAATCAAGTGTCATATCAGTAAATATGGAAATAGTTTTAACTTATGTTACTCTTAATTCCAAAATTCTCTCTTTTTGTTTCTTCCATTACCATCAATACCTTCTATGCTGGTAATGTTAAATTAAGATTTATTCCTTTATACCCGAGGTGGGGAACCTGTTTCCTATCAAGGGCCATTTGGATGTGTATAACATCATTTGCGGGCCGTACAAATTATCAACCGGCTTTTTCTGGTCGAACATTTAACTCACCCTAATGCGGTGGCTGGAACTGCTTCTCTTCCGTGTGATGTCAGCTGGTTGTGATTTTATTAAAAATACAACCAACCAGAAAATGGAAATAAGAATCTTACCCGTTTCTTTACTCCACAGCACGATTCCCAATTCCTACAAATAACAATTAGTAAGGAATTAATTTTTAAAACAACAGCAGTAAACAAAAACAGCAATAACCAGTCGAATATTATAAAATTTGGGTGGAAAGGAGACAAAGGGCAAAGGTCATTCATTGTAACAGAACTGGTTAATGAGAAGTGTGGTCTATATAAAGCAGTTTCATGCCCAGTGCAATAAAGTGTGGAGATTTAGGGGTTTCTTCACATTTTTTAAGGGTTGCTCTCCTTTTCCTTCCAAGCTACAAAACTCTTGGCAATTCTATGAAAGCATCTGTGACCCTCTTGGCTGGTTGTGCTTAACAGTTAAGCGAATTAAGATCTATTTAGGCAGAATCATTGTTAGTTATCTGATACCTTTAAATGTACCCAGCCTCTGTTTCCCTAAAGTACACGTGTAGTGGGTGTGTGTACCCCACAGGACTGGGATGCGACAGGTAAGACAAGGACGGCCAACCCGAGCTGACAGCTGCTCCAGACATCACAGTTATCATCCAACTTCGGGAAGATGCAGCAAATTCCTTTCTAACTCATTAAGCAGAAATTTATGAGGTTTTGGACAAAAAACTTTTTCTTCAGAAAATAAATGAATAATAAAAAAATAAAGAAAGAAGACGATTTACAAAAGGAAAATATATCCAGGGTCTTTGGCGCCACCGAGATCCGACCGACCGACCGCCGCCAAAATGGCGCATTAGGGGAGAGACGGGGGGACCTGTGAGGGTCGACAGGGACTCGGTCTCCGGTTGGGTTTGTTTAATATCTTAAATTAGCTCCTATTCTCTGATAACCAAACAAACAAATAAACTATGGACGTTCGGAAAGCTCGGGAACCGTCCTATCTGACCACACAAAGATAACACCACCGCCGTCATCCCAGTTAACCCTGTCACCACCACCGGACGGAGACGAGTTGTCCGACTAAAGCCGTCAGAACGCCGCAGTAACTCCAGACCAGTTCAGTGCCTGTATCACGGATGTGCGAAGAGAGCGACACCTGTCGGCCGACCGCTCTCTGGACACCGAACGTCGGCGAGCGGGAAGCACGTGCAGCGACAGACACAACGGACTAATGGGAAGGGTGTCCGTTGATATCAGGAGGCCATTAAACCCTGACCTTTACTGACGCATGCGCAAAAGTAAAAACTTTTTCGCACAGTTCTACGCGAACTTTTGTTGGTGCACCAGACGGGGTCCGTCGGATGGTTGGGGGGGGTCCGTTAGATCGAGGTATCACTGTATAATTTTCCACCCCTACAGACAAACAATCACTTTCCAAATTATTGTTATTATATTTATTGGAGACTCCCCTTAAATCGATTCCCTTTTCCATCAGAGATATGTCGCCCGGTCAGGGGTAAGGACAAGGCCAGGGATAACTGCTAACAACGTGAGGATAGGGTTCTTTATACAGATAAATTTTAAATCGTAATAATTAAATTGATATGAAGAAATCACAAATTAAAGGCACCAGGTCTCTCTCTCTTTTTGATAAATAAAATTTGCTTCTCCACTAAGAAAAAAGTCAACCTGTCCTCCATCTTTACTGACAGAGCTGAATAGCTGCAGAGAACCGACTGTTGTAAGGACCCCAGACAGCTGTGGTAATTAGATGTGTGGGCAAATTATAACAGAAGTTGGGGGCCGTGGTGGACTCCACTTATATCAAAATTTGTACAAATTAAAGTGAAGTAAAATTGTTTTTTTTTCACCCTTGAAAAAATACATTAATAATAACAATAATAATAATAATATAGTAAACTACCTATATGAATAAAATAGATGCTGTAACACCCACTTCTGAAATTGTTTTAAAAAGTGTCATCTGATAATAATTTGGCCACCTGTTATCTTTTTGTGGAAAACAGTAAATAAAGCTAAGCGACAGAGTGGAATTCTTTATGCTGATACTCAGCCAAGCTACTTCCCACAGCAAACGAATCCTTTACCCTGTTTACCTGTGAATTAGGAAGATTTTGTATCAACATCTGGTCCCAGTTCCCCTCCATTGAGAGGGAGCTTTCTTTAATTCCATCAAGCTACCAGGATATGGTTGCTTTGCTTCCAGATCTCAACTGGATTTATGTCATGATTTTGGGATACCCGGGAGAAAAAGCTGATTGTCTTGAGTTCTCTTCCAAACTGGTAATATGAGGCATGTATGCCTTGTTCATACAAAAGGTAGATGTATCTTTAAAATAGCAGCATACTGGCAGAATTGTGATGTCCTTTGATGAACACCAGTTCTGTTTTTATACCGTGAAAGATTGGACCCCATACCATAATAGTCCTGTCTTCTTATTTCACCTTTTCTCCATGAGTTAAGAATGCATATTTGTGTGAACACAGAACATTTAAATCTGTGAAGCTTAATATGTTTTCTTACTTTTCACCGTGTGGCAATTTAAATGAACTCCTAGTTTTATTAGGATTCCACTGGGCAGAGTTCAGTATGTGGAAATGTCATTAATTGATTACCTAAATCTTCTAGGGTTAACAAGGGAATTTTTTGAAGTAATATTCCTTAGCTTTTAGATATATGTACTGTATTTATGAGCAGTTTTTTAGCTTAGTGGATAAAGTATGGAATCTGGGACTGTGTCTGTTGTATTTCCTAGTCCACCTCCATTTTTGTTATACAGAGTTAATGAATTTTTAGCACTGGTAGATAGATATATGTAATCCAACAAGAAATCACCTCAATCCAGAAAGTGGTAAAAAGTTGATGTTTCTGCATTATAATTTAAGAGCTTTTGTGAAAAGTATAGCCTAACATTTAAATTTAGACATTAATAATTGTTTATAATTTCAAATGTGTCTTTGTAGACCAGTATTACTTACAGAACTTTGGCTTTCACAAAGCCATTCCAAATCCAGATTAATGCATAACTATGTTGATCAGATTAACACAGAAATCTTTAAGCTTTTGATTTCAGTTAGAACATCTCTTATATTTTTCACAGCCTCTAGACAGAAAATTCAACAGATTTATGAAACTTCAGTTTGTAGAAAATTATGGTTATTTTTCAAATAGTTATATATTAATCGTAATTTGAATGTACCTATATTGATTAGTTAACATCTGAAAATTTCATTTTGCTCTTTGAAACACTTTTTTCTTTTTTATTGATAAGTCTCATGAATATGTTTGATTTTGAATTGCATTTTTAGACCAGTATTACTTTTTATGTTTTGGCTTTCACCTATTTGTGTGTAAGCATATTGATCCTCAATTTGGAGGAGAATAGGGGACTGAATGAGTGATTTACTTGCCCTTAAAAATGAATTTGTCTAAAATGTGTGTGTGGAAGAGAGCTAGTGATTGAATGAATGGCTAAGGGATTTACCATCTTGGCCCCACCTCTCCCCTCTTCATTTTCAAGCCGAACTGATGTCTCTGCTTTTGTGCTAATCTCGATAAATTGATTTCTTGACAAAACCAGGTGTAATGTGGGAAATAGTACACTGAGCATTTGGGATAGTTGTGTTTTTTGTTTGTCATTAGTAAGTTTCCCAGTGAAACTGAATAATTAATAGTGGTAATACATGTTTAAACAGCATGAACTTCTATTTTCTCTTTAATCAGTTTGAATGAACTTCCACTATGTACTTGTAATCAGTAAATAGTTTGAAGTTAAAATTTGTCTACATGTAACTTTAAAAGAGAGTTTTTATAAAATCAATCTCTCTCCTTGAAATCTGGTAACTACTCAAATGTGGTTATATTTCTTGTTAGGAGGAGAAAGTGGCTCTGCTGACACAGCACGTGACCATAGAGGACTTGCACTGAAGATCTACACTGAGATGGGAAACTGGGACCTGGTTGGAAACAACACACCTATTTTCTTCATTAGGGATCCCTTGCTGGTAAGTTGTTGGTTTCTCATTTCAAACTGACCTGCTGACTAATTATTAAGACTTGTAGGCAGATTTTTTTTAATTTACTGGATTTGCATATATGTATATTTTATAAAATTATTTAATACAGGTACAGAAATGTAAGAACATGTTAGTTCTAGTTTCTTAGTTCCCCTTGTTTTAAAAATATCTTGAATGCGGCACCTCTTCAGTTTATTCAGTTAATTTTCCAGTATTAATTTGTACTAAAAGTAATCTACATACAAAATGGCATAAAATTTGCTACTGTTTTTCAGTTTCCAAGTTTTATTCATACACAGAAAAGAAATCTAAAGACCCATCTGAAAGTAAGTTGTTTATTACCGACAGCTACAGAGGTGGTTTTAAAGGAGTACATGGCAAAATTTGGCAACATTAAACTCTAATGGAAAGCAAGTCTAATGTCTCCCTCTCCCTCTCACACACACACACACACACATGTAGACAGACAGAGTGAAAATGTAAAATTGTGGTTGTTTAAGTATATCATTTTGTTCCATAAAGGGAAATTGTATAATACTCTCTCATTTTAAGGATAATGGGAATCTGCTGATCAACTCTTGATCTCCTCTATAACTAGTTTTCCAATGACTTATATCGTTAACTTCAAGCAGTAAATTTAAAAAAATGTTTAACATCTACAGACATTTTCTTAGCTCTTGTCAAGAAAACAAAACTGCTCAGTGCTGAGTGGCATGTAGTTGTGCTGGCCATTGAGTTCTCGTGCCAATACCTTTTCTACTCTCTCTCTCCAGAAGTGTCCAAAATTCTGGATTACACTTTCTGAAGAATTGATAGATATGTCAGTATTCAGTCAATTAGTTCCTTACATGGTCTAGATAATTTATTGTTGGTAGTAATGGTAGTGGCATACATTAACATCTGAATGTCCTTTTAAGAGGGTATCTTTTTCTGGGTAATCTTTTAGACAATAATCTTAACCTTCATTTATCTAACTTCTCAAAAAACAGACTGGGTGAGAATCAACAAAACAGTGATACACATCATCATGTTTTGGGACTTCATCACTCTTCGTCCTGAGACCACCCACCACTTGTTTTTCCTGTTCACAGACAGGGGCACCCCGGTTGGGTACCGGCACATGGATGGTTATGGAAGTCACGTGTATAAAATGGTCAATAATAAAGGAGAAGCCGTTCGCTGTAACTTCCATTTCAAGGTGAGTGCTCTCCGAATACATAGCACCCTTACATGGATGGGATTTCAAAATCTAAAATCTATTTCTCAACAGTATCTTTTGTTAATATTAGGGGAGGGGCCCAAATAAGGAAAGCTGTCAAACATATCTACACTAGTTGTGGTGTAGTTAGAAACTTGGTTGGACTGACTGAGCCTTCACTGATGGTATGTGCTGAAAAAGAAAAGTATAAAACAGGGGAAATAAAGGATAACTGCTGAAATTGGATAGTTTATTATGCATTTCTGATGTCTTAAAATGGTGAGTATTGTATTCTTTTTTCTTTTATCACTGTAAAATCATAGGCAAAATTTTAGTTTTAAGTTGACCTGTTTGTATTTAGTTTTGAGCATCTTTGTCAATTATAGTACATCCAGAGTTCAATTACAAAGGGGTAGATTGTCTTTTGACTTGATTTTGTACTGACCAACATTGTATAAATCCTGGCTAGCCCATCATCTACTGAATCTGTCAAATGAAGCTGACCTTTTGTAAAACCTATTTTAAAATGCATAGAATATATTTATACACAATCCCAATGTTGTATTTAAGATAATGACATAAGAAATGAGAATGGTTTTGCCTTGAATTTTATTCATTATAGGTATAATTTATTTTCAACTGTTTTAGTAGAGGATAGAGATGTAAAAGAAAATTTCTTTGCCAGTATCATGATCTTTCGCAATACGTACATCCATGTATCAGACTTTCGCCATAGTGAAAATGAATTATGACCGCAAAATTTTCAATAGAAAACATACAATTGCCATGATGGAAATTTGCATATCAAAATCTCATAATTATACATTTTTGGGGGGAATTAAAAATATAGTACATACTGTATTTGTACTGTACGGTTTGCTGTAGTGCATCTCATACTGTGCAATAGGGTGTAAATATTTTTGAAATTAGATTTGCATTTTCAGCAAAAGGGGGCATTGCTTGAAAAACTTTGTCCTCCTGACAATATATATAGATATGTATGCCAGCAGCCATTAAAATACCATATGTTATTAATTTATTACTAGATATAGTTACATTTATATTAACATGAGACTTAAGAAATGTAAGACTTGGATCAACTGAACTTCCTTTTTTTTTTGTCAAACATCTTTTTCTTTTTGAGCCTTGGTTACAGCCATCAGTTTCTGTCTGTACTATAAGGAATATTCAGCTGAAACCCTGCCAGGTACCAATATGTCAATGCTAGTTTAGCAGGATTTCATTTGAATGTCCACACTGTAAGGAAGATCATTTTCCAATAAGTGAAAACTAATGCAATTAGTTTATAATTTATAAATAAACTGATGATGACTAAGATTGTGCTATCTTAATAAAATGGGTATTGCATCGCTTAAGATAGTTGAATTAATATTTAAGAGAAAACTGATCCTTACCTACACATGTGGGGAAGACTTCTGTGGGTTTCCACACTTGATCTTTTCCACATGTATACTTTTCTGCTGGTGCTGAGTAAAACTGAAATCTTTTAACGCATTTAGGCTGGCATCTTACCCTCCCTTGATATGAGGCTCACAGGTAACATGGCCATTCTTTAGACCAATGGGAAGTTTACATTTTGTGTCTTGTATATAAAGTTTGGTAAAATTTGAATTTAGTTTATTGATTACAAGGAGGCAGAAAGCCACTGTGACTTATAGGCAAGAGTACCCAAAGAATAGAAAAGGCCATTAATAGGATTCATAAAATTATTAATACTGTTATTGTTTTAACTCCCTCTGGTGGCACTACATTGCATTTATGATAGCTTACTTGCTAGCTTTGTGGTGAATGAGAGTGTGAAGTATCTGTCTTGTGACCAACAAAGTTAACCTGGAATGGTTGAGTGCTTTTAAGCAGTCGTAAAGATGCAAGCTGGTTGAAATTTCCACCACAAACACCTGTAACATCTATTTTATAATATTCATTTTTTTTTTCAGATACAAGAGAAAACCCAATGATCAGCTGGTGAAGAAGAACAGGTATAAATTTTGCTAAGCAAGTAAAATCAACTGAGCTGGTCCAAACCAGGATTCAAACTCATGCCTTCAACCATATTAGTCCAGCAGTCTACCAATGGACCCACATGCCTCTTCACATAAATGGTCATTTATTCCTGTTAGTAAAACAATATACTTTATGATAGGAAATCTTAGCTAATGTGTGATGATAGCCCTAGTATCTGCTGAAACCAAAAAAAAAAAAATGATCTGCTCACATGCTAAAGTCTCATAACCATTTTAAAAACATCTATCAGCCGTCTCCTCTTAAACATTTAAAACTAAACAATTTATGCACTGACACTCAAACTTTCTTCTGTTTGATAGTTTAGTTAAATAAATACTCCTAGCATTCTATCTGCTTTGTTTGCAAAATGTTGATTAACAACCTCTGGGTCTTAAACTACATTTTCCAGCTTAGTGTCATAAATTTATAAAAGTCGTGTTAATTTTTCTAAGAAACCGTTTTATTGATTTGGCAATAATCCTAGAGGATCTTGGAATAACTGTCCAGAATAACCAAAAATATGATAAGCGGTGTGGCCAAACGATAGTCCCGTCAAGCAGAAAATTAGGTCCATTAAAATAAAAAAAATGAACAATCTTCTTTGTTTAAACTCTGGTTACATTTCATTTAGTGGAAGCAGTTGAGGCTCGTCCTTTTTTAAATGTGGCAGGAAACACACAGTCCCAAAGCTTTGCAATTCACTTACACCTACACTGCTGATTCTGTAGGGTGGCAAGCAGGGAAACATTTCAGTTACCTGATCACTTCTGGAAGTATTTATGAGAAGTCATCTTCCACAGTTGGCCATGAAAATCATCTACCTTCTGAAATTTAAGGTACCTTTAGACTCGCTCCACAAATAGTTAGAATGAAAATTATTACTAATTCTCACTTAATACTGCATCCTCAACACCTTGTGAATTGATAGCCAGTTTAGGTTGACTATTTACAGATTCTTCTTTAATAAAAAAAAGTAAAATATACATACAATAAACAAACACTAATTACTCTTCTAGGAATTTGTATAATTGGTGAGCAAATGAAAATTACTTTTTATTATAATATTTCAAAGACAAATCAGACATCTGCTGTGTAAAACCTGGCCGGCAATATAAGTAGAATCAAGATGTCTGGATATTTTTAATGTAATATTCAAAATACTTTTTTAATAATCTCCACTGATTGTTAATTTAATTACTTTTGTCAGTAATATTTCAGTTTTTTTTATTTTTTTGTTTTCTTTAATGCAGTAAACTACTTTATATTATCAGTAAATGTACAGCAAGTGAAATATGAACATTTCTTGCATAGCGAAAGTAATAAGTTATGGTTAGCATCTGTCATATTAAATCAAACAAAAATGCTGATAATAAATTACACAAACACACTGCAGTGATACATTCTAATGTATTGTCAGTAAACATGAATTTTTAAATGCCAACAATGGTGCATCATCTGTGTTTGCTTTTGCATCTGAAACCTTATATTATTTCTAAATTATTCTCAATCTTTTGCTCTAATTGGGTTATTTATTTAATTATAAACAAATAGCATGCTTACTGTTGACTTGCTCAATTGTTCTAAGCTTCCTGCACATCACAAAGAATGACTCAAATCTAAAGGGACCATCTAGATCTGTTGTGTGAGATCCATCTGCAGAAACATACTTTTGTCTGTAAAAATCAGAGTGAATAAATAAATAATATTTGCATTAAAAAAAACAAGAGAACATAAAAGTGACAATGTTTTTAGGTTGCAGGCTGCCCCTGTTTTAATGAAAAAAGCAAGCCACCGGGGTTGAGTCCCTATTCAAAGCCCCATTTCAGGTTGAAAGATGACTGATGTTATAGTACCAAAGTTCTCTCTTTCCAACAATGGTTTTAGTATATTTAGCAACATGACCATCCCTTGTATTCTGTATTTATTAAATATTTAAGGGAAAAAAATGATGTTTCACCTTTTCTTTATAAGTCACACATCAAACAGTTATCCCACAGTTAGTACTCACCTTGCATATCTTCCCTAATGCCTAATTTAATAGAAAGAATCTAGGCTAAGGGAGATAACTCACCGGTGTTTGTTTTTTGTTTTAGAATTATTTTTAAAAGGTTTTTTTTTTAATTCTAAAAAATACAAACAACACAATGAATTTTTGAAAAATCACTTTCATATTCCATACTATTCGTAATTTATAATTAGTTTATTTAAATGACATTTATTAAATCTAAGACTTTGTGATAATGGCAGACAAGACAGTTGTTTGCAGTCATCTAACAAAACCAACACCAAATGTTAATAATAAGTATATTTACCGTGTAGTGGCATCATCATCATTATCACAGCTACACTTAGAAGCTTCTGCACTTGAACAAGTTTGTGAAAGACCAAGAAGATAGCTATCTGAATTATTTCCATGCTAAAATGTTCCGTCTTTCCCATCTGGTCCATTCCATTGCAACAGCAGTGTTCCATATAGTAAAAGAAAAATTAAATATTTTTCCATTGTTTCTTTGTTTTTATATTAAAAGTTTACATAAATATGATCAGCCACAATTTTGGAAGCAAACAAGTAACTGTCAACTACATAAATTGTAATTAAATTATTGGTTAAAATAACAAATCTATGAAACGGTAGATAAATAAGAATACTAAACACATTTAACATATCTATACTCGAGCCTTCACAGACATTTAAACAAGTTGGCAATGTCGTGTGCTTTAAACCAGTATAAAAGCAGCATTAACCTATCACAAACATTGCAAGCCTTGACCATAAGAATGGCCAAAAGAAATCAACTTTATCGGAAAGCACACGATGCTATTTGTACTTTGAATCAAAGACTTTACTGAAAAAATAACTTGGAACATCTGCAACAAAAAAAGCCGAATAGAATAAATTTGATTAAAAAAAAAATGAAAGATATTGTGGAAGACGAGCATATGAAGTTGTGGAGAAAATTGCAGTTCCAAAAATTATAGTGCAGCAAATCAATTTCCCCCCACATCAGGAAAAATCTCCACTCTAAATATTTTACTGTGAAAAAAAAAAAAAAGGAAAACATTTCTTCAGCTACAAAGAGGGAAATGTTCCAATGGGTAAAATTTCATGTAAACACGATGACTGGGGATTGAAAGAAGGTATTACAGACTGAATAAAATGTGTCCTGTTTGTGTTGAGATGCAGAGAGTCTGTTCACCAACAAGATGGGCAATACTTAACTGATGAAGCATGGCATTGGCATAATGGTAAATCAACTTAATAATTTTACATAATTAATGGAGCAATTTTCACAATATTTTATAATGGCGTGCAACATCCAACACAATTATAGCAAACTTCAGTATCTTGAAACTCAGTAACACCAATCTATTTTAAAATCACAGCTACCAGGATGCCTAAACTTTACAGGACAGTTACCAAAGTAAAGTACTATCTGACTAAACATATTAATTTTTTGTTCTCATTTATATACTATCTAATAGATTTGTTACCTGAACTAATAATTTTAATATAAAAACAATTTTTTTCTTCAAATTTATTTTTAGTTTGCTTCAAAACTTGATGCTTTTTCAGCATGTATTAAACCTGAAAATAACTTTTTAAAACTGATACACCACATTATTCAAGTTCAGTTTGTTTTTTCTAAATTTTCCATACATTATATACAATCCATTATAAAATGTTTCATGTTAAGCACATTTATCTCACATCATCATAGTACATAATTTATTTGAAAAGACTGAATTATAGATCTAGTTGTCTTGCTTACTTGCCAAAGAGAGCATGCATCTGAAACTGGCAACACACTGCTGGCACATGGTTCTTACCTCTACTGTGTAGTGGCACCGTCTAACATCCATATTTCAGATCCCGAGTGCAAATGTAAGAATTCTGAACAGAGCTATAAGTTGTTCAAAAGCTGCACTCCCGCATGTTAGGCCATTAGCTGTTACCTGAAAAAAGAAACAATAAATCAATGAAGATAAAGTTTGGCAACACTTTGGAAATTTTCAATGATGAAATAGAACTAAAAAATGAGGGGATTTTTTCTGAAAAGACGGCACACAAATACGCCTGTTCGGAGAAGATCCCTTCATCTAGGAAAATGCTGCTTTTGTTTAGCAGAACATTTGAGAGAGATTCGCTGATACAGGACATAGTGTGGAACACACAATATAATAATTTTAAAATATTAGATCATCATCTAAAATCTGGGGTAAGAAATTTAGCACATCAACAATTATTGTTTAATTTTGTTATTAGCCATCAACAATTATGGTATCGAATCTGACCTGGGTGCACTTTTTAAATAGCTTCAATGCTTTTAAAATTCTGCATAGTTATAAATTATTAATTTACTATAAGAAATAATTAGTTAATTACTCTGAATAACTATTACTTAAAATTTTATCAGAGTGAATCTGAGATTTTAAAATACCTGCTTTGACGAGTAATGCAAAAAATATTCAGAGGACTGCTCTCTGACACCAACAAAGTATCTCTTTATTAAACGGTACTCGGTGAATTAATAAAAAATGTCCAACCTACAGAGAACCAAACCACTTGACAGAATGGTTATGGTCACTGGCACATCAAATACCCGCTAGGTGGTGGCTGCTACAGTCATGGAGAATCATGTGATCATAGAGGTTTTAAACAAAAATTAAATTTGCACAATTGAATTTTCTATATAATTCATGCTGGCAACACAGTAAGAACATATCAATCATTTGTAAAGGGCTTACTATTGGCAGAGGAAAATTATCATTTTAATGCTATTTTTGGTAAACATCAGGTAGCAAATATGCATTGTCAATTTGCACTTTAAATTCTTGCCTAGTAATTTTTAACATACATTGTTACAGTAAAGGTGAAACACTGATTTGAAAAATGATGTGATCCTGGTTTATGCTGTCATATCACTGAGTCACTGCTAGTTTCCAAGAGAGTTCCTTAACTTTTGACATTAGATAACAGTGATACAGAATTTCATCAATCACAAAGTTTGGAAAGTTGAAAAACAGTATATCATGTAAAATGTATTTGTTATATCTGAAAGTTGAGTTAGACAACTTAAGTCAAAGTACTGTGATACTTGACAAATAGAGGGTTAAAGTTATTTACCATTTTTAAAGAATATTTATTTGAATTAAAAGTCATCCTTCAGATATTTAAAACTTGTAGCCCATGAATTAATTAATGTGTTTGAAGCTCATCATTAAGCTGTACACTTTTAGTTTTCTAGAAATTATTGTAAAGGTGCAAAAGGATTATGAATATACACTGTGCGAACATGGAGGCCATCTGAATTTTCTGATTCCATTCCACTGATGTAATTAGAATAATTGTAATGATTTTTTGGTGGTGGTTTATACAGTAAAATAAAACTAAACTGAAGAATTTTAGTATTAAAAGAAAAAAACATTTTTCACACTAACATTAACCTTTCTACACATCCAATGAGACCACTTCATGTTAATGTGAATCTTACTGTTCTTAAAAGAAAATTAACACTTATACATGCAGTGGGTCATTAGTTAGATCTCTACTGGCTCATTATCTATCATGTACACAATGTACCCAGAGGTACTTTACCACACCTTTAGAAAGCTTGGGCTTTCTTCCTTGATCATGACCATGTCTATTGTCAACAGTTTCGATTTTACACATCTTTCTCAAGTCTTGCATAAAGCTACTTCTGAAATATTACGCCAAGTTGCAATTTCAACACCTTCATTATCTAAGCCTGATTTTCATATGCTTGTCATGTGATATTTTCTTCTAGAGAGACGTAGTACATTGATATCACTGCCTATACTTTTATAATCTCCTCCTGCAAGTGTAGCTCTTTTTGATTAGTTGCATGACAACCAATCACAATGTACTATATGAACTTCATTTTTATGCACAGATATGATTCTATCGGGTGTTGTTTGCATTTTATACCCATTTATTCCTGTTTCCAAAATTGTTTCTAATACTTTGTGTAGATATGCAGTCAGTTAATACATTAGAAAAATAGAAAACACAACAGGCACAGTGCCTTTGTTATGAAACAGAAGTGAAGTAGTGAAAGTTTTTTGACAACTGCATATTACTCAACTCATGAAAATAAGATTAAATACTCTCACAATTTCTTTAGGGTACTGATCTCTCGGGTGTCTGGTTCAATAAACATACAGCTAACAGTCCATTAGCAGCTGCTGAACTTTACACTTAGACTCTAGTGCAGAAGAGGGAACTGGATTTGATGGTGGTCAGTCTTAAATTTTTCATGAATATTCATAGATTGTCACGGTTGTTTTTAAAAAAATTATTCCTTTAGTGTTTCTCATTATTAAGAATATTTAATGAAAGGGTGTTTATATTTGTTAATTTACTACTACTATTATTCTTTAAGTTAGTAAATGCTACATGTATTTTTCCAATCACTGTGCACAATTTTAGCCACAAACGATCTCCCAAAACTCATTGCGATTCTCTCTCTTTCATGAAAGTCTCATTGTCTTGTATCGAGTACACAGCAAGGTAGCCCCATATTTTCACATTTCCACCACCATGGTTCATTAATGGCAGAATCAAAAATTGCCAAAAAAACTCTGAATTTCTAAAAAAAAAGATGTTCAACACACACACAGCAGATAGCAGAAAACAGGGAACATATTTTTAAAAATGGAATCATTTACTTTAGCATTCAAAGTCAGGCTTGAATTTAATGACTATTTTCTTGTAGTATGCGTCAGTCTTTCAGCCAAAATGATCCTTGGAATAAAACATGGAATGATGTGAAAACAAAATATTTTACTGCATGAAAGAATGTTTAAATTTATATATTTGTTTCTATAGATTAGACATTAGTCTTGAATATTATTTCAGGAATAATACCGACTGGTTTTGCTACACTAGCCAAAATGTTATTTGCAACAAAAAAGCTGCATGGCTATAAAATTGTACAAATACTGAAAAAACTATTTATTTATTTATTTCATTTAAAGATTAAATTTCATGCTAACAAGTAACTCAATTTGTCCCTTAACATCGTACATACAAAGTTTTGCCAAAATTGAATTAAAGAGAAATCTGCAGGGCTGGAAGCTCTTTAATACGAATTTTCCTTCATTTATTTTATTTACTTTGTATGGGTCTTATTCATTCATTCATTGTGTAATACAAATATCTGACTCCTGTTATCAAATATTTAATAGTTCTTAAAACATCTGACTCCACAGTATTACCACAAAATGTAACTATTATTGTTGTATTTAACTATTATTAAATGTCATTACCCTTATTACAACATTTCATTCACTAACCTTGAGATTAGTCAGTTAACAGGATATTTTAATTTATATTCTCAACTGATTTGTCTCCCATGGATCACTTTAATTCCTTCTTGTCGGCTACTGTTAGTTATCCGCTATTCTTTTATGTTTGCGGTATTATAATATTCATTCATCACCTTCCACTTGCTATGCTTCTGAACTTAGTATGTTGTTATCTTAAGGATACATGTATATATATATATATACATTTTTTTTATAAATTTTAAATCTGATAATTTTACAAGTGAATTTTGAAAATTTGACTATGCAACCTAGAAGTCTGCAATAACAACAGTACACCTTTAATTAGGTGAAGTGACAGCCCATTATCATCATCTGTAGTTGTTTGCACACCTGAGACTGGACCCTTTCGAAATGTGTCTACTCTACATATCAGAGCAGCTTGAAGTGGTTACACCAGAATCACGAAATGCTCAATACATCATCTACTCTTTAACATACATCTAGATGGAAAGCCCAAAAATTCCATTTGATATTAAATTTGAGTGTGCACAGTTAAAGGACAATGAAGGAAAATGAGCCACCTAAAATGTAACAAGTTGTACACAGGATGTCCAAAAAGATGTATGCACCTTCGAACTGTCGAGTGTAGCTGGAATGGTTTCCCTCTCATTGAGGATGCAGATAGAAGCAGGCAAAAATGGCATTAAAAAAAACAACAGTATACAAAATGCACAATATCATCTACAAGTTCTGTGACTTTTTGTCCAGATGAATGTTTTAATAATGAAAGACCAGAGTTGAATAAACTCTACTCTGGCTTTGGTAATGTTGCATGTTTTAAACTAGTTTTTACACCCTTAGAGCAGAATCCGCTGGGTTCGATCTGCCTGCACCATTACTATTTTATTAGACGACATGTATTTCCGCCATTACAAAGGCGCCACTTGAAGAAACAATGGGCATGTGTTCCTCCCCAGTTCTTCTTCATGGAGTAGCACATACTTAACACAAAAATTCTTTCTGTTAAAAGGGAAAGAAAACATCAGCTGTCATTTCTTTATTTAAAAAAATAAAATCATCTTTAAATTAAAGGAAACTCCCACCAATGAATGCGGGAATCGCGTGCACAAGTGAACGTATTACGCACCATTAGAGGCATCAGTTTCTGACTCATCCCCAGTAAGTAACAACTTTTTCTTTTGATGCTAATCTGTAACAAAGGATTTTCTCTTTAAACCACGCCAATGATTCCCCATTGTTCTGAAGATATCCACTCCTATTCAAAACATTTCTCCAAATATACTCGGTTTGTTATTATTTTCTTCTTTTCTTAATCGTCAGCTTATCAATGATTCTCTTTTGAATTAAGCTCTTCCTTTTATTTTGACATGCAAGGAATTAAAATGATAATAAAGAACTTTATTTATCTTTTGGATTATTTCATGTTTTAATCTGCATTTTCTTCTTGAGAAAGGGTATTCTGAAACATGACGAATATTAAAACCATTTTCTGCAATTCATTTTACTATCAAAATATAAATCATTAACAATTTTTAAAGAGCTGAACTTTAATGTTAATTCATTCATTTAGAAAATGTAAATTTGCTTGTTACAAAATTTGGAAATTCTTTTAATTAAATATAAATAAAGGTAATTTATATACAGATTGTGTATTTATCTTGATTCAATTTATAACTGTGGCACCTTTCTTAACAACTTAAAGAGCAGTAACCATAACCTCTGGACCAATTCTCAAAGACAGGGGCACAGGAAACTTTGATTAAAGTTCTAATTTGTGTATATTAAGGACGTGTAAATTGAGAGAATACTGTATATCAGATACGATAAGATTTTAATAAATAAAATTTAGATTTTTTATCATGTTATAAGCTCTTTCCTCTAAACAAAAACCACATTATATTACCTTTGTAAATTTCACCTCTTCCTTAATGAAGAATTTTATGGTATACATTACTAATACTACTACTACTACTAATAATAATAATAATAATAATAATAATAATAATTTTCTTTTTCTGAAGGAACAAAAATCAGTGTATTAACCATGCACAATTTATGATAAATCTTATATGTTTTAAAGATTTTTTTATTTTAATATAATTAATTAATTTAAAAATTAAGGAACAGTTTTAATGAAATAAAATTGTTAATTTTTTTCAGAATAGACAAATATAAACATTAATATATTATTATATATATATAATAGAAAGACCCTACTATAACGCCTCTGTTTAACTGTGGGACTGGACTGACTGCGCACTTAGCTGTCCACTCTCTACACTGAAGTTAAAAGTTTTTCCTTGTGTAATGTATGTTTATATGTGAAAAACATTCTTTATGTTTGTTTAAAAAATTTTGAAATATGAGAATAAGAACTTTCTTTTTTTAAAAATTTCTTTATCCCATAGTTTAAAATAATAAAAGTATTATTATTATTATTATTATTTACTAGTTTGTGTACAGAAATTTGTGATGTATGCATACAAATCTATTTTATAGCGAACTTCAGGATAAAAAATGTTATAGGTACCAAACTCAAAGCTTCATCAGTATTGTCTCCTAGAAGGGAGGGTTTTAAAATGCGATCTCAGGTGTTAAGAATGGTTCTAAGGTCTTTTAAGTTCCAGGAAAACTTCAGAAAGGTTTTCATTACACTTCATTGTTGACTTCAAACACACACACACACACACACAACTGAAGGTTCATTACTTTGACTGCAGAGAGCCATCAACCAATTTTGTCTGAAAAACAACCATAAAAGGAATGAAAGAGCGAACAAAACATTCTTGCAAATGCGAACTGTGTATTTATATTGCACTAATTATCCACGGACTATAAACAATAGATAGATATATTAGATAGCAAAATAATGCATAATCAGTCAAAAAAGGAGTTGATCATTTTTATTCTTTTTAAGAACAATATTTTATGATAATGGTTCCCCCAACTAGAGAAATTTAAAAGACAAAATATGAAGAATAAATCTGAAATACCACTCCGCTAACATTAACCTTTCTAGATTGACCGCTATTTTTGCAATTGTTTCAGATTGAGTGAGTAAGGGAGGTAATTTCTTGGTTATGCTATGGAAACCAAGAAAAAATAGAGAGTTCTTTCTATTTCTCTCTTCCAATTTTAACCCTTTTATTTAAGGTCTCTTACACCACTGACCCAATTCTCAATTGCTAACCCCATTCATTAACATGAATGTTGGATGAAAAATCAGTTTATATAATTTTAATCATCATTGTTAAGAATCAAAAGACTGTTTAGGTAGCATTTACGTGACATTTAACGAGACAGTGAAATATTTTTATTTATCAGGTATCACTGGCAAACCTAAATGCTTTCTGTGCATTACCAATTCTTGTTTCTATTTTTTCTCCTGTTTTAGCATTAAATGATATAGCTTTTCCAAGATATTTAAATAATTTCTTGCATCCAAAGATGTACCTTCCAGTGAGATCTTTTACCTCTTGTTCATTCTGTCAATAGGTTCTGCATTTCACTGGCATCTTCACTAACCAGGGCAATAACATCAGCAGCAGCGAAGCCTAGATTTTTCAACATCTTTTCATTTATTTTATTCTCTTTCAAGTCCAGTCTGCAAAAAATTCCAATAAATTTGTGAATACTTCTGTTCCCCTATCTGCCATCTCTTTAAAATTGTTACTTCACAATCTTTTTTATTCTTGTACTTTCATTTTCATATATAGCTTTATAAAATGCTTAATATACTTTGCTTGTATCACGTAAGGATGTTTTATGAGTGGGCATAATCGAAAAATGCTAAATTAATAGCCTGTTATATTCTACTACTATTTCTGAGTTGATTTGGTGATCATTAGTTGACATAGTTTGTATGCATGGGATAGCAGGTTAATTAATGGGTCCATAATTCTTTGTTTTGATCCTTTTTTGTATAAAACAGAAAACTCACTTTCCGTCCAACAGGTACTTAAACCAATATTTTACCAAGCAATTTTGTTAAAATGTCAATTACTTACACATATGCTGCTTTAAAATATTAGTTTACAATTTCCTTTTCACCTAGACTTTTTTTGGTTTTTCATTGATTTCGTGGCGAACCTTATTTCTTCAGGTATTATTCTGGGTTCTCTGCTGAATGAAATTAAAATAAGTCACCAACTGACTCACATATAACTTTAAAGTGTAGTAGCAATACCAATGACTGACTCTCTCTCTTGAGATTACTTTCTCATTCCCAAATTATTTTATCATTGCTATCCATCTTTTTCCTTTATAAATTTAGCCTCTTGCTTTCTTTTGTGATTTCCTTTTCCCACTTTTTCTTGGATTATCTGGTAGTTAAGCACTTTTCTACCTCTGCACGCCCACGAGCTTCCTTTTCCCAGTGAGCTCTATTTCATCTATTTTTGTTGTTTTTTTTCTTGAATCATTTTTTAAAATAATTTTAGTGTCATCATCTTTGTTGTTTGTAAATTAGATGCACTTTCTGAAAGTGCCTTGTTATTTTCTTTGCTGATTCCACACTCGTTTTACAGTCTTCTTGTGAGCCTGAGAATCTGCTATCATCATCTGCAGGATATCGATGAAATCAAATGAACTACTGGTTTCCTTCTGAATAAGCTTTTGTCTGTCTTTTTCTAGTTTGATTGTTCTCTTCTTCACAACTGCGCAGTCTTTATAAAACAGACAGTTCGAGACATCCATGCATTTAATGATTTCAATTTTATCAGTTGTTGCATTGTAAATCATTCCAAACAATGGACATAACCTCTCTACTCTAGAGACAGCCCTGGTGATGAAGTCTATTGCTGCAGTTATACACTAGAGTGAGTTGTTCACCATGAGCCACAATGGCGGGAGTACCCACTAGTGAAGAAAAGTAAAACGAAATCAAGCCAGGAGAATACGATAAACCGACCCAACTTCAACCAGAAAACAAGCTCCTCGGCTTGGGCAGTCCAATAACATAGCCATTAGACCAGCAGACACCTTTAATCTTATCAGTTATAGAATAGTCTATTTTGTTTCTTGTTGTGCTATATAAAGACTTCAGTGTGAACTTTCCTGTCATTTAATTATCACATTTTTATTTCCAGAAATAAGACAATCAAAATTATTTTGTGCACACCCTTCTCTTTACCATTTATTCGTGATTTAAACATTTCTTATATAATTTTTTTTAAGCCAAAGATTAATTTAAATGTACTGAGTAATAACTAAGGTAAAAGAAATGAACTATAACAGAAGAGAGAAAGACATCATAATAGTTAGCAAAAAGAGAGAAAAAACCAGTCTAATAATTAAAAAAGCAGTAAGATATCTGGCTAGTCAGAGTAAAGATAGAGAGGACATGAGGTTAATCACAGAAAGGATGGAGAAGATAGATTATTGAGAGAAGGGAGAGAACTCAGAATGGTCACAGAAAAGATGACAAGAATAAATTTGGGTAGTAACAGAAAAAGTTAGATAACTAATCAGATTGATCACAGAAAAGGTTGGAAAATATTTGCCTGGCCACAAAATAGTTATGGAAAACATCGGGAATGTTAAATAAAAAAGAAGGCTAGACAGAGAAAAGGGGAAATAATCGGGGTAGTCAGTAGAATGAAATCAGGCTAGACAGAGAAAAGGGGAAATAATCGGGGTAGTCAGAAGAAAAGATGTTAATGAAATGAGGCTAGACAGAGAAAAGAGGAAATAAGGTTAATTATTTTAAAAAAGAAAATAAACGTTAGTCATGAAAAATTAGGATAGTCAGAGAAAAGGGAGCCAATATCATTCTAATCATATCATATAAAAAATAAATTAGGCTGATCAAAATATTGCGATGGGATAAAATTACTTGCAGAAAAGTGAAACTTAAAGGAAAGGGAGAAGAAATCAGTCAAAACATTGAAATGAGGGAGATTACATCACGCCATTTATGGATAAAGAATGAAGCCATCAAACTAGATCTACAAGGAAAAGAAATAGGTTCCTCGCAGAAAAGGTCAAGAAAACCAAACATGGCAGAGGAAATGAAAGGTTTATATAGAAGACAATAGATTTCATAAAAGTTTGATTGGAAAACTGGACTAAGGAGAATGGATGAATCATTTCACTTACTTTGGTTATAAGAATTTGTTTGGTCTATTTTATTTGGTGGTGGTGGTTCTGTGGAACCACACAGAACATTCTGCCCTTCTGATTACAAATTCTCATTAAATGACAAAGAATTCTGGCCAGATCCCTTACCGATTTCAAGCTACACATCATGGAATTTCTGTGCATAATACATTTTAACCTGTTTTTAATTATATCAGTTTCATTGCTATATTTAATTTAATTTTTTCTTTTCAGAAAATGTTTATCATCTTTTTTACGTTTACTATATCAACTTTTCTTTAGTACATTTTGTTATTTATTTCTTTCGTTAAATTAGGTTTTCATTATTGAAAATTACATAAATAATGTACGAGATATTCTAGATGTGTGTTTTTTTATTGTTTCTTTGTTCTTTATGCCAGCCGCCGACTTGTTGCTGCTCTTTTTTTTTTTTTTTTAATTTTCCTTTTTGCTTTTGTTTTCCATTTTTTGCTGCAGGTTTTTCGGTGAGTAAACGGTTAAAATTATAACAACTGAAATATCAGGGAGGGAGTTTGCTGACATAAGGGCATTACGTGGGTTGGGAGGTCGTCACCTTTGTGGAGAAGAATTCTCTCGGATCTGGATCAAGTACTTTTGTTTTCAGATTTCTTTATATAACACATAACAAAGGACACCTGGGTAATCCGGAAAGAGATGTTATTGTCTAAGCTAAATGGGAATTAAGCGAATTCCTAAGACGTTGTTCACTCGCTTGTCGACTGAGAGCTGCACAACAAAGACAGCTTTGGCTGCACCGTGTCTCGGGGACCTTGTGCTTTTTGCCGTCTCTACCATCTTTCCGCCTTCTCTCTAATGGAGGGAGTCAGATATCACGGGAGCCGGCTTCCAGCGGCCCAGCGATTCAATTATAAAAGCCGCAAATATCGAATACCAGCGACGCGTGTCGCTATTGGGGTCCGATTGTCCGCAAACTTCAAAGCTGGGCTGGGTCGACTGCACAGAGGAATTTTTTTTAATGTGTTTCTGACGTCCGATGCGGTAATGATTGACACACACCCGTCACTTTTCGAAGGGTGATGGTTACGGGTGGATACCTGGAATACAATGAAAACAGCCTCTTTTACAAGCCGGGAAGTGAAGCTCAGGACTCGATAGCCTCGTTTCTCTAGAGAGGTTCCCTCTTTTAGTGGTTCTGTGAAGGTTCCATTGGCCTTCCCATTACTGTCAAATGAAAATGCATTATTCCTTTGCATAAACTACCAAAAGTCTGACGAACCTATCAGGAAATATAAATCATTAATTGTGACACAATTGTGGAGCCAGCAGGTTATGGTTCATACCAAATGCGATGTTGTGGTGCTCATCTGATATCATTTCCTGCACTGCTGACCGCTGTTGCCTTGGTAAGTAAACACAACCTGGACGAAAATGACTCTTAAAATCAAAATTCCATATGAAAGATCATAAAGCTGGCTACTCTCAGCAGAGAGATGTAGGGGAAGAGGTGGTGGTGTTCGACCATTTATAGAATGAAGTCAACCGACTTAGCTATAAACCTAAGAGGCTGCAGATTAATGAGAACGAGAAAATGGGATGAAATGGTTGTTCACTTCTTCAGCATTGCAACCTCTAGCATAACTGATTGGGCGAGTATCATCTGGGAAGGCTTCGCTTCGATGCAAGTTGAAAAGATGAAAACTTGGTGCAGTGATGTAATCTACTTTGGTTGGATGAGAGCAAGGTAGAATTATTTGATTTTAACAATGACAATATGTTACAAGGAAAGTTGGTGAAGCTATAGACAGAGCTGCTTTGCTTTAAAATTAACCGTGGTGGTGAAAGTGTGGACGTAGAGGTGGCTTCTTTGGTAATTTTGTTGGCGACATGATAGACGCTAAAGTGATTCTCATTAAAGAGAGAGATCACAATATTCTGCAATGCCATGCATTTCCATCATTGGCAGTATACGTATGAAATGTGGATCGATTGGTAACAGCGTCTAAGTTTGAACTGATTAGCAACAAGTGGCAGTTTCTATGCGAACAGGGAAAAGAAAGAAACTAAACCAAAGCTGTGGTGTCTGTAAAGTCAAATAAGGAAGTGTATCATGGCATTTTTGTTCACCATGCTGTTTTCAATGAACATAGAAATTGAAATAAATTATACACAAACAAGAATACAATCAACTAAAAAGATGACAAAGTCTTTTTAGCACTGATAGATTGCTCAAATATTTTGGTACATACCAAAGTGAAGGAAAATTTGACTGTCACCAGTGAGGGAATATTATGGACATTGTTGCTGAAGAAATGGAGACTACAGCTGGCACAGCTCAGTGCTTTAGTAATTCGCAATGGCACACCGATTACAGAGATTTATATTACAGACAATTCTAGTTTTTAAGTATGTTTGAGATTATTCATTGCTTTTAGGTAAACTATCTGAAAAATAAAACGAGATAGATAATGACGATGAATTTTTATTCAGCTCATTAGCTTCCCATGTAGATATTTTTTAATGCATACAAGAGTTATTCAATAGAAATGCACTTTGTGTGTAAAGTAATCGTTTGTTTGCTATCCAAACACAAAGCTTTGACTAATATCAACAAAAAAAAACAAATCTCATTTTTACCGCAATCATAATTTGCATTAACGAGTTTACCTCAGACTGCGCTGAAATTTTGCTTATCTATTCTCAACCTTACTAATTCATGCAAATGGTCAGAACTTTGTGGAAATTTTCTTCCGCCTTGTGCTTCCTTCCTTGTCAAAATAAATCCCTTTTTACCCTTTTTCTTTTTCCTTCTCTTCGCCAGTTTGCAAAAAAAATAATTTGCTAACGTTTACTAAACAAAGAACCAGGTAAGTAAACATTTAATTTTAAGTTTTGACTGATAAAATAGGGTAAAGTTAATTAAGTTAAAATCAAGCTTTCTATCATTAGACGGCTAAGTTAGGGGACACTCCTCAGCTTTTAATTTATCTTTTCTTTCTTTAAAAAACAACAAACAAACCTTTTTATTTGTTTGTTTTGATTTCTAACCCCTATTATTTTTCATGGAATTTGGGTTTGTTTTCCAGGTCTTTAATTTTTACCTATTTTCTTTCCATTTAGTTTATTATATTTTTGTGTGGTGCTCCAGGTGAAATACCGTGACTTCATACATCTACAACCAACGAACTATTAACGACACAAGCATCAAACTGATACCACACAGAGGGACGTGTAAAGTTATGGCACCATTCTAATTAACAGAGCGCGTGCAATCCAAGACAGCTGTACTCAGGTCGTCGACACTGCTGGAAGCCATCTCGTAGACTTGTTTTTTACGGTGCTCGTGTTAGAAGTTGATAAGGTCCGGGCTTGTTTGGGAGACCATGGGAACAATTAACCAAATCAGCTCATGAATTTCAGTACAGCAGGGTAATGGAGAAATGACGTGGTTCCTGGCTTAATGTCTGAAAGATATGGCTGCATGGCTGGCCCGACCGGTCTCATCCAGACCCAGGTATTTCTTAGCTTTGCAAGATCACTAGGAAAGTCTTTCTGTCAGCCACCATTATTTCATATATTTCTATCGTAACAAAAACAGATTAATAGAGATTTAAACTTAAATCCATTTTATAGAAATTAGAATCGATTTTCATTCATCGGTTAAACACAACAGCAAAAAAACAAACCTTTTATTTGTTCATAATTTTAACAAATCGTTTATAAACTTTGTTCTTCTATATATTTTATAAAATTACAGTTGGCAATATAACTTTTCAAGTTAACCAGGTGTTGGATTTTGTCTTTAATTTTCTATCTTACCAGTTTTCACCTCATCATGTATAGTGCATCTCATCAGTTGATGTGGAGTTGTTTCATATCTTAAGTGAAATCCAGGTTCCGAAAATAAACATGAAGACTCAGCAGCTATGAGTGAGGCAAATTTGTCAGTTGATGTGGAGTTGTTTCATATCTTAAGTGAAATCCAGGTTCCAAAAATAAACATGAAGACTCAGCAGCTATGAGTGAGGCAAATATTTTACAACATGTGTCAGTGGGGGGGAAAAAATTCTAATAATTCTTACTCTCCGCCTTCAGTTCCGATTTAATCGTTTTAGACTAGCAACACCAGACCTAGATGAACCACGAACACCTTTCTCTATGAAGGCTCCTCGGTCAAAATTGGAATTTTTGCCATTTTTTGGTAAAGTTTTATTTTTGTTAAAAATTATACCTCGGTTATTTATTTATTGCTAGATAGGAGTTCCTCACATAATATTATTTTTTAAATAAAGCAAGAAAGGTCATTTAGCTAAGAACTAACCCTTTACTAAGTGCATTTATCTACTCAGGAATAATCAAAACCCACAGCCTGCTTGTTTTAGCAAATCAAATATCTGCCTCATAGTTACTGATGCTCTGCTGGTGTTTCCACGTGACCCGGCCAATCAAAAACATCGGTCAACACGAGGCCAGTGACAGTGGAACCGCCGGCCAGAAAAGGGTTTATTTATTTTATGAAAACTTTTTTAAGTGGAAAAGTCTAGATTAGTTACAAATAAACAACCGGAAGGATAAATGAACTTGTTCTCCGTCAAATAAAAGATGCATAACGTCTTTCCCCACTCAGCTCTACTCAGATTAGTAAATACGAGGTTTTGTCGGATTGGTAACAAAATAAGGAAACAAAGGCTGACACATTAACATTTAGTAAATTAGACGACCTGTTTTACTCTAAAGAGTCAGAAGAGGCGCTGGACCTAAATGAACCACACGTTAGAGATCCTGGTTGACAGGTGCGCTGTGTACCAACGGATGTGGGGAACACTAAGAGATTTGCATCTATCGGAGTTTAATGAACTTAATACGAAAACAATTAGAAAGACTAAAACTACTGGAAGTAGATAAATCAACGAACTGACTATGAAAACGGTTATTTAGTCTCGCCTTGTTAGAGGTGTGCCATTAATTAGAGATGAGGGAGAAGTTCCTCGTTACGTCAGTTATTGTAGGGGATCTTGAGCTGTTGACCTTCGGCCCCCGAGCACAAGAAATTCAGAGTTTTTTTTACAAAAATTAATTTTATTTCATATCTATTTAATTTACTTTACTCCGTCCACAAGTTAATATTACTGGTACTCGCCGTGAGAAAATATGTCCCACTTAACTGTCCGGGTTATGGGGTAACAATTAGTAGTAAAAAAGAGGTGGATAGAGAGAGAGAGAGATCTATACTTTGTTGAGGTATAGCAAGAAAATTTAGAATCTTTAACGCACCTGTCTGGCCGTACATGCGTCCGCGGGTAGCAGGGTTCACGAAACAATATGGCGAGCATTTCCCTCCAGGCAGGATTTCCGAACAATGATAAACTAAAACGAGGCCGTTGCTATGGTCACCAGTCTTCCACTATAAAAAAAACAAATAAACTAGTGGGAGGGTTTGAGCAATATTCTTCAGATAGAGTGAATTAACAGCACTTCAGTGCTACATATTTCTAACCACGGCTGACTGGGGAGGAACTGGACATCCCTGCTAACAAATGGAAAGAGCATTAGAAGAAAACGAAGCAGAAACACGAAGCGAAAGCGAAGACGAGATGATATACAGAGATAAAAGTTTAAAACGAATGCAGAAAGTGAAAGTATACGTTACCTATCGCTGACTTATGGAGCAAAATAAAGAAGTGGCTAGAGAATGTACCAGGGAAGTTCAGAGGACCACCATCGTAGACACTTAGACATCGGGCACTGGTTTTACCAATTTGACCGTCACCGTCTCCAGATCGAGATAAGGTTCCTTCACGGTGATGTAAAAGACCGCCGGTTAACTGAATAAGCTAATAATAATAATAATAATAATAATAATAATAATAATATAATAATAATAATAATAATAATAATAATTCGGTTTTTATTCTATTGTAATAATAGCCAATAAAAAAGACGATTAATTACCGAGGAAAGTTTATTCCCTTTCCGGCTGAACAAGTGGCCATACAGCAGAGGGCTGTCTTCGCTCCCCCTGGGAAAGTAAACAAATCTTTTCTAGGTGAAGTTCATACTAAAACAAATCTAAACTACTCTGCTTTTTAAATGGTGATAGGTTTTTCCGGCCGAGAACTGAGCCGGCTGAGCTCAAATCGCTCGGGGGGTAGAACAACAGCTGATTCAGATGGGTTAATCCCAGGTAGACATGACACATCATGCAGGTAACCATATGTCGCCACCATATGTAAAGGCGGCACTACTTAAGGATAGGAGTTTCGAGCCATTTGGGAGACGGAAGGACAGTCAGGTGCGAAAGGGTTTCAATTCTCCCCCCTCACACACTAGCCACCCTGTTTCTCCAGCTTCGATCCCGAAGATTTTTTAAATCCACGGGCTCATTAAAATGGTTGCCGCTGTTTCCGAGAGCCGAAAACAACGTTCATGTCCAATAATCCTTAAGTGGAAATAATTAGAAACAACCAGCTACAGGTGCTCGGATTGTCTCTCTCTACTAGTATTGTGTGTGAATCCGTATCAAATTAGGGGCTGTCTCAAAATTCTCGCACCTATTTACTAACTAGAATTTATCTAATCGAACGTTTAAAATAGAGTAAAAAAACGTGCATCATCATCTCTATAGGAAATATTGTTTTTAATTTTGCCGTCAACATCAGCGGGGTTCAGATCTGAGGAAGGTAGGCAGGTTTTTATTCTCGATGCTCGGAGCTGTTCTAGAATTGTTGGCTCAGTGAGCCATAGCGCTGGTTTAAAACTACAAAGAGGCATCTACTGCGTCGTGAAGCTCGCCTCCAGTACCAGTATGACACAGGCGACAGGGGACCGACCGTGGGTTCGGGTTAGTTCTGTTACTACTAATAATAAAGTGGAACCGTGTTACTTTCAGTCATAATCGATGATTTTCTAAATATTCAGCTTTAACTTTACGTACTTTTGAGACGCGCTTTTAAATGTGCGTCACTGACTTCACAGTGCACGTGTGGCACAGAATTTACATAAATATTTATCTTTGTTAAATTCATTTTAATCTTTTCTTCTTTTACAGCGGCAAACCACCAAACACAAATGTACCTAATTGGTTGCTTTCCTGCATATGTTCGGGAAGAAAAAACAGGAAATTAGCGGTAAACTGATTACAGTTTGCATCTCTCTCTCTCTCTCTCTCTCTCTCCTCTCTCTCTCTCTCCATCTCTCTCTCTCTCTCTCTCTCTCTCTCTCTCTCTCTCTCTCTCTCTCTCTCTCCGGTTATTAGAAAGACTCAGTTGCTTAAACAGACGAACTTAAAATAAAAACAGCAGAGATGGACATCATCTGAAAGACGACGTTAGTCTTAGTGTTCAAACAGCCCGTGTTTACCTACACTCTAACCCTGACTTCATCGATTGTTTTCCATCGAAGGTAATGATCAGGTCTTTCCTGCTAGGAAATACATTTTCCGATATGTGGGTAAGAGAAGAGCCAGGACTCGGACCTCGTCGCGTTGCCCTCGAGATCTCAACTGGGCCCTAACCATCAGAGTCACCGCTCTGTTTTGTAATTAACGAAAAAAAGACAGCGAAATGCGGCACAAAGAATTCGTGGTAAAATGTTGCTGATTAAACTTCTGAAGCTGTTGGTCGTAATGAAAATAGTTATATAATGTGCAGTACACTTCAGCGTCCATGTCTTGTATCATAAGACTGACAACTTAGATGTGCTGCGTGCAGAATCGTTATGAGCGAGAGCCATCGTCGCACTGGCCCTGCGCCGCTCACATCGGTAAACTGGCTGGCTCACCGTGCTCCTTTTAATATACCATTTGGCGTCTATGACAACAGGTCTGGTGAAGAAAAACAAAGGCCAAAAGCAACCACAAAAATGTCTTATATTTCTACTTACTCGTCTACCGAAGCGTGGAAAATAAAAATTGTCAACTGTTAGAAAAATCACAGGTTTGTCCGGGTTACCGAAGTGTGGCTAAGGGGCCCTAAATCTTCTGAGATTGGCCAAGCAATACTTTGTTGTGATATTACTTCCTGATCAAGAAACTGTTTTTATGTGGACTAGTTGCGTTCATGAACCTAAATATTGTTCGCCTCACAGCTGTGGGCATATGCACTGGTTTTATAGATATTGCTCCTAACGGTTTAGAAGATGGTCTTTTCATTTGTCAGGTAACAGGGATGGCGTGGATTTTGATCGGATAGAGTTAAAATGCCATTTTTTTAAAAAAAATAATAACTTAGAAGAAAATCTTCGACAGCGTCATTCGTCACCGAGAATTTCTGGATGTGTAGGGAGTAAAATAGCGGAAGTGAAATAATATAATAAAGGAAACTTCCGGTCCGGTGTGCGAATATGTTGAGAGAAAAACAAAAGTTCGGACAGAAATTTTTCCTGCTTCCACGCAGTGTAACATGGATTTTGTTTATCGCGGTCCGAGGAGACGACGTAGATTCGTTGTTAATTAGAAGCAAGATGAAAAGCTGTGTATAGATTAGTTATTCGTTTTCACTCTGGGTATTAGGGGTAATTGAAGATATTTTAGATTTATGATAATATTATTTTTTTCATTATTTTCAAAGCGAATACTAAAGTTGTTATGTAGCTGTAAGGTTTAGTTTGCTAATCAAATGATTAACTAATTTATCACTAGTAGTTATAGTGTCCGGATATAAAACAGATACAACCTGCTCCTTAAACTGAAAATGAAGAAAGGGGAGAAAGGTTTAGATATTTTTAATTCTGTAAATAACTGAATGTGCAGCGGGGAGAGAGTTCGCTCGTCAATCCTTGTGTCGCGGGTTCGATGTGCTGTTGATTAGGGCCGAAAGCCCTCCTCTGGACTCTGACATTCACCTCGACTCTCAACCTGGAGAGGAATGGGCTCTGCCAGGTTGTAAAATGCCCTAGACACACCTCTCGAGGGACCCCAACGATCTATGGGTTATGGGACAAGCGAACTAGGTGAAATAACTGGATAACGATTTGGAACTTTCTCACTTGTTAATTCGTGATTCCTTATTATTTTTTCTAATTAATGTCAATGAAATTCTTGTAATCGACGTACATGACAAAAAAAAACTACCGTTTTTTAGCAATATAGAAACTGTATAATGCTAAAACTTTTGACTGTTTTTTAAGCAGATCCATGGCTTTATGAATATTAATCACGCTAACATGAAAATGTACACTTCCGCGTACATCGCAGTTGAGCAGTCTGAGGCGCGGGTCGGATACAGACAGAGCTGTCTGTCAGGCCGCGAGGTGCTTCACTATTAACGTGATGGTTAAAAGAACAAAAAAACATTAGAAGACAGATTTAGTTCCTAGAAGGACAATGATAACGGGATCATGATTCATTTCCCAGTTTTTTTTAGTGTAATATCAGTATTTTTAATATCCGACTTTTTTTCTTATGGCTTCTATTATTATTTTAATACATTGGTTATTTTTTATAATTCTGTTAACTAGTAAAAAATAAACAGCGCTGAAGGACAGTGAAATAATGACCCGCTATCACTAGTTCATTTGGTTGTACGATATATGATAATATTTGTAAATCAGTTAAACTACAGTGGCCACTGGTCCACGGTTAACCATCAGTTGCACAATAAGGAACATAACCATGTTTAAAAATATTCAGAAGGAGCCTAGGACCAAAAATTCTTGTCAACGAGTCAAAGAGAATTAGTTAATTCGTTTCAGACCGTATGCTCCAACAGTGCTTCATGGAGAGAGAGAAAAGGCATTGTCTTTCAGCCGGTTTGGTAGAATTTCTCTAAAAGACCACTACAAAGTGTGTTAATTGAGGATTCTTGGGAAAAAACCCAAATCTGGCAGTATAGAGACAAAGGGGGGGGTGGTCTGTCTACTCGTCCGGGCAGAGTCCGAGTTCCATCTTCTTTGGGTTTCCCACTTTTAAAAACGAAAGAGTTTTAGTCGGTTTTTCGCCAAAGTCAGATGTGCCAGGCCAATGTGAAACAGGATACGCTCTAGGGCCGATGACAGTGACAGTGACACCACGCATCCTTCCCATGTATTGTCCCCATTGTAATCATTGTTATACAGAGAGAGAAAATTTCTATGATAATCCTGACATTCAAACAAGATATGGTTACAACTTTTTGATATCTATGGTTGCTATGGTAACAAAAAGAATATACGAAAATACTCTGGCACATATTCCTTAATTTTTCATCAAAATTGAATATTTTTTTTCCAATTCAGAGCTAACACCTGTTCGAATACAATGCCATCGATAAATGCATATTTTTCAGGTTTGTTTCTTAGGCACTAAGCTTTGAGAAATTTTTAGAAAAACGCATGCTATGGTCTGACTGCATTCCCAACTTGAAGGGATTTGAAAGAAAAACAATAAAGTTTTTAGAGGCCGGGAAGTGATGGAGACCTCTTGATGACAGTGGCTCACCGGAATACCCTTTTTGGCGCTTATGAAAAGACTACATATTTCTTGATTTTAATATCATTCTCTGGTCATGCATCAATTCAACATTAACCATTTAAAATCCATTGGTCGGTTATAAACAACTTGAAATCTTGAAAAATTATTAATTTAACAAAAAGGATCAATTAAATCATATTTTAAACAAGTGTAGCTTGTAAAGGTGAGCTTAAAAATTGTAAGCTCATTAATAACTTATCACTGCTAAATATTGTAAATTTGCAATTAATTTTAAATAATTAATTTCAATCAAAGAAAGTGCTCTGGTGTACGTCAAAGACCTGGCTAAACAATTACATCTATTCCGACTGGTAATAGGTGAAAAGGATTTTACGGCTCTACTAGGGTTTCTGATAATAATAATAATAATAATAATAATAATAATAATAATAATAATAATAATAAAAGCGAGGATGTAGTTTCGCTTAAACTTAATAAAACATTTGTCGTGAGTGGATGAAGTAGTAAAACAAAAGAGAGCTGTGGCTGGACTGCTGAAGTCTTGGACGGCCTATGTTAGCGACTTACATTAACATCTCTTTATATGTGGAAGTTTACTTTTTTGTGTTCATATGTAACGATAGTAATAGTAGTTATACAAACACCGTGTAATAAATAGTTTGTTTAGACTCGTGAATAGGGAACGAGCCACTTGGTTCGAAAGAAAGGAATTCGTTTTTATACGTGTGGAATTCTCGAGAAACTCCAAATTTACTTTGGAGTAAATCGCTGAAAGAACAAGAACTCATATCAGTTTAGATGTTGAAAACAGTCGGTAATAATGATTAGATATTTATTAATCAATCACGTACAGTTGCATTCGCAGCTTATTAATTAATTTTTTGGTAAAAAAAAAACGTTATTAGTAGAAAATTTTTGAAAATGACTTTGCTATACAAACTTTTTTCGTAAAATAGATAGAATTTCAGATTTTATTCAATTTCTTTAATACATAATATCTCCCTCTGAAAAAAACAGATTGATACATTTTATGTTGTTAATGTTCGGCCTATCCGTAACATTCCCATCATATCTCTAAATATTCAGCCAGTCACAATATTCTTATCATATACCCAGATGTTCATCATATAAAAGTTTTAATTCAAATATTTAGCGTATGGAAATATTATTTTTATCTCTCGAAATCCGTTCTTTTCAAAATGTTCACTAAGTTTCTAAATAATCAACATATCCGAAATATTTTCAAAAACATTCTAGATGTTTAGCTTATTCGCAATATATTCAACCTCTCTGTAAATATTTAGTCAAATGCAGTTTTCTCAATAGATCTCTAAATGTTTAGCCTATTGAACTTTCGTCAACCACTTTCTATATGTTCGTCCTCTCGAAATATTCTCCTAAATTTCTGGCCTAACCGCAATATTTTAAGCTGTTTTCTAACTGTTCAGTCTTCGAAATATTTTTTTTACTGTTCTCTGAAGTTCATTCTATCTCACTATTCTCAACAACTCTGAATATTCAGCCTATCTGTAGTTTTCAGCCTCCAGATCGCTAAATGTTCAGCTTATTGAAATATATTCCCAATCTATCAAAACAGGAAATATCTGGAATTTTCACACCTGCTTTCTGAATGTTTAGCTTATCCACATTATTCTCATAGATCTCAAAATATTCTTTCTGTTACTAATATTACACCTGGATTTCTAATTTTCAGCCTTTTGCAATATTCTAACCTGTGTTCTAAATGTTCAAATTATGCAATATTCTTACCAGACTTTTAAATCTGCAGTCTTTCTTAGTGGCTCAGCTCTCTCAATAATCTCAACAGATCATATCGTTTTCTCCCTCTGCACAATATTTAATAGATCTCCATATAACATATCCATTGTTTTATAATTTTTCAGACTACCTTAGTATTATCAACAACTTTTAAAATATTCAACCTATCCGCAATATTCTTGTCTAGTCTTTAAAAGTTCTCAATATGTACAATGTTCTTTAAAATTCTGTAAATATCTATTAAATTTTATTATTTTTATAATCTTAACAATTATTAAGTATTTATTTAGAAATTACTTTTTAAAAATAGAGTAAACGGAAGTATTATTTTTTTAAAATCTGCCTCTGTTGTGTTTTAATAAATTTTACCATGTTTTTTTTTAAAAAAATAAGCCACTTATTTTAAAATAATTTTATTTAATTAATTTTAATTTTTATATAATTTATTTTCGTATTTCATTAGCTCGTGGAGGTGAGCTATAGTTCTGGTTCAAGTTTTTTTAATACGCCATCACCCAGACCAATCACTTGTCGCAGAATACTTTGCGGTTTACCTAATTACGAGGCTCGCTCCGCTTAATTATTCATGACAAAATGCGGCGCGGTATGAGGCTGCGAAACCGAACCATTGAATCCACCGAGGAACCATGGAGCAATTATCATGCATCTACTTCCACCAAAGTGACTTCTAGTGTTCTTTCGAGACCGGAGAACTGGGTGAACCGTACGCCAACAATATCACCCATTTGCGCTGACTAATGGTGCAGTTCTTGTTGCTTTGTTTTCCAAGCGTTTGCATATTTATTTATTAATCATTTTCTCCTCCCTTCCCCCTCTGTATGCGTGCGCAACTGCGGTTATACCGGTCGAGGCTTTAAACGTTATTTGTCCGAATAATTGAGAAAAGTGGGGGGGACCGGTTGTTATTTGGCAGAACTCGCAGGAAACCAATCGAGTTGTTACGGGACTACAAGACGAACGATTCGTATTAACGACCCAGTGCGTCGTTCGACGAGCATGTAGCGCCCCCTATATCTGTTGTTAGTTCCATATTTGCTTTGTTAATCGTGTAGCCTAAAGCCTGCAAAATTAGCCCAGCAGCCCTTCAGTGGTAAAGGTTAGTTACGTTAACAAGGAGCGACTTCTTACCAAAGTCTACACGCTCACCAAACAACAGGCCATCTGTTCAGTCCAAAGAGAAAGGAAAACATCATCATCATCATCATCATCATGTAATTTCTCTGTAAATGCACGATATAGCTCGCCTACGACATCCGTCATAAAAAAAAGCCATCCCTGGTTACATGACATTTTAGACAACGAAAGCAGTTTCCATTAAATGGTATTTCCTTATTTACTCTGGAAGAAGTCGCATGTAAATCTGTATTTCTCTGAGTTATCTTTTGTTACGCTTAAGATTTTTTTTTCTATTTATAGAAATAATTCTCACCAACGTGAGATCACGGAGGAAAGTCATTACACGTGGACTGTTTTTGTATCCATCCTGGTCATGTAGACTAACGAAATAGAAAATACTGAGTATGAAAAGTGTTGACGGGCGTAAAGATGTCTCTGTTACTAGTGCGTCGCTAACGGTTTCTCCTTCGTTGGAGAGAGCATCTTATTTAGTAGGGAATCGGTAGAAAAACTCTCTTTGACAGGAGAGTGCAAAACGCTACTAAAGGATGTATTTTTAAAAGATTTCCTTCATTAATAGAGAATGAATACACATTTCTAGAGGGGTGGGTGTGTTTATAATAGATCCCTGACTGAAGATTGTAAGAAAGACTGAGACAAAGCTTGTCCTTCTCGTCTGGGCTTTGGAGATCTCATGCAAGTTTTCTCTTACTTAGTTATAGCGGTATATCGGCCTACCTGGCATGTTTTTAAAGCTACCTTTTGGTTAATGGCTTTATATCCAATTTATACTATTTGCTAAAGGTGTCACCAGAGCAGAATATTAAAATTTAACAATGCACAGGACTGGTTTTATCCGTGTTTGGTATTATTGCCATTAATTATTAACCACTTAGAAAGCACCAAACAAATTTTCCAAATCCATTTGTCATTATTCTACTTATTCGCGCCACTCTACAGAAATATTTCTTCCAAATTTTAATTAACTGTTTACGTTTTCCAAAATGTCCACCTGTCCTATCGGCACTGGTAATGATTAGCTGTTTAGTTTTTGTCCTTCGCTGGCCAGTCGGGTTTTACGAGGAACTCTGTCGAATACTTACCGATGTCGCCTTACTACCAGCGAGACCGACACCACGACTCGTGAGATGAGGGATCTACCTATCCACTCATTAACAATCGACACCTGGGGCACCTGACTGCCCTATACGGTCATTTGATGGACGATCTTTTTAGATACCCATCTGTAATGTTTTTGTGAGTAGAGTTATTTTACCTGCTTTTACCTGTATAAATTGCACTGTCAAGATTTACCTGGATCATTTTTGCGTATGTAGGTAAATTGAATTTTTTTTTAATTTGTTTATTTATTTATTTACAGTTTATATGTTAATTTTATTTTTCTTATTAGTAAAATTATTCGATCATGTTTTACGTGTGCTAATAATAATAATAATAATAATAATAATAATAATAATAATAATAATGACTATGAATGTAAGACAAAAATCAAATTATATACTGAATAACTATAATAAATTCTGAATTAAAAAAGGAACATTAAGCAAATATTGCGACTTCTCACCGGAACTGTCTGGCTGACAGGTGCCATAAGAAAAGAATAGAAAACGTGTAGTTCAGAGAACCACTACTGAAACACCGCAAGTGCATACCGAAAAGAATCTAGACTTCTGTATCTCCACAACTCTTCAGCTGGCGATATTATTAATCTGTACAGCGAAACCCGTAACACGTCCTTAGATCTTTGAGCTAAGGTATAGTCCTGCTTTGATGATGGAAGAGGCCACAAGTTTACTTTGAATTAGGGGACAATTGTAATAATTAAACGCTTTATTATTTTTTTTTAATTTAAAGAAATATAACATAATTTTAATGTTTAAACCTTATTACGCTTATTTAAAAATTAGAAAATGGTAAAAATACGTTATGTGCGAAGCGATAACACTAAACAAACGATTGTGACTGCATAATTCTATTCTACGTTTTGTTGTTTTTTCGTTAGGAGAGCTGTGACATCACCCCCGTGGTTCGAAAAGGCTTAAAATAAGCGACTAACTCTTGATATAGTAAATTATTGCAAAAAAAGAACCGTTTCCAATTAGGAAGTAAACGATCCTTAGTTATAATCGCTTGAAAGAGAGAATTTTAAATGTGCTTTAGTTTCCTCTTCTCTTTACACGTATTGCAGAGTTGACCGTAAATAAGGCAGAGGGACGGCCAAAACTATTGAAAGAAAGAAAAGTCTAGCAAAGGAAACTGAAAGTACATTTTGTAAGCAACTGTTTCTGATTTCTGTCACGTGTTTTTATTTTACAAACGTTTAGATTTATCAAAATCTACCCGGAATCAGTCGGCTTTTATGGGAGAGTTCCTGCTTGGTGGTCGGATAACAATAACTGAAAAAAATTAAATTAGTTTTAAATTTAATTAAATGGAAGATGATCTAAAACTATTCATTAAAAAAAGGAAGCGAGGGAAATGTTTATTAATAAGAATTGTGATTGTCAAAATTAATACAGACAAAGTAATTACGTCGTCGAGATAGATTGGACTTTCTGGTGTAGAGATTTCACAAACTCTGCATCTGTCTCTTTGATGGGTGCTGCATCTCTTATTTATTATTTTCCTCTTCTGTCACTTTTGTTGCTTTAGAAAGCGCATCTTCTGATCAGTAAAAAGAAAAAACTATGACAAATCATCTCCCCCCCTCAGCAGCTCGTATCACGTGTGTAAATAAAGCACAATTTTGCACAGACTGCACGTGTAGAAAGCCATTGTTTCGTTACTTAAACCAACAGAAAAAAAGCAAAACCTAATGATGCGTGACTAATTTCGTGCATCTTGTTATAATGGCCGTCTTTGTCCGACTCTCGCTTCACATCTGCCTGGATGACAAATCTGCATACTTTCGGATTGATTTACATTTGCCGCTACAGATACTTTATGCAAGCACACAAAATCTCTTCAAATTACTGTTTGTTTGCAAAGCTACTTCTCCCACTTGGCATCCACACAAAAGACAGCGGATCTTTTCTTTTTAACCCTTTTTCTTCCCCTCGCCAGAGATCTAATGGACTGGAACGATGTCAGTCGCTTTGTTGCTAGAAATCTGTGCTTAAAAAAGATCAGTAAGTGTTTTATACGTTTTATAAAGTAATAAAACACAGACGTATAATTTTAAACTTTAGATTTCTAAGTACCTTCTACTGTTTTTAAATGCGTAGATTTTATAACAACACCTGTACTGTCGTCACCACACTCACCTGCGTGTTGATCAGCTGTCGAGGTGGCAAGGAATTTGTTTGCTAAAAAAATGGCAAACATCTTAAATATCTTATTTGGGAAAGTGCACCGGAAAATATGGAAAGACGCGATACCTCTGAGTACTTGCTTCCTTCGTTTACGATCACTGTTTGTAGTTCACTATAGCAACTGAATATCCGCTTATTAAAAGAAACTACATTTTTTTAAAAAAACTAGAGATTTGAAACTTTGGAAAAACTTTTAATTATTTTATTTTTTGCCTATATTTTCGTAATTATATTTAATCTACAATTACCATAATATTAATATTTCTTTATTTATTTTCGATTTTATGATATTGGCTTATACTTTTCATATATATATCCATCTTTTTCACTTATTTATTCATTGACGTAGAGTAAAATGTTTTATATATATATAATTTTTTTTTTAATTTTATTTTGAAAAGAAAACTGATTTCATTAAGTTAATTACGTATGGAAAGATTCGCATCACCTGTAGTAAACGATATCGTTTTAACGTTTTTAATAATACCGTCTGTCTCCGCACCAGCCGATCTGTGATACCCTTGAAATCCACCCGAATCTTGTTACCTTATTTCAGAAAAAAGCCACTTCTGTATTCCAGGTTCGCTAAAGTTTGAAATATACCGAGTCTTAACAATATCTCGTTGATGTAATTATTTCCGGCAGACAGGTATCGCTGACTTTCTCTGCACAAGCTGCTTTGTGACTTCTCCAATTTTGATTACTCCCTGTTTTCTGTGAGTTTCTATAACAATATATCTAGCACCGAAAAAGGTAATGTGAGTGTTCGTGTGTCTTCACATGGCCTTATCATTAATCTACAGGTGTTTAAATTTACCTTTCAAAGCGAGTTCAAAAAACACACCTGAATTAACCTTTTCTCTACCAGATGATACATCTTTTTCCTAATGTTATTGTTTCCCTTGCCAATATCATTTGTTAAAGTAGCAGCTCTTCATTAATTATGTTTTGAATTTATTTAGTTTCTTATTTGGCTCTATATCTCTACATTTAATTTTAATATTATTTATTTGTTTATAAATAACTTGTTTGTTTATATTTATTTATTTGCATTACCCTTTAATGTATTTATTTAATGTTTTGTTTATCCAACTAATTAATTTCTCTCTGTATCTTCTTCTTTATAATTCTCCACTTCTCGGCTTTTATTAAACTGATCATATTCTTTTTTTTCCTGGAAGTGATGTATTTAGTTCTTCCCATATGAACAATCTAGATCAGCCAAAATAATTTAGTTCATTTCCTTGTTTTAACATATCTTACGACTCGTTTATGTGGGTTATTTACAAAGGTAATATTTCTCTCTGTACGTATCTTTTATCCGCTCTTTAGCTTAACTACCTTACTCGCAGAACTGCTGTTGGTTTCATAGATTCGGAATCAAATCTATAGCAGGTACAAAATACATTAGCTACAACAATGAAAATATTAAAGAGTCTCCCTGCCGATAGTCAGAATCATTTAAAATGCAATAAAGTCTAATAATAAACTATTATTTTGTTCCATAACTTAAAAAAATTTTTATAATAACTCACCCTGTATCATTAATTCTAAAGAGAATCGTTAACTAGAAGCTTTCGATACTTTTAAACGTATTGTGACAACATGGCTACCTGCTTCCTGTCCAAAAGTCTTAAAGACTAGCACTTCGTTTGTCTCATGTTTCCGCACATTGAACCATACCGGTTAGTGGTTCTTCTTGGTGGTAAATTATGCTCGTTACTGGTCCGTGATAGTTGTGCAACTGTGCTCTTTGTTCATAGCCCTGTACATCTCTGTCATTTTACTCTAAATTATGTTATGCTGAAAGACGGATTTTTAAAAAAAATTAGTCAGACATGAAGTCTTATGGCAGTTATTAATCTATACGATTCTCTTCTACTCTGATACTGTAATATTTATTTTCTCGTTTTGTTTTTTCTTCCTTATTTCTTTATTAATTTGTTTTTCTTCATCCACTTGGTTATAGTTTGTTTCATAATCCGATACTTGACCCCCCTCTGGTGTTAGAAACATTCATATATACTTCGTGAAAGTTCTGGCATCTATCTTTCTACCTGGGCACCGCACTCCACGTGCTGCATTGAAAGATATCTGAAACAATATCCTCGAGCAATTGTAGAGGTAAAGTTTGGTGGTATCATTTATGTCAGCTTAATTAATACTCTACACGTGCAGAATCTGAATAATTATTTATTAATAGGTACACTATTTTTATTAACAGGTTTTACTGCCAAAAACCTTTTTTTCCAGGTAAAAATGATATTTATACACGCTACACAACCTTTACACATTTGTTAGTATCTCAGCAATCAGAAAAGAGCCGTCCTGCCACTTCTAAAAAAAAATGAAAGAAGCAATTCACGAGGCTTCGAAACCCCTAGGGGTCGGATACTCGGGAAGAAATTAACAGGTACAGAAACGTTAGGCAAAACATAAGTTTTCGCTTCGCTTTCCTTGCTTCTCTTTTACTTTTCTTATTCGAGAAGTTACTCTTACTCTCGCTTCCAATGTTTCCCCCTAATTCCTATACTCTCCCACAGCCCTTTCAACCTTCTTCACAGGTGTATTTCGGAGAGAACCTTCTCCCAACGAGGTCTTCCCCATTTGCTAGGTTTCGGTTGAGTGGTGAGATGTCGGCCCTCCAGCCGTTGAGATCTTTTGTTGCGGTTCCGCCGACCGGAGTCCGGGTCCCCCAATAATAATTACTGCCGGTGCAAAACTCTCCGCATTAAAACATTGTATAAATAAATCACTAGCCAAGAGCGAATGTGAATCGCCTCTGAAATATTTATGATTCTTCCCCTACCTGTTGTGACTTGTCCCGGCTCTTGTTACGGGCTGACGGTTTCCCCATCACGGCCAAACACACGATCAACGTGGCTTTGTCAATTTCAACCATGTATAATTTATGCGCTCCCGCTTTACGGCAGTCGTTCTTCGTGGAAACATAAAGCACGGTGCGCGTGCGCAGTCGGATTAACGATTCCAAGTAAAAAGCGACCTGGCTGACAATTTAATTTCAGCTACAAGTGCTTCGCGGTATTTTTTTTTCTCGCTGAAAGTAATTGTTCTGTACTCGGAATATCGATATACTTTATAATTATCTCTTCCCATATTAAAAATTGATTCAGCATAAACTGGGCCCCACTTTGAGTTTCGATCGAAGTTTGCGCCTGCCAAACATTATAATTTCGTTTCGTTTTTCTTTATGTGTTTTTGCATTTTTTTCCACGTTGTCCGGACTTCATCAATTTCTTATAAACTGTTTGTTTTGGTTTCTTCCCCTTCCTGATCGCCGCCCTTGACACACTACCCCCACTATCACCGTACCAAGCCCCCTGTCTTCATCTTCACGTCGTCGTGAGCTGCAGTAAATCGAGACGAGACGATGATCGGTTTCTGACATTCTTAGTATTGTTACTCATTTATATATAATATTTAATATTGCAGCAACAAAACCTTCGTAGAAAGCTATTTGTTGGAAAAAGAAATCAGAAATAATCTCCGCTCGTTTTGCATTTAATAAAGTTTAGTAAGTATAATAAAAATATTGATTTTAGCGGGTCAAACCTGATAAACCATCGGCAAATCTTATCGATTTATCTATGTTATATTTATGTATATCCCTACAGAAATTCGGAGCACTGGGAGATTCTGTAAAGTTCCCCTATAATGTAATAAATACTGCTCTTCTTGATCTCTGAACCAGGCAGCAAAGTGCTGGACCTACAGAATTGCACTGATAGATATTTATTTTCCCTGGAGTCTTGAATGTGCCATGATGGCTTTTTGTTTTATCATAATACATAAATTAAACTTTCTTTCCTTTTTATTTGAGTTTACTTCTTAATGTTTGAAGTAAGGGGCTGAAGTGATATTTAGCTTTTTCATATCACCTTTTAAGATTTTAGCGTCAATCGTCGCTATGTAATCAAATGAAAACCTTTCTACAGTCAAATGTTTCCATCGCTTATTGAACAGACCTTTATTCATTGAAGTCTTGCTTTATTGTATCCTACCTAGTTTTCTTTATGCAATTATCTACATATTATGTACATTTTCCTGTCCGAGATATTTTAGACAAACTATTACCTCAAAACACATATAATAAAGAATATTTTTTTAAAAAATCTATTTATAAGACCTACAAATGTTTAAATCCGTGCATTATCCTCTTTTGAATTTCTTAGAAAAGGGGATTTCCAAACAGCCTAACCCCAGCCTTGTGCTTCTCACCTGATCGCTGGCGAGACGAGTCACGTGACGCAGCAGCGATTGCCAAGGTCAGTTTTCTGGAAACACAAAATGAAGACTGGAAAGACGGAGTATTTAGTTTTGCATGAAAAACAAAGCTTTCTTCCCCTTTAGTAATTGAGTAATTTAAGACGGCTGACTATCACTATTTTTGTTTGCTTAACGTGTAGCGTAAAGACATTCAGATGATCCCCTGTTTCTACTAAACAAACAACAAAAAAAATTTAAACAAAATTTTAAAAAACCCCGATTATTTAAGAAAATGGTGTGCACATCTTTAGGAAGACTTGGCAGAAGCAGTGACACAACGTACTCAGCGAAAAACAGACAAAAACACCCTTTCTTATTCCTGTCGCCATATTTTGCTTAATGGGGCGGCTGGAGTTAGCGGAAGAAGGCAGTCACTGAAATGTGACGTCGGTAATTACAAGGTCACGAAGCTGCTCTTCTAGTGAACTTTTTCTCAGCTCGGACACGGAGAAGCCGGCGTGCAAATCGGATGGGTTTGCTAGCCCCTCGCGGTGCCCATAAAACCGCCAACCGTTTATTTCAGTTACCCAGTGAATTCAAACTGCTCGTGGAAGCAGCTGAGTTTGGCATTTTGTTCATCTTTAATTTTAAGACTTCTAACTGATCCCAGTTTTTGCTTCCACATAGGCTTCATGTTTTACACTCTTATTTCCAGCAAAATCAAAAACTGTTTTTCTTCAGTAGAATCAATTAGTGTCCCCTACTGTTGTTCACTTCTCTCTGACTCACTGAGCACTCTTCCTGCATAAAGTTATTACCTAAATACGCCATTCAGAGTAATAAAGGTAACGTTGACATCCAGTATCCAAACAGCATGTTTTGTTATTTTTATTATTATTCATTAAGTTCGAAATGATATAATTATGTACATACATTTGAATAAATAAATAATGTGTAGACAGATAAAACAAAAAAATAAAGAAAAAATTTACATGATAATGTGCAAAATAATTGTTCATTAATTATGAATATTCATATTAGTTATAATTTAAATAGACATTTCGAAATACAACCAAGGTAGTTATACTCTCATAAAGCAAAATGTCTTTTAATATGAAACCATATTTTTCATATTTATTAAGTAATACAGACATTACGTAAAGTAAAATATTAATTAACGTGAGGAATGTTTTTTTTCAAAATAGAGCAGCTATACCACATCAAGAAGAAAAGAGTTTGTGACTCAGAAGACTTGGATTATAAATCAATCACTTCGTTATATAGTAGCTAGTTAATGGTCTGTCTGCAGCTCTTCGTTTTCGTGATCGTACGTTGGTCACTAAAATCGAACAAATCGTTAGTCGTCAATAAATTTGCTTTTATCTACAACTGTTCAACAATGAAACTTCTTTCCCTACTATTAAAATTCTAAAAATGTGTAAAACTAATAACGAATGCATGCGAAGTCATTTTTAGCAAAAAATGTTAATCCCTAATTGTTAAAATATGCATAGAAAGTGTGTAGATGACCGTTATAGACACCAGGCTGCTGCATGTGCTGAAGGGGGCCTGATACCTTTATAAATTGTTGGAAAACTTGGTTTTCCAGTGAGATCTGTTGGCGGGTTATTGGAATCATTAAGAAAACTGAGCACTTTTTCATCAAGTCACCAAGGGAAGGATAAGTTTGCATCAACTGGTAAATTAGCTGGAGGATTTAAATGAATCATTATCAGAAAGATCATTGCATTGATCTGTTAGAAGATATTTAATAAGAACGAATTTCAGATCTCTTATCCCAGCTAAAGCCAGGACTTTCTGCCATACAAAGAAAAAAAGCGACTCCGGTTTTGTAATAAAAATATCAAAATTGACAAATATAATATTAAAGCAAACGCGATGCTTGTTACTCATTTCGATAATTGTGGTGCTTTGAGAGTCAGAAGTAACTCAGGCGAGAAAGACTTAAATAAAACTGTATTATACTGACCCGGAAGCATCCAGAACGTGTTCACTAACGGTATAGGCAATTTGATAACACTACATAAAGGAATGGATATCAGTGAATACGAATCTTTATGTGCAGCTTTCAAAAGTGTGTGTTGTAGAAAGTGTAACAAAAAATCCATCCTTATGGTGGAGTTTTGTTTTTACAAGGTGAGCCACCATGTCACACAGCAAAGAAAGTCTTTTCCCGGTTCCAGAAAAACGAAATGCATTGGTTTAAAAACGGTCATGGAGATCCTCTGAGAAATAAGGGCTCTGGTGAAAAGGTCATCCAAGGAATAGAAGGGAATTGTAAAAATCTCTAACGAGATTTGAGAAAATATTCCATTGTACAAGGTAGTAGTTTAATCAGTAATTAAGCAAAATGGTCTGATGTTAAGCCTTTATTTTAAGAAAAATATCGGCTAGGCGGACAGCGGGGAGAGAAGTCATTCACACCCCTGACAAGCACTCACCTATACTCATAGCACGCACCTTGACCCTGACGGCGCTAGACCAATGAACGTCGACGCCGAGCCGACGTTATGTCTGCTGTCTATCTGTTCGGTGCAGAAATGTTTAGGTCCAACAAACTGTAGAAAAGAAAAAAAAAAGTCATGAACCATCTGCATTACGAATGCTCACGCGATACGTTTGCCTTAAGGTCGTGATTGTGAGGTCCCTCCTCCCTTTACTCCAGAACTAAACAAATGTCGTGTAATTGTTGTCCAGACGGCAACAGATTTTTCGCCGACCAAGGAAATAGCGAATGTGCCGACCGACAGACGAACAACGAATGGAAAGCGGACATAATGAATTAATTATGTGCGCAAGTGCGTGGTCATTTGTCGATAATTAAGATATCACACTAAAAAAAACAAACTAAAGAGCAGAGTTAGATATATGAACTCTCAAAGGTTAGATCCAGAAAATATAGATTATTCTTCTTTTAATTCCCTGTACAAATGATTCGATAGCTGATACAAAACCAGTAACTAAGTTTTGATAAATTAAACAAAATAAATTTATTATTATTATTATTAACCATAAAATGAGAAAAGAAGCGGAGTGTAAACCAAAATGGTTCTCTGGCCCCGACAGTCGATGAGTCGCGAGTTTCTTCTCACTGGACCGGATACTCCAAATATAGGCGTGGAAAACATATTGCAACAAGAGGTTATTCAGTTGCCTAATAAATATAAAATCAATTTGCTAAGAAGCCCCGGAGAAGCTCTGGGGTTCTGCTTCAAACGCATTGTATTCGCGTTTGCTTCATTAAAGGCGAATTATCTCGAAGGATGTGAAGGTGCCAAGGTTGTTGTTTGTTAATAAAATCAGCAATTTGCCATCATTTCTCTTTTGCCGCCGGTTGCCTCTCGCTGTCTAAAGCCCTTTTCTATGCGTTCCTACGTAGTGCCCCCCTGTTCGTTCAATATTCCGCTCCTTAACGGCTCCAGTAAACAATAACCGTAGCCATCACTACAACCAGTAGGTCCCAGAAGGGGAAGAAAGAGATAAATAGAACAAAGAGAAACTTTCCCAGTGCGCTGTTGCTGCTGCTGCCGCCCAACCTCTTCACTTCCCACCGACGATGGGTACAGAAAACACCGATCACTAAAGTGAGGGTTTCCTTTGCAACCCTTCTAGTCTCTTGCCCCCACACGACACGCGCGTTCGGTCAGCTCGCCTTGTGTCAACTTGGTACGTTGTTTCACCAGCCTCACCTGCCTGGGTGAACAGGCCTGTGATCTGTGGTGCGTGAACACGCCGAACTGTCGGCACGCGCCTCCTATCGAAAACACATTACGTGATTTCTTTGTGCGTGCTGTGAGATCCGACCGCCCGGCCCCCCCCGGGGTCTTTCTACTTGTTCTGCGACCCGAGAGCGAAAAGCGCAGTTTATTTCTAATTCGGGGGGGGGAGGAGAAAGAACATAACCCGTGTAGATTTTTTTAACTCCTTCCTTTATTGTCAACTCTTTCCAGTCTGGGGATACGATCCCAAGTCCTGAAGTTACGTTTAGAACAAATTAAAAAAGCGAGTAAGGCAGCCATTATCCTAAACTTAACTCTTTAAATCGTTTAATCCTAACGGTAACATCCACTGTTAACCTAACAGATAATCTAAAATGTAACCCTAAGATTCAATTCCAATCTCCACACAACTGGTTAACACCTGTTTAGATTAGGTTCATCCATGCATTAATAAAACACTTTCTACGACTTTGTTAGGAAGATTAAATTCGTATTTTTTTGCCCATTAATTATAAAAACTGGAAAAGTAGACGGCGTAGAAAAATCTCAAAGCTAATCCAATGTAGACTTTGTCACTGTAAGTCGATTATCGGTGGCTCTGTGTTCAGAGAGCTTCACGATCGGACAGTAGACTTTGTCACTGTAAGTCGATTATCGGTGGCTCTGTGTTCAGAGAGCTTCACGATCGGACAGTAGACTTTGTCACTGTAAGTCGATTATCGGTGGCTCTGTGTTCAGAGAGCTTCACGATCGGACAGTAGACTTTGTCACTGTAAGTCGATTATCGGTGGCTCTGTGTTCAGAGAGCTTCACGATCAGACAGTAGACTTTGTCACTGTAAGTCGATTATCGGTGGCTCTGTGTTCAGAGAGCTTCACGATCAGACAGTAAGATCTGGCGATATCCGTCTGTTGTTTCTCGGCTACAATCAGCCAAAGGCGAAGATGATTTACTCGTGAAAAAAGTAGTGTCGACTGAGATTTTATTCCCTCCAGGCTTAATGCCGCCGAAGGAACCTAGGTTGGAGACCAATTCTGGTTTTGGTTGGAAGAAAACCAAAGTAACCGGTGGAAAGCTGCAAGCGACAGTTTGGTACAGAAGACCGAGAGGCACCATGAGAAACTAGTGCCTGGTAACATCTACTGTAAACTAGCCTTTGAATGATTTGTCGCTATTTCATTGTTTATTGTTAAGTTTGTATGTACAGTGGAGTGGTTACACCCAAAAAAGAAAGACATTTTAGTTTACTACAAGAGAAATAACAATTTCTAAGACGTTTGGCGTGGCAACTTTAATATTTTAAATTTTTAATCTCCGTCGGCTATTTTAGTACAAAATTGCTCAGGTGTTTCGAAAATTAGGTCGATTGAATATTCATATTATTTGCAGGATTTCCATTTTCGCACCCAATTAACAGAAATACTCGCTACATTATCCAGTAGAAAACAATATGTATCTACAATGACTGCGCATACATTTAACAAATTTTTTGCATTTAATTCTGTATTTTTTTTCAAAATACCAAATAAACAAAATGCCTGACTGTTAAAACGATTAACGAAATGAAAAAAATTACTTATAAAATACAACCATTTGCTAATATCACACCGTGAACAAGATATATTATTATGAAAGTTGTACCCTAAGCCAAGTAAGTAATAGGTTTTCTGTAGTTGACGGGATATGGGCCATACCGATGAGACCAGTCCTTTCACAACTTACATTTTTATTGGTGAGTCAGTTTGTTAAAGTTAAAGACTCACAAAATGTGATGTGTGATATCATAAGAAAGCTAACAAGTTGTGGTTTCGAGTTATAGCTGCCCGGTGAAGCTTCGGGGGTTATGGGCAGAAACAGAGCTGAGACGCTTTTATTGGATCCTAGCCTGGTTTCGATGATATTCCGGTGCCTACTGACCTCTCAGGAAAGGAGAGGTGGTACTTACAGACCCTAGATGGATATTTCAAGCTTTTCCCGTCTCAATATTCAAAGTTATATAAGTAAGTGATAACCCGTGTTTCAAAAATCTCTCTGTCGCCATCATCAGGGATTAGTTCTGAAGACAGCTGTTGTGTGCAATGATGTTATTTTTTAAAGTAGACATATTTGCAGTGAGTGTTATAACTCCAAAGATAGAAACACCCGTGTATTCTATTATTGCTTCATCGTTGCACAAGAAGAATACACTTCATTTGATGGCTAAGAGAATTTAAGAACGTTGGCTTGTTGGTCAGTTTTATCATTGCCAGCGTTTGCACAAGTTTTAGAAAATTGAGAGAGAGAGAAAGAGCAAAAACAAAAATTGGAAGACAGATTTATAGAAGATCGATTGACTGAAAGAATAAAAGAAAAAAGAGTGGAAATTTTAGACGATTTAAAGTTCTAAAAGAATGATGGAAAGGCGAAACACGTATATGGCATCAGAAGCGGGAGAGAAAAGACAGAAGGTGTGGATATTTGAGACACAGAGACAAAAGATAAGATAAACAAATGACTAAAGAAGAAGAAAGAAACAGTGAGAGGCTAAACAAAAGTACACATGCGAGATGAAGAATGGTACCTTTGACAATATGATATCTTTCTGAACCACATAACTGATTAACTTGTCGAATGAGATATCCACAATTCCATAGTTCTAGATCGTCTGTATGTCTAATAATCAGTCATGAGCAGCCCGCAGCCCGCGACATCCTAATATGCGACCCCTGGGGTTTTGGCAACGTAATTTTATTTCCCTGTTTTTTCACCAGGTGACCGTATAGCCAGCCACCTGCCGCCCCGCAGGCTCGTCTCCCACGGCAGGCACTCCCATTTACATCACAAGCCTCTGCGGTAACTCACAGTGGCATCATCACCCCTCCACCCGCGGCTTCCTGTCGCTCCGCCGCCATAATGGAAACGCGGACAATACACGCAGGCGACGGGAACCGGAACTCTAATTGTTACCGCACCAAGACTGACGCAATCGAGCCGCGATCCCATTAGCTAACGTCAATGGGGCGGGTGTAAAGACTTCAAGCTACCCCCGATTTCAAGTTACTAATTTGAAATCGATTTCATCCTACCTCCCGGTAATCTGAACGCGATTTGAAGTTACCGGGGGGGTAAGGTGAAGTGGGGGTAATCCGAAATTGCTACACAGACAGCTGAAAGACTCGGACCTTGACGCGCGCGCACTAGCCAGCTCAGCTATAGGCCGACTTGGGCACCAACAACCGGAAGCGTTGTGTCACGAGTGACGATAGGGTGTATCATCCATCACGTGTAGCAAATTCGTGTGCACATGTCGAGATTTGCCCCAGAGAAGAAAAAGCGAAAAGTAGAGGATGAATCACGCAAATTCAACGATAGGTGGACCTCAGAGTGCTTCTTCACCGCTGTTAAAGAGACTGCAGTATACTTAATTTGCAATGAATCTGTGGCTGTCCTTAAAGAATATAATGTCAGGGGACATTATGGCACAAAGCATGCATCTAAATACGGTGGTACCTTCAGGGCCGGATGGGGGAATTTGAAAAACGTCTTGCAGGCCAACAAAATCTCTTCAAGAAAGCCACTGCTGAGGCAGACATTTCGGTGCGTGCCGGTTATTTGGTCTCCAAAATCCTGGCAAAACGTATGAAGAAAAGCTCTTTGGTGGTGGCGAGATGGTGAAGCAATGCCTTGAAGCTGTGGCTGATGTAGCATTTCCTGAGAAGAAGGCTATTATTTCAAAAATTAGCCTGTCAAGGTTTACTGTGGGAAGGAGGGTTGATGACAAGAACATTGAAGACATCCCGAAATGCAGAGCATCAAATTTCAAGTGGTTTTCCATGGCAATGGACGAGAGCACTGACGTGTTCCATGTATCTCAACTAGTTGTCTTCGTTCGAGGCATTGATGCTGAATTTAACATAACCGAGGAGTTAGCGGGTATGGGGGGAATGATGGGCACAACAACCGGTGCGGATTTGAAAGAAGAGATGATGAAAGTACTGAAGCGGTTGGGGCTACCTTTAGAGAGGCTGAGTGGCATTGCAATAGATGGGGTCCCATCAATGGTTGGAAAGAACAACGGCTTGACAACTCTCATCTCTCAAGAAGCTAGGGCTCTGAATGGTCGTGAGTTAATTTTGTGTCACTGTTTGTTGCATCAAGAGCACTTATGTGCAAAATCTCTGGGGATGGAAAATGTTGTTGCAGTTATTGTGAAGCTGGTGAAGTTCATCAGATCAAATGGATCGAATCCTCGCCATATGCTGAAGTGCAATGGCTAAGCCGCAGTCAGATGCTCAAGCGAGTTTATGATTTGAAGGAAGAAACTGAACTCTTCTTAGATATGAAGGGGAAGCCAGTGAAGGAATTTGGCGATCATGAGTGGATGTGTGATTTTGCGTTTTTGATCGCAGCATCTCAATGAACTGAATCTGAGGCTCCAAGGAAAGGATCAGCTCCTCCACGCCATGTTTGACAAGATCAAGGCGTTTGAATCCAAGTTGTCGCTGTCGGAATCATAATTTCGCTCCAATAACCTTGTTCATTTTGGAACGTTGAGGAAGGAGAATCCAGATGATTCTGCAAAATATGCAGAAGACATTCGACGATCGAAAGATAAATTTCACTTCCGTTTTCAAGATTTCAGAAGATGTGAGGATACCTTCAATATCTTTTCCATTCCTTTCGATGTCAGTGCTGAAAGTGCCCCTCTAGGAGCTTCTTGATCTTCAGTGTAGCACCGAACTGAGAGCAAACTTCCGTGATGTGCCGCTCCTTGACCTACAAGCTCTACCTACCAAGGGAGAGTTTTCCCGAATTGTCAAACCATGCTTTGAAGACGGTAAGCTTGTTCGGCAGCACTTACATCTGTGAGCAAATTTTTTCAAAAATGCAGGTGCTGAAGAACAATCGGCTGGGAGGCGAACGCATGGAAAGCTCCTTGCGCATCGCAACGTCTCAGATCGAGCCGGACATAGAAAGACCACTTGTATTTTGGCATAAAAATAACCTTTATGTGTCATAAAAGGGGTGGTTATGGAGTATGTCGGTACTCACCAGGCTTAAAGCCTGCAACTCCTTAAGAAAAAATGCATGCGGCCCGCATCCAGAAAAGGTTGCTCATCACTAATTGTCACATTTTGACAACAGCGATGTCCTCTCGACGGTCCGGCTCAATGCGCACATTCACAATAAAATTCGCTCATGCTTTTTTCCTACAGAACCCTGTCTCTCTTTGTAACACATATTGGTTGTCTTCCAACGTCGATCTACCTCAAAAGACGTTGGGATATAAAATAATGATTTTCTCACATTTAGTTTATATACTTACTAAACTCGTTTAAAAAGCATATTCTATAAATAGATTATGGTGCTCCATGGACGACGTGTGCTTGTTTTTGAAACATATTTAGGTTGTTACATGACCAGCAGGATTTTCACAAGTCTTTTATATGTCATCGTAAATAAGCTAGAAAAATATGACACTGTAAATATTGCCTTTTACACCTATGAAAATATTAAACGAAGTGATGAATTAAAATATTATTTAATCATCGACGTACAACAAACGCATAAATTATGGCATAAAGTAGTGGTGAGGTACAAATGATTTTCTAGGATATGTCTATTTTAATATTGAAAACGTAAAAAGACGTATTGCCTTAAAATTATGAATGTAATTACGTATAAAACAATAATAGAGTAGAGCGTGTAATCGATACTCAATAATAGAGTTCAAAAAGACTATAAAAATCTTTCAAATCCTGTACAACACTGTGCGGAATTACGTTATCATTTCGAAGTTTACTTTTGAAAATAACTTATTAGTTAGTTCATTTGTATTCAAAACGCACAAAAAAGACAAAATTTCCTAACAGGTACATTTTGCTGACCAGTTTTGTTGTCACCATCAGCTGCCAATTATGTTTCCTTAGCCATCTATTTAAAGATTTGATATATAAGACGATGAGCCTGATACTTTACAGCTAAGATCCCCTAAAACTATGAACATCCTAAATACCTAAATAAGTCGTGACTGCCCACAGGCTCAAAACATTTAATTATCTGTAACCAGGGCCTCCTGGCGAGTAAATCAAACCCAATGTTTCAACATCTTTCCTGAAATAAAGTTTGCACGTTTGTATAGGATATTCAAATTGTGGCCGAATTAAAGATTTTTTTTTTGTATTTGTGCATGCCAATTACAGTAATTATTCTTTGCAGTTAACAGCTGAAATACATTGTTGCTCATATTTAAGATTTTGTAAATAATAATCCCAGATCCTTTTCTGAAACTCTGTTTTCCAATTCTAGTGCTTAGCCGACCGGGCAGCGTGTCCGGCATCCTTTCTTTCCCTTCATAATACACAGACAGTCATGGACCAGACCGAACCGTACCCCTCGGTCTTCTCGTCTAATCACTCAACTATCCTCCATCTGAGTGGTTTCTCCTCACTGTCATTTTGTAATTGTTTCATACAGAACACAAAATAGTTCTACACCACTATTGTCCGACAAGTTCCCTGGAAATCATACAATATTTATACATCGCGCTATATGTTAATCATCTAACACAGAATTAAGTAAATGATATGAATTAAGAAGGATCGCATTTATCTCAATAAAGGCAACATGATTTTTAAATTATTAAACTCAATGCAATTAAACAAGTTGCAGCAGCAAAAAATATGAGAGTCAGCAAAGTTTTAATGCTACAGTAATATTATGGTGCAAGGATGATGATACACCGGTTAAACAAACAGACAGCAACTGTTAGGCATCTTTGTACTCCAAATGAAGATTCCACATCTTCTCATTAAGTGGGCTAGCATCTACCTGGAATGCATCTAGCGCGATTTTCTTTTTGAAGTGGACGACAAGACTGATTAATAGAACAGTTTATGGAGTCGTTGTCACACCCGTACATACCTGGTTTTAAATATGGTGTTACTAAGCATTTCCATAGTGCAGGCATGTTTACACTTTTAGAACTGTATTTGGATAACTAGACCTATTTACTTTGTAACTATAAATATATTTGCCGTAACTTTATCTGTGCCATTATATCGAAGTTCAGAAATAACAATGGCAAGTAGGATCAGGTGGAAAATTTGTTGAGATCGCTTCTCCGGATAAACAAATCGGAATATAACGATAAATTTTTTTTAAAAATAAGTGACCAGTTTCGTGTAAAAAAGGACACTTTTCGAAAAACGTTTTAAAAGTGGAGCAATTATATTGCATTAACCACTGCATCAACATTATACACTGAAAGGTATTTAAAACGCAGTTGTCGAAATAACGGTACAAATCGTCGATGTACTTTTCTTGCAGTCTATTGCGGAAGTTGAGTAGTGTCTATCCCAAGTGATGACGTCACAGTTTTTCGATATGTCCGTGTCCAACATGCGTATCAAGACATGCTTTAATCGTTAAGGCTTCGATCGGTTCAGATATATCACTTCAACTGCTGGGATAGCTGTCCATTGCTCAGTTTTCATGGTCTTCGACGGTTCCATATTAAGGGGAACCGCGAGCGTTAATGTTGTCGCTTAAGCTCGGAATCTAGAATTAATGGAAGCCTACACCACTATACAATGGACGCTGATTCCTTATTTGAAGTCGTAACCGCTGAATTTAGATCTATCATTAAACTACAACCGGATTCTTCAAAAAAGATGATGACACACATTTTCTCCACAGGATCTGTCCACGATAAAGGCGTCGGCACTAAAAACTTCGTTCTGCAAGATATCAACGGACATCTTCCGCCGATTTCTCTTCGTCTAGCACCAATAACGACAGGAGCATTGGTCCTGTAGTCTTGGATAGGTTGCGAAGATGTTTCAGGTGGTTGGCACGTTCTTGCGCTCTAGGTGTTACATCACCAGATTCATTTGCGTTTCTTTTTCAGAGCATCAGGCAGATAGATAACTCACCAGGGTCTCACTGCTACTTTAATGCATTTCCCTGGGTTCACGATTCGGCACTTCATGCGCCCTATATTTAACCCTTAATCATCCGTAATTAGTGAATGTAGAATTTATTTTAAAAGAACAAATTATTTTTAATAATTTCCGAAAATGAGGATATGTGAAATTTTCTGAATGGCGACATTTTAGATATTCCTATTTTAAGAAAATGTCCATATTTGGGGGGGCAGACTTTTAATTATAAATTGTCTACGCCCCTGCTTACATCTGCATCGTGTTGACGTCACGGATGAAGTTCGTTTGGACAGACACCGGCTGAATATCGGAATTTCTATTTATTTATTTTTTGTTTACTTTTTGAATAAAAATTTAGTTCGTATGACTTGTAAATAAGGATTACACCACTGACGCAGACTTTCTCGTTATATTTAAAATAAATTCTGAGTAGTGAAGGCAAAAATAAATCCGAAAAGTGCGTATATTTCTTAAAAGCATTTAATTAAATATAAGAAATCTAAACAAACAGATCAAGAAATCTTAGACTTCTTTTCTGCTTGGAACTAAATTTCTAATGGCCTTCATCACTCGCGGTACTGCACATCGATGACAGGTATCTTATATATACGTATAATCAATAAAAAGAGGTTAGAGTGTCACTAAATAATCAAATTATTTAAGTCTACTATGCTTTAGTTCATTCAAATTAATTTTTTTGTTTGTTCTGATAGTTGTATTAGCTGTTAGATTTTGTTTGTCTGAATAGAAGCTTTCCTGTTATCAATCGGGGCGCAGCACAATCTGTGTGTGTGCGTGTGTGTGCGTGTGTGTGTATGTGTGCGTGTATGTGTGTATATGTGTGTGTATAAGTGTGTGTATACGCGTGTGTGTTTCTCTGTGTGTATATGTGTGTGTATTGTGCGCGTGTGTGCGTATTGTGTGTATATGTGTGTGCGTGTGTGTATGTGTGTGTATGTGTGTGCGTGTGTGTGTGCGTGCATGTGCATGCGTGCGTGTGTGTGTATGTGTGTATGCGTATATGTGTGTGTATTGTGCGTGTGCGTGTGTGCGCGCTTGTGTGCATGTGTGCGTGTGTGTATATGTGTGCGCCTGTGTATTGCGCTTGTAGATTTGTGTAAGTGTGTGTGTGTATGTGTGTATGCGTGTGTGTGTATATGTGTGTGTATATGTGTGTGCGTGTGTATGTGTGCGTATTGTGTGTATGTGTGTGTATTGTGCGTGTGTGTGCGTATTGTGTGTGTGTGTATATATGTGCGTGTGTGTGCGTATTGTGTGTATGCGTGTGTGTGTATATGTGTGTGTATATGTGTGTGCGTGTGTATGTGTGCGTATTGTGTGTGTGTATATATGTGCGTGTGTGTGCGTATTGTGTGTATGTGTGTATGCGTGTGTGTATGTGTGTGTTTTGTATGTGTGTGCGTGTGTGTGTGCGTGCGCGTGTGTGTATGTGTGAGCGTGTGTGTATTGTGTGTATGTGTGTGTGCGTGTATGCGTGTATGTGCGTGTGTGTGTGTGTGTGTGTGTGTGTGTGTGTGTAAATGCACGTATACGTATTTGTCTTTTATTAAGATATCAAAACACGTTTTTAGTTGATTGTTTGAGATTTGGTGATGTCGGATATAAAAAACGTAATCGGTGGAAAGAACATGGAAACATAAAGCACGAGATCTGATCAATTTTATAATCTGAAAATGTACACGTGACCCTTTGTTATGGCGGTGAGAACAGTTCTAAAACAACCGCTTGGCTTTTTGAGACGAATGCTCGTCAAAGCCACGTGCATCCACCTGCAGTCACGCGCGGCTATCAGTTGTTGATTTACCGAAGAGACATTTTCAAAGTGCAATCAGTTGTTTTTTTCCAGCCGTTGAGTAGTGCTTACCTCACTGAATATATATATATATATAACGTGCGATTAATTTATGGAGATTTTGCCTCATTTTGTTTAACTCTTAGAAAGTCAGGCCTAGTGGACTCGTATCCCTTGGTCTCATGTATCCGTCAATGACAAAAGACCTGTTGAGGTGGCATCCGGTATAAAAAGTGAAAATAACATCCATTTTTCAAATCTTTGCGCCGAACAATTCTATAATACTCAGAATTCTATTATTATAAGCCGGCAATATTCCAGAATTCTTTTTAAAAAATAGTCACAGATAATTTTCTAAAATGTCTGAAATTGTTATGGAATGTAGTAAAATCTGTAATCTTACTTTCGTGTACAAATCGCGATGGAGACACGATATTACTGAAGATGACAGAAAACCTGAGATCACCAGATTTTACAACCAAACAAAAGATGGCTTAGATGCTTTGGATAAACTGACTACATACATAACCACGCGACGAACCAACAGCTGGCCAGTGACATGTTTTGCAATCCTTTGGAGACAAGAAACTTAGAAAAACGTATATTCCTGCGCATTTTTATGGGTGAATTTGTTGGACAACAGCTACATAAGAACGGCAGTACTCTATACCTTCTAAAATTGGCTCTTTCAGCTCGACAGCAAATTGGTTTTTAATGAGAATCTGCAGGCCAGCGAGAAATCAATAGGACCAGAATCATCAGCTAAATATTTAAGGTGCCAACTGCTTGACCGGTGAATGAAAAACCGAAAAAAAAACCAAGCATTGGCGCGGAAAGAACACTCGTAGAGTATTCACTTTCATCATTTTCACCAGGGTACGCTAAAAGACATGACCAGGCTGTACAAGGGTTAATAATGCTGAGAGCTTGAGGTCCCAATTTACCTTGAATATCATAAAAAACATAGTGTCCACTTAACAGCTAACTGCGAAATACACCAATGAAAAAGCAAAACAAACAAAAGTTAGAGCCGCGTCTAATCTCTGGACATCTCTCTCTCTCTCTCTCTTCTCTCTCTCTCTCTCTCCTCTCTCTCCCCCTCTCTCTCTCTCTCTCTCTCTCTCTCTCTTCTCTCTCTCCTCTCTCTCCCCCTCTCTCTCTCTCCCGCACCTAAACATAAACAGAATCGTTTTTCTCGTCAAGATAGAGATAAAAACAGTTTTTTTCTGATTCATGGTAAGCTAAAATTATCCGATTTTTCTACACTTTAAAGAAAAAAAATATAATTAAATATTTTCGCGTTTACAATTCTACGGCAGAAAAGAAAGAAAGCAACAGAAAAATATTTCAGGAGAAAATGGTGAAGAAATTGAATATTAGTCATCCTTTCTCGAAATTTTATATCTGACCGTTTCTTCTAATTATTCAACTACTCAACAAATTAAGGAAAAGAATTTTTTAAAATTTTGGTATTACGTTCTGTTAATGCAGTTGTTGTGAATAAGACGCCATTTTTACTCTTTCATTCAGAATGTTGGAAGAAATAGATCCAAGCAAAACTAAAACAAAAATGAGTTAGACGTCAAAAGCCATCTATGAGCACAACCGTGATGTACAATTATGGTGCTTACTTACGAAGCTGTGCATTTGTGACGGGAGATGTATAGCGTTCAAAAATATTGGAAGTTTAAATTTAGTGCAATTTTCTGATGCTAAAAATGTAGGTATGTTACTATAAAGCAAGTGGTTTTGATTGAGTTAATCAAAATCTTTATGGGGCGTAGGCACAAGGACTGTCAATATAAGGTTATTGTTCTCCTTGTTTGCGTGTTTATGGCCTTCATGACTTCTTGGTTTCCTGTAGAAATTAATCTGAATTAATTTAAGTTAGTTAACCTCCTTGGGCATTACTTATTCTTTAAACACTATCTAATTTAATCATTAGCTTGACACTTGGACTACGGAACCTGGCTGTTGTCTTTTTAATGTTCCAAGTTCAGAAGTTAACAAAATGAGGGAGTTTTAGATTTAGACACAATTACAATATTTACCTAATCAACAGAAAAATCTCACTTTCAAGTTCAACCTGTATTCTGGAAATTAAATACCCCAGCAATTTATTTCCATTAGCACTCAAAATATTTCTTTCTAATCTCTCGGAGCTCCAGCAGCGCGTGTCGTTAATTGTCCCGATATTCAGAATGAAGTCCATATTTTTTCTCCTACTTTCACTTAACGGCTTATATCGCTCTCAAAGAGCGTTCAAATGGTGTAGAAAGGGTTGGTGTTAGGAGCTGAAGAAGCTAGTCCGTTTCCGGCACGTGTGCAAAGAACATATATGACTTGCCGCCCCTTGGTCATGCACGTGGCTGTCGGTTTGTGGCGCACGGATTTCCAATTAAAAAGTATCGTTTATTGTCCCTGTCTAAACGGGTAAAGTTTATCTTGCGTGAGACGTACAAGAAACCAGCCACGAGAGAATTGGTGAGTGCGGTAATTGGTCAAAGCCCTTAAACAACCAAAATATAAGTCTTCTTTAAAAAAAAAAATTTCTTTTAAATTTTAGATGTCACCGAATTAACTTAAAGCAAAGTTCTTTAACTTTAGAAACTACCGTAGTAGATAAAATCATTTTATCACCCGAAATAATTCTGATTTTCTTCATTTTAGTGTAGAATATCATGACTAACGTATTGACTGATCGTTGATGATTTCTTTCATTAGAATGGAATCCTTTACCCAAAATAGTTTAAATGTGTCACCAGTTCACAACTATGGCTTCGTTTTATCTCTACAATCAATTACTATAGTTACTAATTTGAAAGTTTATAATATAATCTAGTTCCTTATATTTTACTTCGCACTTTAAAAAATGTAATTATTTAACTTAATCTACTTAGATATTTAACCAGGTATGTTAGCGGTTCAGAACTAGCTTAAGCCACTTGTAAAATCCATGAAATATATCGCAGATTAATATCATTGTTCTTCTCAGGAATAAACTCCGATGATAGCGAAGGATTCTCTAAACATAAGTTCACTTGCTTCTTTACTTATTATTAATAACGTGACAGGGAAATGGTGGTACTAACTCTTTATTCTCGATTCATATTAACTTAACCATAGAATTAGTATCATGAATTGCACAAAATGTTGTCTGTATTTGTTTTTGAAGGAATGCATTATGGAACCGAGAGACCATTTCTACTTGGCGTATTCTTCATTCAAATATTTTGTATTTAATAACATAAATATCACGTAAAGAAGGTCATTCAGTAACATCGTTTTATCAGAGATGTCACTGTCTGTATCATCTATATGCAAACAAAAACAGGAGAGAGAGCTGGAGAGATGGGAGAGAGAGATGGAGAGATGGAGAGAGATGAGAGAGAGAGAGAGAGCGAGAGAGGAGAGAGAGAGAGAGAGGGGAGAGAGAGAGAGAGAGAGAGGAGGAGAGAGGAGGAGAGAGAGAGATGGAGGAGAGAGAGCGATAGAGAGAGAGAGAGAGAGTAGAGAGAGAGTTGATGGAGAGAGAAGAGAGAGAGAGAGAGGGAGAGGAGGAGAGCGAGAGAGAGAGAGAGAGAGAGATATGGAGATGGAGAGAGATAAGAGAGAGAGAGAGAGAAGAGGAAGAGAAGAGAGAGAGATGGAGATGGAAGAGAGAGAGAGGAGAGAGAGAGAGAGAGAGAGATATGAGATGGAGAGAGATAGAGATGAGAGAGAGAGAGAGAGAGATGGAGATGGAGATGGAGATGGAGAGAGAGAGCTGAGAGAGAGAGAGAGAGAGAGAGAGAGAGAGGAGATGGAGAGAGAGAGAGAGAGAGAGCGGAGAGAGGAGAGAGATATGGAGATGGAGAGAGAGAGAGCTAGAGAGAGAGAGAGAGAGAGAGATGGAGATGGAGATGGAGAGAGAGAGAGAAGAGAGAGAGAGAGATGGAGAGAGAGAGAGAAGATATTAAACAATTTTCCCGAAAAAACATCAAAAAGGAATATGAAAGTTTCATATTTTTTTTCGCTAGAAGAAATCTAATCTGCTGTATATAGATTGTCCTACAACCTCGGCATCGCAACTGGCACAGTTGGTCGTTCGCACTCATACTCATGTAGAATTCATGACTGCCAATGAACCCATTTATTGGTTTATATTGCTGACAGACAAAAACATATACGAGTTCATTAAAATTTTAATTCTTACAAGTGAGATTAATTTTCGTCTTGTCATCTGATAGTCGCTCACCTGCGAGACTTTGTCGTTATTTGATTGAATTTGTTACTATTACCTTACTTATCGGTCATTTGGTAAGTTAAATTTGCTTTTTTGTTTGTAATAAATGGAATTAGATGATTGTTTAATTATTTTATATCCTTATATTTTAAACCCTTTTCATTCTTTTTTGTTTTTTTATCATTACATCAGTAAAAAATTATTTATTGAAATCCTGTTGCTAAATGTACATTAAGTGGTCAGTTATTTTTAAAATTGGCCCATATTGCAATGCACCACGTTCAAATTCAGCAGAGGTTATTTCGTCTAACACGAATCGAGTCTTCACAAACATGGGTCTGCTTTATGGCAGCAGTAAACCGTGTTTGACACAATGGCGCCAAGTCTGTTTGTAGCTGGGGTTTATTCTACCATAGAAAAAGTGCCCAATCTTAGTTCATTTGCATTCATGTTCGCCAAGTGTAGTACGTGTGTTCAGAAACATAATGTCACCTTCCTATTTGGCACACGAAGTGAGTGGGCATGGAATAGTATACTGGAAAGTCTTCTTTCTGTAAAGTAGCATTGCATATTTGCTAGAACGTTTGAAAAACCATATTTAGCTGCACAATGCATACTTTTCAGCAGTGTGTTAAGGTTTTGTTATCTTCTACATTTTTTAGAATTCTTTCTCTAGAAATCTGCTCTAAAGCCGGAATTATAATTCATACCACGAGAGAAAAAGAGAGAAATTTAATTGTTTGGGCTTAATTAGATCGCGGAAGCCGTCTGCTGGTGGTAATTATAAATAAGGGGACTTAACTCTTTTGTTTTGCGTTAACACAGAAGTCGATGTTTTTCACAAGTTGCAATATGGCCGCCATGTTTTTCCGAGCCGACAATAGCTCAATGTGTCCTTGTCCACCATCTGGTGACCGGTAAACAGAGCAATAAAGGTAGTTGAAAAGTTATAATAATAATAATAATCCCTTCACAGCGTTGTTCCAATATTCTGGTGTTTCAGTGAACTAAGTAGTAACCGGAGGGGCTGGTTGACAGCTGTTTGTGAACCAGTTACAATAGCGAACGTCGCAGTATCGACAAAATTTCAGGGAGTATTGGGAATTGAAGGGCGAGCACGGTCAGTGTAAGACCCTTGTCAACCGCTTGCTGAACGACCGTGAAAAGGACCCAAGAAATGGCTTCCTTTCCTAACCTCCAAGTTCCGACATAGGAATAAAAAATTAACTTAACCGGTGATGGAACACAGGGTGAAAAAACTGTCTACCCAGAGCTGCGCAGAATCGAGGAAGGAGTTGGCCTAAACATTCCTTGAGCATAAACGACAATATAATTCCGAAAATTTTATACCACTTAAAAGGAAGGGAAGATCAGCCATTTTTGTTGCTTAATTTGCTGCTCTCAGAGATTTAGTGAAACCTAGCTTTTTACAGCAAGAAAATGTTGTAGTCTCATTCGCTGATACGAATACAATAATTGACTCTGGAAAATTTATGCGGACACCTAGATGTGAGTTCTGTTGTAGTGCATGAACTTCTGCCCGCACAGGTAGTGCAACCTGGGGGTCAGGAAAAGACAATTCTATAGGTAATCTGAAAACCCCTACCGATGACCCCAGAGGTAACCTGCACAACCAGAAACCATGACATGGAGGTAAGCCGAGCCAAACCTCTCCCAACCAGGATCTGAACTCGGGCCTTCAGCCTTGGCAGTCGTCTGGCCACCAGCCGTCCTAGTAAAAATATACACCACGAATGTCAGTTCAAAGGGCCGAGTCTTTTTCCCCTTATTTCATTAGTTATTACTTACTTAGCGCGAGCATTATCGAAAAGTCGTTGCATGTGCTGCAAAGATTAATTTTTTTCGTTTATATTACAGAGTAGGATATGAATTCGTTTTATTGTGGCTCGAGTGAAGGCAGAATGAGGGGGAAAACCATTTCCGGGTCTTGCGCACAACATTACATTCCGGAATACATGGACAGGGTAAGTCTATCCTTCGATACACTTTTTTTTGTGATCTGGCTCCAAAATATTAAAAACAGATTCATATTTGAATTTTTCTATTTTCTTTCTTTTTATTTCCTTTAAATTTGAGCGGATTCTAACTTCCGCGTTTTATGGCGATGTCTAGACGGTCGGATATTCGCGATACTCATTGATGACTTCTTTACTGGCAGACTAAGGGGTTTGTTTACAAAGTCTGTTCTCTGCTACGATAGATCTCCGAAAGGTTCTACTAAGTGACGTCGCTCGTGGCAAAACTATTTATTACACACTATTAATAACAATAACATTAATCTCCAACATATGGTGTTGTCACGTGATATTTGTTTGCTAAAATGTCTCCTATTTTCACAACCACTACGTTTGATTACCGAATCCATAAACACATACACTTAAGTACTCGTATGTCGGTGTATTCAATAAAAAAGCATTTTGGTTACTATGCATATTTTATTAGCCATCCTTAATAAATCATGTTTAATACTCAGGCCAACCTTTGCTACAAAGTGGTTTAATGAAGAGTTTAAATTAATTTAAGGATAACTTGGTCAAGTTCTGGCATCGTTACTTGCTTTAGTTTAAAGTTGTCTCCTGTTTTGAAAATACAGTTCTGGAAGAGAAAAAACATTAAATAATAATAATTTAATTATTACGAAAATGAAACACCGTAAATTTATTATTAGATACTGAGTTTTCGCTGCAGTAATAATCAGTTTCTTATTTTTTTCGTTCCCCTGTCTTAGTGTTTAGCTTATGGATATTTCCAAAATCATTGATAGGAACTAAGCCATCGTAGACATTTCACCGTACAACATGTCTTGTATTTTTGGAGAGGTTCTTCTCTCCACCTATTTCTAAGTATATTCTAGTTGGGAGTGGCAATTTTTCCAGACAATCCCACGTTCCCAGAAATCTACTTTAGATTTTCAGTATTTTGCTTGGTCAAGTTCCGCCAAATGTCTTCCATGGTGCTAGCCGATATCTTTGCGAGTCAGTAAAGTGGCAACTCGATTCGTTTTGATGTATGAAATGCGTTGATCGAGAAGTTAGGAAGCTACCTAAAAAATTAATTTTATTTGTAAGCCAGAGCAAGAGGATCCAGCTGGTTTGGATATATGTAAAATTGTATTGGAGTCTTTAAAGTAGATTTTTCTCTCGCCATTTTTATTGTCTCCATTTGCAGATCCGTCCGAGGATATCAGAGTTTGGTCTCATTGTTATGTTTATTGTTTTCCTCTAAAACTATCGAATTTAGGGCCATGGTAGACCGTTTGATGTGATATATATAGTAGTTTACAGGAACTGCTGTTGATGTTCAATTCTTCTCCTAAGTCGATGGCATATTTCCTAAAGTTTTCTTCTCACTCAGTGTCGCCAATTTTTGTTAAGTGGTTTTAAAAATACATTCTGCCAACATTTTTTCTTTTGTGAGTTTGGGAATATTGCCGCTTTTGATCGCTTCCCTTTTGAGTCAAGCTGCCTGCTACCAGTCTTATTTTGCACGTCACAACTGATCTGACACATTAAACGTAAAGTTGACGAATGCACATCATTTGGTTCCAACTCAGTGCCATAGAGTCTTTACAGTGAGCGAATTTTCGCCTCAACCTGTTTTACTTCTCTCTTCATCTGTTCACTAAAGGTCACTTCTGTGACCCCTGAGAACATAGGGTGATCATCTTATTCCAGTTGCTGGCCGTCAAGGACTTTTTGTCGGTAGATAGTGTTATGACTATCATTATTACTGTCTCTCACATCTCTTGGCTGTAGCTCCATGGGCAAAGATGGACTTTTTTCATATTCAGGAGAAGTATCATTTAGGTGAAAGTTGAACAGAACCGGGCTCACTACTGTTTTCTGCAAATATCTGGCTTGTGTTTTCTCGACAATCTATTGAAGAAATGAAGCAGGGTCTCTCGACCTCTTATGGAGAGTTCCTGCATCATCTCATGTTCACAAAATTCTGGGAACAGAACTTTTGTATTGGGCTGTATTTTTTCTTACTTAATACCTTAGGCGACGATCAAATTTTTATTTTTCGGAACTCGATTTTAGCTGGTGTAAATTTAGAAGCAGATTATGCTTTCTGTTGTCTTTTATATACGAATCTATATCTTTCTGTTTGTTAATGAATTAAGACTTTTTTAGTTACAGGTAACTCTTTTTCTTCCAATAGTTTTACAATCCAGTAATACCTTTGTGGGGTAACATTGTCTATTTTGATACTGCTCATTCTGGAGTTCAACTTTCAGTTTTTTTCTTTGTTTCTGGTTTTTGTTAATTATTTTCGAAGGTGCTCGCCTTTAATTTTTAACTGTGAAGCAGAGCTGTATTTTTCACGATCGCTCCATGGAATTTCAATTTTTGTAATGTTTAGTATGGCTACATCATTGATACTGTCTTTTTCTTTCATGATCTCACTAAATTTGGTGTAACTTTGCAGTGTAAGTCATTTGTTCTTTTGAAATTCCACCCTGCTCTGGATTTTGGTGTTGTTAGATTTTTTAAGTAACACACTTAAAGATAATCACTTTCTATGTATCTGCGATTTACCTATTTAGTGTGAGCTGCTATATATATATCTGAACAAAATGTCAATAAGGATTTTGTTGTGATTTCAAATAAGCCTTCAATCAGTACTTCATTTTCATCCAGTATTTCCATCAACTTCTTATCGTTAGCTGTAAGCAATAAAATCACTAGTAAAATAGTATTTTTGGTAATTAATTCTTCTATTTTTATGTCACTGGGAATGAGCTTTCTCTTGTTAGATGTTTATAAGTCTCTCAGATTAATTCTTTCTACTTGATTCCTACCGTCTGAATTTCATTGTTCCGTGGAATGTTTCAGTCTCGGTTATGGTTAGTGTCTTCTGTCAGCCCAAAGGCTAATGAATAAGTTAATTTGGTTTATTTGGACCTTGTTTATGGGCAACGTTCAAGTCAGTCACAATGGAATAACTGAGATAAATGTGTTGATATAATGTCGTTACTTCGAAAAAACTGAATATCGCTTCCATTCGTTTTTTTTTAATTTTGCTTTAAAACATTTAAGGTGATTCATTGTCGTGGTAAATTTTAATCCGATGACTGGTACATTTATTTAATATTTATAATAGGAAGGGTAGTAACTGAAATGACTGAAAATTAGTGAGAAAATAGTTTTAGCAACAACAGTTGAATGATTAGGTTTAAGCAGAACAAACTGAGTGTGAAATCTATTTAATTGGTGCAGTTTTATATCTTATTTGTTCGTAATTTCATAAATAAATTTTAAACATTTAATTAAACGAGTATTGCCCTATATTTCTTTGCGCATTGATTCGTGGTTCACTGACTTTTTTTGGTGTTCTTACATTTCGCCATTCGATGTTCTATCATCCGTGCTCAATGCTGTGGATGCGAGAAGTTTTTCCCCTAATTAGTGCAACACATCCAGCAGTCACTTTATTTTACCTTGTAAGCGATGTTTCTCCAAATTGGAGATATGCCTTGGATCGTTGTCCTTTCGCAAGATAGGCATTCGCGGCTATTAGATGTCAGACTGAATTCACCACGAATCCAGATCTATATGGAAATGCTTCTATAAAAAATAATTTTGCATTGTACATATCGAAGACAGCAGAGGGGAATTCGAGTTGTTGTATGGAAATTTGATGGTTTGCTGCTTAGTACAATCTAAAGCCTCTTGTAACCCGCAGACCGTCCGATTTCGACAAATTCACGCCAATCCTGCATCGCTACGGACAAAATATACATCGATTGCACACGGGGACTTCTTAAAACCGTTTTTCTGCAAGAGATAGATGGAGGTTTTCGCCACCGTCAGAAGAAGCAGTGCCGCGGTGGAAAATCGTTTTCCTAGAAACAAGCAAAACGAACTCTGACCTCTGCAGACGCCATCTTTAAGACTTTTTTCTTTCCTAACTCGTTTCTGTTTTTTTCCAGCTTAGACTCCCTGATCCTCACGAGTCACGATTTTTAAGGTCTGCCGTACAAGTGTGAATGTGCTTTCTAAACTGCCTGCCTTATAAGGGACCCAGCCCACAGGATGACGAGCACTGCCCCACTTATTTGGTTCTTTATTCCAGTCATTAAAACCAAGTTAAGAATGACGTATTTTTTTGTGCTGTTGTTCATTTGGTTAAATTATAATTAAGTCGTCGGTGTTGCCGCGATTTAATCGTTTTTATTAAATCTTTCGTAAAACATCTATCCACTAAAAGAAGCCTACCTGGTTTTTATTCTTTTACCTAAAATAAAACGTTTATCGTTACGGAAGATTTTGAGGAACACTTATAAACCTGTTCTGTCCCATTTACCTCCCTTTTCTAAGTGGCCATTTTACCCAGTTTAATGCTAATTCTAAAACGAGCCTTCACATCCGACCTTCTGTCAGTCTGGACAATTGTTCTGTTTAATTTTCAGTTGGAATTATTGCATTCTGTTTAACAAAATATTATTAATAATTTGTCTTTAAATCTTTTTTTCAGACTTTACAAAATCCCCCCCATAAATCTTTTGATAATATTCGTGGTTTTCTTTGCCTAAATGTTCTGTCTTAGTCTTAACTCCTTGTATATATAGTTATCGCTAGTTACAGAGTTATAGGAAGTCTGTCCGCTAACCTAGAGACTCGATCGATTTAAACAATACTGATTGTGTTACATCGAACAGCTGTCACTGGGCAGACTGTTTTGTATATTTACATTACTAGAAGTGCTTACCGGTGTCAAGTTGTTTTATTGTAACATAAAAGCCTGAAGTAACAATAAATGAGACTTGCTACACTGTACTTTACTTTTTAAAGCTTTTAATTATCTCAATTAAATTCTTATCGCGTCCAGAATGTGTCAACATATCTTCTCTACCATTAAATCTAGCCAAATATCAACTTTACTTACTTCCAATGACTTAGTAAACATGGGATTTCTCTTCACTTACCTTAACATCTTGTAGCTATTGTTAAATAATCTACTGAAATGTGCTAATAAGCAAGTTTAATTTACTCCGTGACTAAAACCCATTTTGATAGCTTTTCTCTCAAAAATACAATAAAGACACGTAAACGCGTCATAGTTGTGCATGATGCTTTCCCGCGATTATTTTTTTCTTCGGTGTTATCAGTACAACGTGGCCTTGCATTTATTCAGACATTATTTTTATTAAAGTTTCAAAAAACTTCGAAAACGCACAATAAGGTCTCCAAAATGTCTAAATGATAATATTCAATTAATTATTTCTGAAATGAATTACATACATAACTTCTCATTATAATTTTAGTATTGATGCCAAATTGCAGATGTGTGATATATGTGTGTGTGTGTGTGTGTGTGTGTGTGTGTGGTGTGTGTGTGTGTGTTTGTGTGTGTTCGTGTGTGTTCGTGTGTGTGTGTGTGTGTGTTCGTGTGTGTATGTGTGTGTTTGTGTGTGTGTGTTGTATGTGTTTGTGTGTGTGTGTGTGTGTTGTGTGTGTGTGTTTGTGTGTGTTCGTGTGTGTGTGTGTGTTTGTGTGTGTGCTCACTTCACTATTCTGTTTGTTTCTTATAACACTAATTCAAACTTGCACTGCACCGATCATTGTGACAACTTACTTAGATTTGTCTAATTTTACCATTTCTTTCATTGATGTCAATCTTAGTGTTTCTTGTACTAGCAACACAATTATTCTTTTGGAATCTATTTAATCTCTCTTTTACACCTGCATTCTTCTATAGCACTTAACCATCGCAGCGTCTCACCTCAGGTTTTTAAGCTACTCTTCTGAAGTGTATCTGTCTAAACATTTACGATTTTTATTGATTTTGTGAGGTTTTTATCTATCATCTTTTTAAATTAGGAAATCTTTGGGAATATCGGAATGGTTAAACATTTAAAGACAATTTTTAATGATTTCTCTCTGCTCTTTAATCACATATATTATCTAAATATACTATCAAGTCCGCAGCATAGGTATGCCAATGCGTATTCTCTTATAGCAAAATGGCTTTCACCATCAACATGAGAGTGTAATCATTAATTTAAATTACTATATACAATCTTTAAATTTAAGAATTTTTTTCTTTTTTTAATATCCTAAAGCTTAAAGATTACATTAATTATCATTTTGCTGCTCATAATACTTCACTTATGCTTCTATAGTTAACTATTTAGCAGAAATCTCAGAATTATAGCTAACACTGGCCCTCATAACAGATTAATTAAAATAATAGGTGTTCTTATGAAAAAAAAGATATTCGATTTGAATGAAGAAAATGTTACCAGTGCCCTTTACAGTAAGGATAACAAACTCTGTAGCAAACTTAAATGAAAGGTTATATAAAAAGCAAAAGGGTTTTTGAGGTTATTTCTTTCTCGAGAATTTTCATTGTCGACCATAATTGGAGACCGACTAATAAAAACGAAGAGGATATTTCAGTCAAATATCAAACATAAACTGGTTTTGTCATTTAATATTTTTTCTCACATGCTATTATATGTGCTGTGAGATATCTCATTTGTGATTCCACAATTATTGTCGCAGCTTAAAAAAATTCTAAAAATATGGTTTGTCTCTCTTATTGCTATAAATTGTCTAGTTGATACAAAAAAACCCAAAACCTCAGCGTATTCTGCCATTTAGAAAAAAGAGAGATGAGTTCGCCGAATGTTAAGTATTCAAAGATATCTGACTGGAGGGAACAATATTGTGTAGAGCAGAGATTCTCAATTTTCGGACCACTTAATGATCTTTCCTCGCTAGCTGACTAGCGCTGTATATATTAAAAACCTAAATAATAATTGGGTTTTTTTACACGAATAAAAAGACAACTCATTTTAGTATGAGTAGTTTTACTTTTCTAACGCGATAGATGAGCCTGATGGTCTAATGTCTGCCAGCTTGATCCTTGGGTCAGGCTCAGCATCCTTCCTTCTGTATTTGGATTTGAGGACGGTAAGTGATGAAGATCCTGTCTGGCACATGCACGTAGTAGCAAATGACATCAGAAAACGCCTTTTTTAGTCTGCAAGTTCTGGGTACTCTTCATTTCTTTAAAGCTCCAACAATCCCGATTGTGCCTTATTGGACAAACCAGAAAGTAGTCACTGATTTCAATTCCAAAAGGATTAAGTATCTGGTAGTTTGCTTCAGCTTCCACTGGAAAGTAATCATCAAACTGTTGCTTAAGAGTAACAAGATCTTCTACGATATCAATTTTATGTTTTTGTCAAGAACCAGTTCATTTTCAGGCAGAAAGCCTTCCAATATTGGAACACCTTCTATCGCAACTAGCAAATAAGTCAAGTCTCTTAATTATTGCACTGATTTTGCTTGGCATATCCAATATAATCACTACAAATCCCTGCCTCCAAGCATTCAATTCATTTAGGCACATGAATACATCGGAAGGTAGGCCACTCGTGAGAGCCATGATGAATCTTCAAAACAACTTTTGAATTGGAATGGATGGTCTGTTAGAAAATACTGTACCTATGAACTAAACTCAAACAAATGAGTAACGACCACCGTACTTCTGCATGCAGAAGTTGTCCATGAGCACTACCTGTTTCATTGCACAGTAACCTAAAAATTCAAGAATTCACAGGTCTAGCTATTAAGAAATTAACAATTTTCACAGCAGAATCCAAAACACCATCATTTGGAAAACTCTTGCCTCTCGATGAATGCTTTATTGCAACCATGTGGAATTAGGTGCCACTTCGCGGATACGAACCATTACCTGCTGTGTCTTCCTGTCGTTGCTCGTGAGCTGTCAGTAGATACACAAACGCAAGGTTGCCAATCAATACCATATTCTTTCACAAACTCTAGTAATTGGAAAGGTTGTTCGGCAATTGTTATTCTTGGTACTGAACGGCAAGACCAAATATCTTCCGGTACTTTCCCTTCCTATTCATACCTAATGTATACAATATTTTCAATACAAAATATTTACGTATAGTTTTACAAAAATTGTCTTTCACATTAGCTGCCATATCTTGAATTAATGTAGCTTGAGTCGTATTTTGTTACCCTTTTTTGACGTATAAGTGTATTTTTATTATCGGTACTCCCTGATGGTAAACAGGGGTCTTCAATCAAAATTTACTTTACAGATATATGTTCGCTTGCTCATGTCCGATTTTTAACTCTTTGCTGATCTCACCGTCAATGATTCGATTATTGGTTGATTGCTTTTTGATCCTACTTACTGGGGTGAGAACTGTTACCTTTTTTAAAAGGTGCAGCGAGTATTGTCCTCGAGATAATGATGCCATATAAATACAATAGACAGGTTAGCTGAATTGCATCCAATTAAAAACGTGCACAGAGAGCTGAAAACTACTACCAATAGAAACCATGTATGTAGTTTAGTAGGGTAAAAATTTTAAGAACTACGCGTTCGCTTTTGGATTAGTTTTAAAATAAATGTGAATAAATTAAATATGAATAAATATAAAATGACTTTATTATTCCATTGCGTAGGTATCATTTTCAAAACGGTTTTGATCTCCATCATCAGAAAAAATTAAATCAAGTTTGGTGCCGAGTATAGATATTCTCGATGGTTCGTCAACTTTTCCGCCGACCACATTTTGAGAACTTCCGGTGCAGAGGAGGAAGTGAGACAGCATCTGGACGGTTGGGCTGCTTCATCAGAACTAATGGCTTAATGGAAAAAGAGTATCAACTTCGGTGACTAACTATCAGAAACTTAGAATATGCGAATATATTACTTTATAACGATCTGCGTTTATAGCCATCAGTATTATAAAAGGAGATAACACATAGTAGTAATCGAAATTATTTCACCAAATGAACTAATTTTTTGTTATGGTGAAATCATATCACGAATGACTTAATGTTTCCTTTTTATCATTCATGTATTTTTTGCTATAATAATATTGTCAAGTCACAGCAGCATTGCCTAGTGTAGCCGAATCTCTACAAGAAACGGATGCATCACGGTTTAGCGCAGAGATCACCATGTGAATATCAGAACAAATATTTCTTCTATGTTAAACATGACATTTTAGATTTTAGCACACAATGAACAATCGGTATTATATTTGGAAAACATATGGTGATGCAATACGTTTGGCCATCACTATGGTTTTACACGGTACTGTTCATGTGACAATGCATAAACAAAAAGCAATTTTTAAGAGAATGATATGCAAAAAGCATATTTGTATTAGCGTTCTGCACCATGAACACGTTCTTGGTCTATTTCGTTTGGCGACCCATCTATAAACACGTCTTGTCGCTTGCTAATAACCATTCAAAACCGTAACAATGATCGACGGCGGTCTCTAATTGGTTCTTATTATTGCCGTCACAGTTACACAGAGGTGTGTACATGGGATAAGAAGCTGCTCATAACATGACGTAAACGGCTCCTGATTAATTGTTGTATTAACACACGACATAAAAAAAAAACACAAACGAAACAGTTTGGATGGATGTTATTGCTGTTATGTCCGGGCAACGTTGTGTGCCGAATCCTTATTCCGATCACGTGGTCGGCGGCGATTCTCTATCCACGGCATCTTTCATCTGGTGGGTGAAGAACCACCGCTACCATGTAAATAATTCACTGCTAGTTTAGAGAAACAAAAGATACAAATGGTCGCAATCAGGTGGCGGATATCCTCTACACGTGGCGGTCGTAGTGATTTATGTCGTAAGCGACAGTTTTTATTTATAAAAATTATTGCCAGCACTCCTCCTCCCATTAGTCCATCAGATGGCGAAAAAAATGGCCTTTTGCATTTTAAAAAAGATCTGTATAAGTGGCCTTCTTTTTCCAATTTTTAGAAAACCTTTCAGTTTGTAAAGACATAGACCCACCCTTCAAAGTTAGAAATGTCTCAAGATACTCACTTTGCATAATTTTAAAATTATAATATTTACTAAATAATTCAGGGTACAAAAGAGTTTATTCGAAAGGTTATGTGTTTTCTTTTAAACGTGCAGACTTAAAGATCTTCACTGTACCCTACAGATAATAAACGAATCCTAAGGGGCTGTTCTATCTGTGTGCAACTTTACGGTCGTCAGACAGGAAAGTTATCCTTCCTTGCGGATGGGACTCTTTCATATCCGTATTTGTGTCGTAAGTCGCCCAAACATTTCTCAACACAAGAAAAAACCGTCTGCGAGATAAAAGAATATTCTTCTGTTCCACTTCACAATAAGATCAACGTCTTAAAATCATCTCATCATGTCTGTTCTTCTTTAAAAGAACGCGAAAATTTCCTACTTAGGCTTTCAAAAGATATTTATTTTTTATGGTACATGTTCTCTGCTATTACCCTTTGTTACGTCACTTAACCGGATTCTTCTGCAAAAAATAAATTTTTTTAAAGCTTTATTAATCTAAGCTGAAGAATTTTAGTAAAATTCAGTTTAAAGCGGTAACAATAACATTTAATTAAAGAAATACGAGACTATTGCAACATCAAATATTAACTTATAACGCTAACATTTACCAAAAAGAGGTTCACTTTTTGACAACATTATGCTTCTACGTCTGTCTGTTGGCAAAGGATCCATTTTTGTTCGCATTAATGACAACGATAAGAAACTTTTAGCGATGCGGCGACATGTAATTAGCGACGCCAATACTATTTTACGTCTGCATGCAAGATATCAGTCTCTGTTTTACACTCAAACACGTTTAAAATATTCATTTAGTGTTTTTTTGTTGTTGTTTTTGTTATGTGTACGTTGTCCACGGAGTTCGTTCTCTGGTCGTATCCGCTTTGTCATCGACCACGTACCGGGAAAGTCGGACAACCATAAAGAGCATAATTTCACGATTGAATGCACTTTGCCACTGATGTCTGCTAAGGTAATTAAATATTTAGGACTCACTTTTGAATGCCAATGTTTTATTACTCTCTCTCTCTCCCTCTCCCCTCTCTCTCTCTCTCTCTCTCTGTCTCTGTAATGATGTCATGTCTTTTTCTCTCTGTACTGACGTCATCTCTCTCTCTCTCTCTCCTCCTCTCTCTCCTCTCTCCTCTCTCTCTCTCTCTCTCCTCTCTCTCTCCTCTCTCTCTCCTCTCTCTCTCTCTGTCTGTCTCTGTAATGATGTCATGTCTTTTTCTCCTCTGTACTGACGTCATCTTTCTCGGTACTGACGTCATCCTTCCCTCTCTCTCTCTCTCCTCTCTCTCCCTCTCTCCTCTCTCTCTCTCTCTGTCTCTGTAATGATGTCATGTCTTTTTCTCTCTGTACTGACGTCATCTCTCTCTCTCTCTGTCTCTGTAATGATGTCATGTCTTTTTCTCTCTGTACTGACGTCATCTCTCTCTCTCTCTGTCTCTGTAATGATGTCATGTCTTTTTCTCTCTGTACTGACGTCATCTCTCTCTCTCTCTCTGTCTCTGTAATGATGTCATGTCTTTTTCTCTCTGTATTGACGTCATCTCTCTCTCCCCCATCTCTCTCTCTCTCTCTCTTTATCGTTCACACTGAAAACCGTTTTAGATTTTTGGCTGCCCTTTTTTTTTTGATTTGATCGTCGAGTTTTTTTATTACATAAAATAACGACAGAAAAGCGACTTTACGCCTCTAATTTGATAACATAATTAACTAGATAAGTAAGTAAATCTAAACTGCGTATTTTAAAAGCGTGTAAACTCAATGAATACGAAAACCTAAGAAACGGTTTTGATTGTCTAGCAAGAAAACGTCATCGTAATTATGCTGTACTTGGAATGGTAGGTTTTGATTAAAACTTCTTCATCAAAGTAAGAATACTCTGATTTTTTAGTTTCTTAGTCTAGCAGAGACAATTAATTAATAACTGTCGTAAACATTGTACCTTTTAGAAATGAGCAAATTTTAAAAAGCACCATAATGGTCTGTTTTAAATAAAATTACGTCATAGTCCACCGACGGCATAGTAACACAACATGGCCGGCTTTTATCGCAGTGTGTAAACATGATGCAGTATCGGTTCCTGTTTTCGGATTATGCGAGTGACTTGAACTGATTCTGAAGCCACCACCTGTTGATTACTAAGTTTCTGGTGCAGTTTTCGACCAACGATTTAGCTCACTGCATTACTATCTCTGTTCTCCAAATATTTGTCATCGGCCCATATGCGTTTACCAAATCTTATTGGTGTTGGTTGATGCTTATACGGCAGATCAAAGCTCCTGGATGGAAATACTGTTCTATTTAGACTCCCGTATTTACTTTCCGGGTCAAGAATTTCCCAATGTTTTAGGCTGTTCCTTTTCCTGAAAGCAGAATAGTTTTTTTTTATGAAAGTGTATTTATTTATTATGCTATCGATTTTCCGAAAATCGCCTTCAGACAGTTAACCCTTTCCCGCTCCTCTTCTTAAACAGATTTGCTTTCGTGTATTTTCTTTAGTACACAAAATCTGGTTTCAGTTTTCCTTCCAATTTGCCGTTCTTTGGTAAGTCTAACGGCACCACACAATAATGGCGTCTTTGCAGTAACTCATTTACTGTCATTTACTTGACTGTAAAACATCTGTGCTTCTGACTGTTCTTCGCCATTAAACTCCAATAGTTTTCACGTTTCCTTACCATTATTCTCAGACATGACCCAAACTTTGCTAGAGAGACTCTGTTGGCTTTCTCTGCCATACAGAGATCGCGTTATTAATTTATAGCGATAAAAATATTGAATACTTTTGGCGGAGAGTGTAATGTTCTGTCTGTGGGAGAAAAGTGCCTGATATAACTGTCAATCTGGTTCCATGTCCGGCCGACGGATAATTTCGGGTGTTGGTATGAGGCACCAACCATCTCGAGGACAGCACAGTTCATTTAAAAACAGTTTCCTTTTTTTTATGAAATAGCAATCTTCTGTTATCGTGATACATGAAAATGTTTGCTTCTACCGGTCTATCAAATATTTAAGAGGAAATCCTGGTATTTTGTGCAGTTAAAGTTACAAAAATCGATCTGTGAAAAGAATCGAAATGAAATTATGACACTTGTTTCCAACCTGTCATTAATTTTATATGTAGGGTCAAATCTTGGCCCGTGTGCCAAACTTTCTGTACCAAGGTAATGGGGCGATTGATAGGAAGAGAGTTTGAGGCATTGTAACATTTCGGTAAATCCGTTAATTTCCATTTCTTTTTCTTTGAAGAATTTAGCGCAATACTTTTCAGCAAATATTAACAGTAGTTCTTGTCTTCCTAACTCGCCAAACAGGAATTTAAAAAAAAAATTTCTTTTCATCAAGTATTTCTGCCAGGCAGCATAAAATTTAGTGGTGCATACGCCAAATTGTCTAGTGAAACATCCTGTAATATATACATTTTTTTTTTTTTTTAAATATGTAATATTCCCCAGTTGGGTGTTTCCGATCCTGTCGAAGAAAATTGATTATCTCGTTTTTAGAAAAAAATCGGTGAACCGGAACAAGGTGGCTGATATTCCTGGGTTTGAACACAGTGGATTCTTAAGATGTTAATCACAATGTTTAACTAAGATATTGGGTACGCCATCTTTTTAATTCGTCTAAAGACTCTATTTATACTTACATATGCTTTTAAAGAATTTTTGTTTCGTTTATTTTCCATATGATATGCAACTCTCAGGTTAAATTAAGGTTTAAACTAAAAAAAACAGGCCTAATTATGTTCCCTGCATGAAATATTAAAATATATGTGGGTGATTTTTGTTTTCCGCTTAACTATTTTCTCATAAAAATAATTTTTAACATTAATATTTTTAATACTTGCAATAAACATCATTTTAATACTCAATGATCAATTTGCAGACCAGAAAATCGTGAATAAAGCATAGATCGAATAGAATCAATTTCAGTTTACAAATAACGAATAGTAGGGGTAGTTTAGAAAGATCCCGCATTCTGATAGGCTTTTACGCCTATTTTAAAATAAACTTTTCCTTATTTAACTTATTATTATTAGAAGTTTCAATTTACTGACGTACAAAGCCAAAATCATCATGGCAACGTTTCCAAGTCATTATGCTGATGATGATGGCTTTGTTTTACTCTGGCACATAATTGCATCTGTACAAAATAAAATTATAACGTAACCTTGTGAAAATAGTCAAATATTCTTACTATTTTATTAGCAGTTTATTAGTTTTCCATTCTCTTTAATACAAGTACACATATTTCTTAAATATTTAAACCATCTGTAAGAGCTTTTAAGATGTTTTTAATATCAGTTCACTGTTTTCTTGCAAGTTTAATATTAGTCCGTAAGTATCATTACTGCATACCTTTCAATTGTAATTTTGTCATCTTATAAAATGACTATCGGACCTAAATTTGCATATTTCAGATGTTATTGTGTATATACATATGTATCTGATAGTTAAGTAGGCAAATAAGCAATGGGCATTGTCAAAATGCAGATAACAGGCGGAGGTTGATGTTATAGGCCGATACTGAACGATAGAAATCATGATCTGGAAAGACTTCACCACGTCCGCACTTATTGAAGAGATTCTCTTGGTGGCATCACCTATACAATTTAAATAAGCTAAATAACGGTCCCACATCGTCCTCGATAATTACATTACAAATACGTAAGAAACTACTTCTGTGCGATAGGAATAAAACACTCTGAAATGTCCTGCCGGGAAAGACTCTTAGTCTTTGGTAGTGTATAAGCTTCTCCGACGAGTCAAGGTCGGGTATGGAGATGGAAGTGTGAAGGCGTAGGTTTGGTGGGAAAAGAGAATTTGTTTTTGTCGAAAGACATCTAAATTCTGCCGGATACACTGACACTTCAAAGACACACATAACACTACCATTGAAGCATACTTAGATTGGAAGATATTCTTCAGGAGGATAACGCTACATGCCTCGCAACTAATGGTGAACCACAAACACTACGAATTCCATCAAGCAACTTTAGGGAATCTGCACCATCACCTGACAGTAACAATCTCGCCATTGTGATGGAATTAGAAGAACTTCTCACAGGGATATGGTGAATCTGGACAAGACAGTAATACAAAATATTGCTGATTCAATGACAAGCAGATAAGAGACTTTTTGCTGCGAAAGATTCCTCGACCAAGTAATAAAATATTTTATCTATAGAGTAGCAAATTTTAAATTAGTCACTAAATAATTTGATTGTTTTAATAATTGCCAGCAAGTTTACATCTTGTCTTAAACACCCTCAGTGAATCTAAGAGCAACGAAAAAGCTTTCACATTTAAATTGAAGTAGGAATAAGTACTCGTTACTCTACAAGGGAACAAAATAGTTAACAGATTAGCGAAAGCTGCCAATAAAATACCTCTAAGCAAGAAGGCAAGCAAGTAATAGTGAACAGCAGGTTTTCTTCTCACATGATCAATTCAAAATCTAAATAAAGTGCACAGGTTGCCTCGCACATGTTAATGTTTTTTGACGAGTTTTCTACTACATTTTAGTACTAGTCCCTAATTTTACTTTTTAAATATTATTCCACAATCTTTTACTACTTTCATATTTTCTCAATTGCAATTGCCTTACTGTCCAAATACTAGTACACAGATCTGTCTATTTATTATTAATCCTGTCTTCAATGTTAGCACACAAGTTTTCTCATTCGGTTGCTAATTTTCACTGCTTTTCCTGTATTGATCATTAATAGTAAATGATGCACACAGTTAAGATGAGGGTCACGTGGCATGCTTCATGTATTACAGTATCCTGAGATGCTTACGTTTCACAAATCATCCCCACTTTATTTCCATTGGCAAAAAGTTCCTTCTTTGATGACTGAAATAAAGATTCAAACGCCACTTTTACATGGTATACTGGATACAAATTTTACGGATAATATGGTTTAGGAATTATTACTAATGTTCAAAAGTTAAATCACAAACAGATCGCAGATTTAATATAGAAAACAGGTTAAAAACACGTACTGATGGTACGTGACTCTCTGGTCTTAAAAAAACTACTCAGTGTTTAGAAATTTAGGATACAAGTACAAGCTCGTTCGTGAGTGTCAGATGTATACGATTTAGTCTAAACCAGTTTTGCAGTAAACTTGAAATGGTAGTTTGCACACGTGTGTCACGTAACCAAAGACTATTTCCATTACTTCACTTGTCAATTCGAGGCTGAACAGTCAATCATTACCCAACCATATACACACTATATCCAGATTGATGGCGTAAGCAACAGGCCCAGCAGAGATCTTCCTAGTAGAGATGCTCGTGATGAATGGATGGTCATTGGAATAATGCTGCGAAAAGGGGTAGTCATTGTTACTCCTGATCTAACAAAATTTGCTGGAAAGTCTTGGGTGTCAAAACAAACTATCAGAATTCGTGTTTCGCGCAGCCAAAAATTTGTATGTTGCTCGCTGCAGATGCTCCATTAAATAATTCAGATCGTTCGTTCTGGTGGGCAGAGGGATGCTTAGTGAAGAAAGTTCAATTTGGAATTCTCTCACAGAAGGTTATGTCGATGAGATCGCTATGTTCGCGCCAACGTTCTGCAGCACGATCGTTCTGGTAGATGGCGGCAATGCAATGCAGTGTAGAGTGAGGGATTGAGGCTGCTATAAGGACTTCCCGGTCATCTGACTAGTCATAAATAACTGGATGAGATTATGAGACCGTCTTCAACAACAACTGACTTCAAGCTTCATCTTTCAGAATGCAGAATTAGGAATATCGCTGCGTTTCTTACAGCAAACAACATCCTTACCCTAAACTGCTGAAGAAGTGTAAGGACGGATGAGGAATTATCTTCTACAGAGCCAACACGATCTGGCTGTGGCCTTGATTCAGGAGGGAAAATAATACCAAATTGAGTGACCAAACGTCCGATTTCAAGCCTGCGCAGACAGGATAGGGGCCTTCCCAATACTGAATATTTTGTGAATCTTTATTCTCTAAGATGCTGGTAAAATTCGTGACATTTTTTTCATACACTAACTTATCTAAGCAACAGATTATTTTCTATAACTTGTAATTTATTTATATTTCTTTGTAAGTGTAATGAAATATGTGTTAATCACATTAAATATGAAAGACAGTAAATACCAAGAAAATACGGAGTAAAAATGATATCCTGTTGTTTTTTTTTTCACTTTTATTGCAAAATTAAAGATATATTAATAATTATTAATACGGAAGTAGCCTTAAAGACACACATAACACTGTAAATGTCTTTGCGATATCTTTGTCCGCTGGCGCATGGAGAAAACATTTCGCTGTATATAATATGTTATTTCTGCTGTTTTCCATGATGAAGCTAAGTTGAAACTATTCATTTTTTTTTGGCTTATTTCTAAACTACTGTAGTGTACTTTCCTCAGCTTTCTTGTTCAGTTTTGACGTAAATCAGTAACATACATTTCCAATTTTCTTATAGATTTATTTAACCAGTAATTAAGTTTCTACAAACGTATTCTGCTGCGCTATTAAGACTCATGTACAGTACATCTCTAGCACCAAATATATACTCTGCCCTTCTTTAGTGAATCTGTACATACAGTTTATTTTTCACGATTAAAAAAAAATTTAGATGATTTCTTTCTGCTTGTAAGTCGTTTCCATACTAACAGCTTTTTATTGCTGCCAAATGTTCTTTTAAATTTAATCTATAAACAATCGTCCTTCCTATACCATATTTTAGCTTTATTCCGAAAAAAGCGACTTATAACCTAAAGATTGGTTTCACACTTATTTCCTCTTCATGCAACAATTTAATAAAGAAAAAAACAACCTAATGTGGATTTTAAAAAGTAAGAAATCTGTAATTAGCCGTTCGTTTTATTTCGTTTTTAATTAAGTTAGCGTAGAATTTCGTTTGTGCCGGTTCCACTTTATGGAAACTAAAATTACGAAACTGTTTTGCTAATTTAAATCGTAATCGCTTTTATAATTTCAAGAATAATGCTAAAAAAAATTACCTAATAATACTTTATTTTAAAAAGAAATTTAATCGAGTTTTGTTTTCGATAATTATATTTAGGTTAGTAGTTCCTGGGATGATCAGTAGATTTTACGTCGGCGAGTCAATCGTTTCGTATGGTCCACGGTGAATAAAATAGCACGGTCATCACCGATCGCCGCGGGTTAGACAACAAAGTGAACGACAATTTCCCGACCACCGTTTAAAATCCCTCACTTCCATCCAATGTTTTGGTAAACATGAACAACAGTGCCAGCGGCGAAGTCTTCTTTCCTGGCGAATGTTTTCCTTTCAAAGATGACCATCAGTCTGAGCTTTGCACCGTCAGCCATACAGGCAAGAATTACATTAAAGTTATTTTTTGTGACCACGGTTCTGTTTGTTGACACTTGTGCGTGTCGTCCGTATTTCCATTCTGGCTGAGATCGTATTCGTTATTCTTTCGGGGGGTTCGAGACGCATCTCCGAGAATGGATTATCGTGTGTTCGAAGTCGGCTGGTAATCTCTGCGATATCTGGGTCCGTAGGGAGAAAGAATTCCGCTGTATAAATCAAGAACACCAGGTTAGGTTGCAGGTAAAGTCTTTGAATCCTTTCTCCGTAGGCCACGTCTCTGGTGGGTTGCAGTCGAATGGTGTTTCTTGTTACGATTCTGCCAGACTGTTGCTGTTCGCTCGCCAAGTTCTCCTAATTATGGACACGGCGGTCTGCGCACTTGTCACGAGCCATCTTTATTTTGTTGATGTTTTTCGTCCAGTCACGTACCAATTCCTTATTTACACCAAACTGGTGAGCTGCAGAACTGTTGTTATTTTAGAGAGTAAAAGTGACGACTCCGGCGTTTAATATGACATCTTATTTCATTTGTTTTAGCGCCATCTCGAATATTGCGTAATACGGATTAACTGTGCAATGGGTTAGCCGTAGTAAAACAACACACGTGCGTGGAAGATGGAAAACGATTCGTTTTAGTCACGTGTACCATCAGAGAGACATCGTACAGACGACACCTTGCTAACTGCTGCTGGTAAACATCAGAGAGACATCGTACAGACGACACCTTGCTAAGTGCTGCTGGTAAACGTCAGAGAGACACCGTACAGACGACACCCTGCTAACTGCTGCTGGTAAACATCAGACAGACACCGTACAGACGACACCTTGCTAACTGCTGCTGGTAAACATCAGAGAGACACCGTACAGACGACACCCTGCTAACTGCTGCTGGTAAACATCAGAGAGACACCGTACAGACGACACCTTGCTAACTGCTGCTGGTAAACATCAGAGAGACACCGTACAGACGACACGTTGCTAACTGCTGCTGGTAAACATCAGAGAGACACCGTACAGTCGACACGTTGCTAACTGCTGCTGTTAAACATCAGAGAGACATCGTACAGACGACACCTTGCTAACTGCTGCTGGTAAACATCAGAGAGACACCGTACAGACGACACCTTGCTAACTGCTGCTGGTAAACATCAGAGAGACACCGTACAGACGACACCTTGCTAACTGCTGCTGGTAAGCATCAGAGAGACACCGTACAGACGACACCTTGCTTATTTTACACATTTGCGTAAACATTCAGATTATCTCATTTGTTTAGTTTTTTATTAGACGTTTGAAGACAAATATGAAAAATATTTATGAAACAATTAATGGTTCTGCGCGTGTGCACAGTCGGGGATTATTTTGGCTATTTACAGATGTATGAGCATAACGAGTAACGGCAGAGATAAATATCCCCAACTTAAAACATAACTTACATTATTATTTTCTACTTTTTAACGTTAAATGCTAAGACCAGAAGAATTTCAGGCTTAAAACTTCAAATGACAGCATTTGACTTTCTTAGACAGATCGACTGATTCCGTGTGACATCTTTCCCAGTCTGTGGAGGAAACCAGGGCTGGCTTAGCTCAGTGATTTATGTTTCCTCGAATCAGCCGGTTCGTGATTAAATTCGCAGTGTCGCATTAACTATAGATGGGCGTCAGCTCCTTGGGGACAGAGAATTCTACAAAGGTTAATTGAACCAAACTACAAAAAAGGATTACTTAAAACCCACCAGTCAGTTATAACAAAGCTGATTAAAATGCGCGAAAGTCGGTTCAACCCAAAAAAAATGGCTGATTGGAGAAATTCGCTATCTTTGGGGCTCGATGTACAAGAAGAATTGTACGTTGTGAGGTAACCAAGAGATTCACGCAGCCTTCTCGTTAAAATTACCGAACAAAGTTAATGGACAGTTCAACTGTAGTTACTCAAAGCTTCGTCTCTTTCCTGGAACTTTTCTTTTGTCGCTGCGGTCTTAGATACTAGTCAATGACTTATCTTGGTTCGTTTCCTATCTCAGTCATTTATTAAAGTGCAGATGTGAGACGAAAGTCCTTAAGTTGATTAAAGTGGCTGTGTAATCATCTCGTTCGTGTTAGATGACGATAAAAGTTTCTCATTTGAGAGAGTTTGTTGGGCTCATGCTGAACCTGATACAGACCATTCTTACTGATCTTGGTAAAAGTTCGTGACGTGTTCGCTTTTGGTGTCAGTATTCGAACTCGATTTCCCCGTCCTGAAGCCGTCGACTACAGCTGCATGCTTACTCGTCGTTTTAATTTCTCATTTCTCTCGACCAGAATTACTACTTTCCATCCCGATTACAAGCATAACTAATTAATTAAAGCTCAATGATCAAAAGATGTGCAGAAAACGGTAAATTATTGATCTAATTCTATGCCGTAAGACTTTAAATATATACCCAGATGTACTCCTGTTTACTCAAGTTATTACTAACTGTATAATTATTAAACTTAGAGGAATATAAATTGTTTAAGGTGCTTTAATTAATTACTCTGAAAATGTAAAATGTGTATATAAAACAACTTAAATTTATTACAGATAATATTTAAATAGTCAGGAAATGATAGCAGATTATTGGAATGGTTTTAGAGTAGATTCTTTAAACTTTTTAAGGTTTTTACAAGCGATCAAAAGGTTTGAAACTGGTTTATTCAATTTATATTCTAAATCTCGCGGGATATAATAGATGATTTCCAAATATTAACAGCTCTGAGGGCCTGAATCGTCATTCCCACGGTCAGCTACAAATTATAAAGGGTCCCAACGTATATAAGCATCAGCAGCCCTTGATATATATTTTTATGTATTTGGAATCAAAATAAATTAAATGAATTTCCAGCAACGATGGTGATTTGTAAGTATTCATCTTTGCTGGGGATTCTGTACGACTCATAATTTCTCTCTGCCTTTGGAGTAAAATACCACGTTGTTGGTTTCTGTCTTTATTATATTTTTTGCGTAAATCCGTCTGGTTATCGTTTTTTTTTTGTCTTTGAAACTATATATTTGACTATAATTATATCATGCGATGTTTAAAATATTTCTTTTGTCAAAGTAAATATAACTTAGAGAGAGAAGAAGTGAACATTTATCGAAGTTTACTGCTTATTAGCTTACAGCTGGATTTCCAGAAAAAAGGACCAGATCGGTGATGCTTTGGCACGTAGATGTTATGTCTAAAATCACATGGTGAATCAATACTTTCCGCGAACACAAGCCGATGGAACCATGTCAGACATATTGGCAGAAGCTGCGCCGCTGTGAGTGAAGTTGTACAAACGATTTATCGGAGTTTTCACCTGCTATCCGACAGGGGAGCATCATCAATCAGTCGGTCACGTGAGAATGGGCTACGTCAGAACCGCCCCTTTTCCTTAATCGTTAATGGCTAACGAAAACTCGCTTACAAAATATAAAAAAATTAGCAAACAGGGCCAATGAAGGCCCCACTTTTGTACTGAAATTATACTATGGTGGCAAATTCGATTCAGAGGTATTAACGATGTTTTCAAATTGAAAGAATTCGCAGATGTACCGGTTATTCTTGAAAGAAGTTTTCTTGGAGTCTTTAACGGGAACCGGAGGATAGCGGGTTCCGGTTAGGGCGCTGATTCCTTGCTGTTTAAAACACAGTTCTCTCGCAAGGTTCGTGATAGACCTGTATTTTATGAGTTTTTTCTTAATTTTGGTCGCTAAGGGAAAGGAGTCAGACGGCCCCCTTCGCATAATCGATGAATCTCGATTAGCAGAAGGTCAACTGGTGCGGAGCAAACGAATCAATAATGTATGATACCTGTAAAGAAAAACCTGAATTCAAGTAATTAACAACAAAAACTGAAGGCCAAAACAAGCAGAAATTTCCGATTGCAGCAGAAAATCACAATTTAAATTAATGACGAAACAACCGAAGGCCACCAGGCGAAGCTCAGCGCAAAGAGCAACAGAGCACCGTGAGGACTGGGAGCCGTCAGCGGCCTGTGATTTATGGGCTCATGCGTATCTGTCACGGGCTGAAAGACAGGTGGCTCAGTGAGGTGGGGGCCTGAGATATCTGCTGATCTCCCTAGACTTCTATTTATCCGGTGCAATAGAACCCCCCTCGTGGATTAGCCACCTACTGGCGTATTTCCACACTACCCTTACTGCCAGCTCAGAACCCTTTCCGCATGGTGTGAAGATGGAAAATGACGCCAACCGAGTCCCTTGTAGACACTGTATAGAAAAACCGCCGTTTGACACCGCTGGGTCACCCTTTGCCAACTATTACTTTCTTTGTTGTTATTGCTTTATTATTTACATTGCTGTTACTTAGTGTTGGCGTCATTATTGGCATCACTGATGTTCTATTCTTCGTTTTTATGTTGCGATGCCACTAACGTTATCGTCATCGCCATTATTCTCTCTCGGCATATAACCCTGCACCCTCCACAAGGGTTGTAACAAGGGTGGTGATCTAACTCTCATCCATTTGTTTACGTCATCTTCCGACTTCGCCACTAAAACTCTTCAGCTTTAAATGTAACAGAAAATCTTTACGACCGGCAACGAAACCGCGACGCAGAATTGAACTCGGCCTCTCATTGTTGGCCCCTTTTTTTGTTCTTTTTTCTTGGTATTAATACTGTTTACTTTATTTAATTAGTGTCATCGTCATTATTTGATTTATTACTACAATTTGAACATAAATAAAGTTCCAAAATCGTACCCTAGACGCAGAAAATCCCTTAAAATATACAAAACGGAAAACCCACAACCAGACCGACAAGATGCACGATGTGTAGGGTGCGAATTGTAAGTAGGCAAACTAATGACAACAGAGCTGAGGGAAAGGAAAAAACACCCAACTATTTGATAAGCCAAGGAACCTGATCATTCAGAACGGTCTTAAGATGTTTAATAATAAAAAAGATTCCACGAATTTTAACTTCGACTCTGTACAGGATCTGGGACTCGTTCTTACTCTCTTGCCATTGATTTAATTATACAAACAATTTTTTTCTTAATTCAGAATTTTCGATGAGCAGATTAAATATCATTCTCACAAGTAATTAAAGAGGTTATTTATTTTTTTTGTATATTTTGTGTAGACGAGGGTTTTATGATGTTCCGTTACTGTTGTGCAAATCTACAAGAACTGGCTGAAATAAATTGATAAAATATATATAAGAATAGTTTATTATATATTTGTATGCTTATTAATTTTGAGGGGTCGGATAAATGGTTCTTATACTCTCTTTGATAGATCATATCGGATAAAAGTAGCTGCTACAACGTTGATAATTTTAGAAGATTTTCTAAGTCTTTCAACAGGTATTTTATATTTTTGGAAGGTGCGCTTTAGACGTGACGCCATGCTCTATCACGTGACCGGAATGTTGTTACGGCGGCGTCAGTCATACTAACCGAGATCCGGCTTAAGATAGGCGCTGAGCCGACGAGCTCAGCTACCGCTCTCCAGATGGCGGCAGGAAGGAAGCAAAGGGGTTAGGATAGACACGGAAGAGGAAAAGAGGGCGGAAAGGAACATTTTCTTTAGCTGCCTTAGGTGGATGAACAAAGATATCTACAGACATGCAAAGTTTGTTAGTTTCGTGATTGTGCTGCTTGCTATTCTGGTCCAAACAGATTGGTAAGTGAGATGGGCTCGCCTGGCTGCAAACTAACCAGCACGCGCTGGTTCCCCACGCTATCCACCACGCAACAGTGCACACACACACCCATCTCCAGGTGCGAATATACAATGTCATCTATAATTCTAGAATCAAAAAAACATTTTAATACATCTTTATACCCGACAATAACAAAACAACAACAACATCAACATCAACAACAACAACAACAATAATAATAATAATAATAATAATAATAATAATAATAATAATAATAATAATAATAATAATAATAATATAATAATAATAATAATAATAATAATAATAATATTATTATTATTATTATTATTATTATTGCCAGACTTAAACAAAAATAACTAACTCTTGGATAATCAAATCTATCCGATCACTGAGATATTTAATGTTTTTTTTTTCTTCTTCTTTCTCTCTCCGATCTCATATATTTTATTCATAATCAAAACTATATGATTAAGACATTTAATTTTTTTTAAATATTATCTGACATATTATTATATTAATATTATTACGGCTCGCATAACCTCACAGCTGTTCATCCGTGGGCTTTCCTCTCCAGGAGCGCGGATGTCGGCTATTCTTTGAGCATCACCTCTTTATGCGCATCTCTCATTTATTTCAATAAACAAAGGACAAGGGTCGTTGATATATTTAAAATTTAACTTTGTTTCCTTGACTTTTTGCCGGACACCGTAATAACCCCTAAAGGCGACCTTGAAGGTGACTTTGCCATGCTGAACTTGACAACAGAACCACCGGTTGTTAGCACGACGTCGCACATCCACTATACCACTTATATGGGAGGTATTTTGGCGCTTTCAGTCACCAACTACAGGAAATGAACTTTAGCTCCAATCGCAAACAAGAGGTCAAGATAGGTAAAGACAAAGGGCCCTTCAGCAAAAGCAGATCTAAGGTTAGGACATCTGACATCCAGCTTCGTGAAGACAGCAGCTGTCCAGCAGGATTCGTTTAGAATCTTCCAACAGAACGAAAGATTAATTTCGTACATCAACGGAACTTTTCGGAGAGCTTCCCGATTCTGCAGGGATCTCAGCAGCAACATTTTAGACAAAAACCTTGCATCATTAAGAAATCGGTCGGCGCAAACGATTGCTGTTGAATAAGAGGACCGGCTGTAAAAAAAGGGGGAATTTTACAAAACAATCCAGACGGCCCTAGAACTCAACACCCAACGTCAATGTAACTCGAGAACTGCTGTTAACCGGTGGGAGGATTTAAACATCACCAAAAGTAACATCTGATTGGAGGAAGAAGAAGTCGCGGTTCGAGGCAGGCTGCTGGCATCGATGTAGGAAAATCGAGGATACTTGCGCAAGTGGGACATGTCTTCTCAAGCTGGCGGCAGAAGTGATTTTCGAAACGGGTGCTTATCAGCCGGCTCTCCTACTGTATGTGGCATGAAGTGGCGGGAGAACCCAAAATCTCGTTTCTTCACATTTCACTGAGTGTAAATATTTATGCCGACATTTGTTTTTCTTTCTTTCAAGAATAACCTGACTGAACCCTGTAAAGATACCAGACCCCCCCTTTTTAATAAGTGTATTGTTTAGAGAAGAATTTGATTTAATTTACTCTACGTATGCTGAATAAATGAATGTTTTTGTTATCTATGTTTACATATGTAACAATGTTTTATAAATAGCGAAATATCAGACGCTTTCTTCAGATAAGTTCTAGTGTAATTATGTAATTAGTCATTGATGAATACTCGTTTTCTGTTCGGCAGTAAAGAAGTTAGACGAGAGAGAGAGAGAGAGAGAGAGAGAGAGAGAGAGAGAGAGGAAGAGAGAGAGGAGAGAGAGAGAGAGAGAGAGAAGAGAGAGAGAGAGAGAGAGGAGAGAGAGAGAGAAGAGAGAGAGAGAGAGAGAGGAGAGAGAGAGATGACATCAGTACAGAGAGGGAGAGGGGGAGAGAGAGAGAAGAGAGAGAGAGAGAGAGAGGGGGAGGGAGAGAAAGAGAGAGATGACGTCAGTACAGAGAGAGAGAGGGGGAGAGAGAGAGAAAAAGGGAGGGAGAGAAAGAGAGAGATGACATCAGTACAGAGAGAGAGAGAAGAGAGGGAGAGAGAAAGAGGGGTTAAGTTCTTTGTAAATGTATGACCCTTTTTATTTTCGTTGCGGAAACAATTTACTTATTTATGATGCGTATCTGTAGAATTATCTGAACAATGCTGAGAGTAAGCGGAGGCAGAAATTAAATAGCTACTGTTATTAAAGGTCAAGGATATTTTTATGTCAGCTGGCCGGATTTATGCAGGTAGGAAATCAATAACGTGTAATAATATATTTAAAATATTTGTTAACGACGATTTGTTTAACTTCCCGCTTTTGAGTGGAAACTTGTACAATAAAAAAAAACAGATTATTAAATATTTATAATAAAGTCCACGTTCATGAAGCCATCGAGAAAATAGTATTTTATTAAAACTGACGAAAACTAAGCGAATGGATTTTAACTGTTTCTATTCCTCACACTTTAGTTAAAAGAATACAGTCTTAGAGCCTGATCATTTGTTTTAAGCTAATTTCTAGTTAGGGAAATTGGACGAAAACAACACATAAGTAAACGTGGAACCTGTCGTTATTATCACAGTTGCCATGTAGCGAACAGCTAAATACGAGTTTCCTCAGAGTTACTTTCCCTGGTTAGTGCGGCCATCTACTTCTCGCGGACGTTATCTGTGACCCAGCTTGTGTGGTTTGACTTACAAAGTGCCCGTATGCATTTACCATTTACAGCGTCAGTAGGAGCCCCTTAATTTTTTTTTAAATTTTGAAAATATAAATTGCATGAGGCAATGTTTTATTGTATTGCAAGTCATTTAAAATTGTTAAAAATCGGGGGCATCTAATAATTTGGTTAATGGTTTTTATCTGTATACAGCCGACTGCGATGGGATTTTAGATCCAGTTATAGTTAAGGTAACTCCGTTACTAATAGCAACACAGCGATGGGCACTTTACTTTTAACAGAATAATGAATGAGTGTTCACTGTGTACGGTGTTGCAAAGCAGAAATGTATTTCAACAATAAATTCGATTAAGCCTTGCTTTTAAGTTCAGTGGGCCAATGTACTAATTATCCTTAATCGTTTCTTAGAGATACAGGGAAATAAAGCTTCAGTATATGTTCACTTTGCAATATTGTTTCGACTGAAGAATATTATTTTTACAAAGGAAAATCATAAATGATAAATCAAAGAAATATACTGAAACGTTGTATTACTCAATGTATAAACATTTAAACAAATAAACAAAATACATTCAGGGGTTGCAATAATTTTGATCATCAGGGTATATTTTTATTTTATAAACGCATAGCCTAAAAGATAAACGGTAGAGTTATCATTAAAGTTATTAAATAGTAGGAAGAGCAAGCAAGCAAAAGCTCTCACAAGAAATAAGATAGAAATAAAATTAAAATTAAGAAAAAGATGAATATCAGCATTGACAAGTCTCATACATCCTTTTTATCATGGCCGACATGATGACGTCAAGAAAATTCATTTGTATTTTTTCTGCATATTTTGATTAGAGATGTCGTTAGAAAGGTAGATAACTGTTTTTCAAAAATGTACGTTCATGATCACACAGAAGCGTTAAAATATAAATGAAGATATATAAAGTTATCATTAAATATTTAAAAAATCAGTTTTGTTTTGAAATTTTTTTTAAATTTTATAATAAAGAACACCTAACTAGTTCATTTATTCTTTTACTTTTCATCGTTGCTGTTATATCCCACTTAAAAATACAAATAGTAATGATAATCTAGTAAATTCGTGGTGCCGATCTACTTTCTTAAATCGTTTTCCAATAGACACGTGCGTGTCTTATAAAATCTTTGGTTGAGCCTTTTAGGTGACCGGCCAGCTTTCAGGATACTGGTGATGCGGCCACGCTGCTGGTACAAGACCCCTCTTTGTGATTGGACTTAGTTTCATAGCATCTCTTACTTGATAAGGCGGCCTGGGACCATATGGTTACCGCTAACAAGTGCTAGCTACAATGGGCCTGGCTGGCACTTCGTCCTCAGTAAGAAATGGGAAAGTCTCTATAAACTCGTTGGTTTAGACAGGAAAGGAAATCGGAGGATCCCGAGCTAACAGACTGGTACAGAGAGGCGAATCAGTGAGTCGCCTCGCCCTCAGTCACCGCGTGGCGGCGATACGCTGTACTGCTAAAACGAGTTGTACACTATGGTAATCTTACGTTGATACTGATAGATACCATACAATACGTTTACCATAATTCTTGTTCTAATTCAACATTATTGCACACCAAAAACAAAATTTTCTTGATTAGATTCTGAAAACGACGGCATGGAAAGATGACCGTAGCTTCAAGCGCCGTTAAAAGGGGTGGTGGGAAATGCCCGAACTAACTCTTAACTTTCTATACAAGCAATCCTTTAAAAGCTTAGATATTACTGCAATTCCAGCCTACGCTTTTGACCAGCATTTTTAAAAATGCGTAAGGTTGTAAGAAAGTAACAGGATATGTGGTTAAGCTCTTGACACTGACATGCTTTAACCCTCTCTGGCCATAACGTCAGAAATAAGACAGTTTTGTCGAAAACTGCCATGCGGCTGAAGAAATTCCTTTCGTGACCGGGGGGGTCATATTACTGTTATATATTGTTAAAGAGGAGCTTGAAGCGTCTTTTACTGTACCATTAGACAAATGAACCAGTCTCAGCTTTTGTCCTCAATATAGTTTCAACAGTGCCGACTGTATAAACATGGCTATACACCAGCCTACTGTACTAGAAGACGCACTAATGAGCCCTGCTACCTTTCCATTATCTGCTGCTTCGATAATAGTTCTACTTAATGTCCCAGTTGTGTCTGGAGGTCACAGAATTACTTTCAGTTTTCAGCAAGCATTTCAAACACATATAGCCTGTTTAGAGATTATTCTGCTGCCTGTGTTTCCTCAGACAGCAGCCACGTGAGGAGGTTTTATAAATTGATGGCTTAATCATGACTCACTGGAAACAGACACAATGTTTCCCAAGTTTTGTTTATGAGCGATTACCTTATTACCTAAATAAAGGTAAGCAATTTTTTCTTTTTTCATCCGAAAATGAATTGTTAATGATTCATAGCGGAATCGTGGAAAATATTTTACTTGTCAGTTTTGAATTTTAACGAGAAAAAGAATTAAATTTTTCAAAAAATATCCGAAGGAAGGTTTATAATTACCAAATTTTAATAACTTTTTCATAATACTCAAAATCTTATCGCAGTCCGACCGTAAAATGCTATGGTTTCGTACTATTGTTCAAATCTTTATTTTAACGTTATTAATTCCTGCAATTATAGTTTTTTTTCCAAATTCTTCTCCGATACAAAGATATTATTTAAATATACTGGTCAAATGTATATTTATTTAGTTTTTGCTGCTTTACCTACCTGGCCAATAACAGGTTGAATTAAAACAAAAACTCATACCTGTGGGTTTTTTATCCTTTAAAAACGTTTTTATCTTGAATACGGATGAATATGTAGGAAAAAAGAAAAGCTAAGTGACATTGGCAGTGAGTTTACGAAAACGATATGCGTACGTCAAATATACGGGCTGTTCAATGAACCGCAAGACTGACGCCGTAGTACAAAAAGTAACTACGAGATGGCGCCACTGTTAAAAGAAAACTGCGAAGTAGTTTATGCTTGTTGCAAAGCCGTGCAAGCCACGTGCGCGTGCACTGCTGTCTTCATTGTGCGGGACGTAGACCGGATGTAGTAGTAATAATAATAGTAGTAGTAATAGTAATAATAATAGTAGTAATAGTAGTAGTAATAATAATAGTAGTAGTAGTAGTAATAATAATAGTAGTAGTAGTAGTAATAATATAGTAGTAGTAGTAGTAGTAATAATAGTAATAATAGTAATAGTAATAATAATAGTAGTAGTAGTAGTAATAATAGTAGATCACTTAATAATACACTAATAGTAGTAATAATAGTAATAGTAATAATAATAGTAATAGTAATAATAATAATAATAGTAATCGTAGTAATAATAGTAATAGTAATAGTAATAATAATATAGTAGTAGTAGTAATAGTAATAATAATAGTAGTAGTAGTAGTAATAGTAATAATAATAGTAGTAGTAGTAGTAATAGTAATAATATAGTAGTAGTAGTATAGTAGTAATAATAATAATAATAATAATAATAATAATAATAATAATAATCATAATAATAATAATAATAATCAGAATAAGAATAATAATAATAATAATAATAATAATAATGTCCAGAAAACAGATGTTAGAATCTTTTAAGCATATTTCTAAGACAGTGTTTTTTTTATCTGTTTATAATCATTAATATGGAATAATCTCCAGCCCCCCACCAGCTCCCTCTCTTTTTTCCGTTCCGTCTTCAACCGGAGATACAAATTACCTATGATAAAGGGTTCTGACGTCAGATTTCCTGAGAGACGCATGACTGGCTGCTTTTGACGCACCTGCGTCCTGCCGATTTTTATTTTTGTATTATTTAAAATAAAAAAGCGAAACAAAATAAAAGGAAAGACCCTTGCACAGGCACAAACGAAAACAATATACTTGTTTGGTTTATATATTTACCATCTGGCGTCCTCTTCCCTTAGTCCGACTATCGCGGTAACAGCAGCTTCGCCATTGACGCTTTCTCCAGAAGAGCTGGGCCCACCAGCAGCAGCGAGTTTACTTCACTACAAACTCACTCATCATATATATCACACACATATTTATGTATCTCTCTCATGTTAATTTAATTTGTTTGTGCTTATACATAATAAAACACAGATATACCTCCGTACATGGCTGCCGCGACGATCTACGTTAAAAATGTATGAAAAACAGGACAGTTTTCATATTTCTTCCCTATTTATTGTTTTATACTGAAAAAAAGATAATTAACAAAATTTCTGATATTCTTAATTTCGCTGCTGTTTCTTTTTTTTTTAAAAAAATTTATTTATTTTCTTCCCTTTTGCCCTTTGAGGTGGAGACTATGCGAAAGTACTTTGTTGTTGTTGTTGTTGTTGTTGTAATGGCGCCCTGTCATTCTTCCTGATCTGAGTGGACTATTCCGTACCTAACCGTCCCGTCCACGTCTGGGGGACAGAGCTTGAGTGTGCTCCTTCCATGTAATCGATAGCCGCTCTGACATCAATCAAAACTTATCTCCGTGTTTATTTATTTATTAACTCCTGTCGTTTATCGAGTGCGTCTGTCATTAGTCCAGACGATAATCTGATGTTCGATTTCCAGACTAACGGAGCGAGCAGACGACGATAGGTGGTCGGGTATCACAAGCGACTACTGATACCAATTTTATTAGTAAATCTGTATTGGTTAGTACGCTGTTCAATATATCGATCCGTTAAGCAGGCGACCAGATCTGCTACAATGAGAGACGTGCACAAAAATGGAAACAAAATGATTTTTCTTTCTAGCTTAAGGGACTTAAAGTTTTCTTTTGCTTGTAAATCTACCTATACCCGCTTACTCAGGTAAATTAGTTAATTAAATAAACAAAATCACAAACCTGTGAATAATTAAAACCATTAATACAAATTATGGCTAAAGAGTAACAGGGAAGATTTTCCAATCGCTGTGACGTCATTGATAGAATGAGAGAGATGACGTCGGGTCCAGGCTATGACAGTACATTTATGTCTAACGATAAAATTGCTGCCTGCCTCTGTACCCCATCTGATCCTAGCACTTGGGGAAGAGTTCCGTTAACTTCTAGGCTTAGTGATGCGCGAACCTCAGAAAGATTAGTTGTGTGTTTCCGGGCTATTACCTGAGAAAGGAATCTTTGATTTCTCATCGAAATACGAAAAAACAACGAAAATGAGATACATATCTCTGTTAACCATCGCCATTCGTCATACTTTTATCAGCGATTTTTTTATTATCCAGGTAGTTTGTTTTTTCTCTCTCTCTCTCGCTCTCTCTCTCTCTCTCTCTCTGTATCTGACGTCATCTCTCTCTGTATCTCGCTTCATCTCTCTCTCTCTGTATCTCGCGTCATCTCTCTCTGTATCTCGCGTCATCTCTCTCTCTGTATCTCACGTCATCTCTCTCTCTCTCTCTCTCTGTACCTCACGTCATCTATCTCTCTCTCTCTCTCTGTACCTCACGTCATCTCTCTCTGTATCTCGCTTCATCTCTCTCTCTCTCTGTATCTCGCGTCATCTCTCTCTGTATCTCGCGTCATCTCTCTCTCTGTATCTCTCACGTCATCTCTCTCTCGTCTCTCTCTCTCTCTGTACCTCACGTCATCTCGCTCTCTCTCTGTATCTGACGTCATCTCTCTGTATCTCACGTCATCTCTCTCTGTATCTCGCTTCATCTCTCTCTCTCTGTATTTCGCGTCATCTCTCTCTGTGTATCTCGCTTCATCTCTCTCTCTCTGTGTATCTCGCGTCATCTCTCTCTGTATCTCGCTCATCTCTCTCTCTCTCGCTCTCTCTCTCTCTGTATCTCGCTTCATCTCTCTCTCTCTGTATCTCGCGTCATCTCTCTCTCTCTCTCTCTGTATCTGACGTCATCTCTCTGTATCTCACGTCATCTCTCTCTCTCTCTCTCTCTCTGTACCTCACGTCATCTCTCTCTCTCTCTCTCTCCTCTCTCTCTCTCTCTCTCTCTCTCTCTCTCTCTTAGATTTATACTTTCCATTAAACTGGTTTCTTTGTTAACATTTAAGTTTCTGTTTAATTCCTATTTTATTTTTATATATAAACACCTAGCGACTGCCGGATCAACGATGATAATTTCTCAGCCGATTCCTGAAGCCCAACCTTCCGATGACACCAGTCCCACATTTAAACAAATATTTTCCTTCGGTTTCTTGATGTACGCTTCTTACTCTGTCGTTGGCCAACAAGCCCGCTCCGCCATCCAGAAAAACTTCACCGTACTGTCTCTTCCCTCAACCTGTATCGTGAACTACCCGGACGATACTGTTCTTCCAACAGGCCACCAGGGCCAGAATTTCTGTTCCTTGCCCGCAGCAGACGCCAATGAGACTCGTCCGCTCAGGCAGGCGCGACACTCCCTCGCTATCATCTTCTCGCTCGGCTCTCGATTGCCAACGGTGGCCGACTCCATCTACGGGCCTCGGTCGCACGCCTCACTGACTATAGCCGAACAAAAACAACTGGTTACTGATGAGAGGAAACAAAAGTTAACCACCACACCATAAAAAGTCCCAAATAAGCACTTTCTTTATGCCTTATTGTTTTGCGATTTTACTGTGTGTGTTGTACTAGTTACAAAAAAGGTGAGAAGTCACGGCTCGTGCACAACCGAGGTCAGTGCTGAGTTTTCAGATCATAATTAATTATCTATTCACCCTATGTTCCGATAGAGAGATGGGGCTGGGGGAGAGATATATAAGTTAGCCAGTATTAACTTCTTTCTTTCTTACTAGATTATAGTTACTTTGTAGGTTAATTCCAGGTGTTTACTTACCAAATAAGTGTGTATTTTTATAGTTAAAATATTTGAACATGAGAAAAACAAGAGAAACACCTGAAATATTAATCCGCAGCCTATCTTATTTAGAGTATCATAATTATTATTATTTACATGTTTTATTTATCAGCTACTTTATATATTTATTCATATACTTTTCTGTTCTTTTTGTATTTTGTTGTTTTGAAATTTTACTATGTGTTCCACTGTCTCTATTTATTTAGCTCACTTTTCATCTGTAGCTGTGACGATCAGGTTAATTAATATAATTATTTATTCGTTTGTTTTCAAATTTATTTATGACGGATTCCATTTTATGAATTAATCTTTCGCTATTCATCTGCTGATGGTTTTAAAATAATTAATAATTATTTATCTAATTTTTACCATTTTCAGACACAAATTGCGATAAAAATTATTCATTCACCGGAAATCACTGACGGTTAGCACAAATGAGAAAATAATGGATAAATAATTTAATTAAATAATATTTAACTTGAACATCGTCTTGATTTATTTAAAAATTAAACTTCGTTCCACACAAGGTGCGTGCAACTGCTACGCTGATGTGCACTATCCATGTCGTAATGATCTGGTCTGTGTTTATTCATTTATTTATTTATTGACCAATATCATTCGTCAGTCTTGAATTTATTTTGACGTATTAATTTTTCCAATTATTCCCAATAAATTACAACTGTCGGGTAGGTAACCAGATGCCCTTGTGTATTAAATTAACAGGTATGACATTCGGACAGGTATTCGTGCGTGCCGTCGGGCAAGTAAACAGATGCCCTTGTGTATTAAATTAACAGGTATGACATTCGGACAGGTATTCGTGCGTGCGGTAAAAATCACGAATGTTCTACCAAGATTAGAGTAATCACCGAAGAAAGAATACAGAGAGAACCTCTGGTAAGGAACGAGAGCTAATTAAGTAACTACAGACGAAATTACCTGTCGCCAACTGCAGGTGTCTAACCGAACATATGTCGAGTAGCGACAGGTGACAAGATGAGGAAATAAATAAGGAAGAAAACTGCGAGGGTTTATCGAAGGGAAAAGTAGAAAACCGTTACAAGGTTACGATAAGTAACTAACTCTCTCTCTCTCATCTCGTGGTACTCTTCCTTCTCTCGTAACTCGTCGATTTCGTTTGCTTGTCGCGTGCACGGTTTACGATACGGTCCGCGTACAGGTAGAAAGGCGAAAGCCACCGTGCACCCTATAGAAAGAGCGAAGATTTTTTCCTTTATTTAATGCTGTTGTTGTCGTGTATATTTTCCTTCTTTTTTTTAGGGTTTATATATCGACGAATCCATTATTCCCCTGCTGTTCAATGCATCATATGGCGTGTGTGTTCACCAATCAAGTCGATGCTATTACATCGACCGATAACCCGCCAGCGGTCGGAGCGCGCGCGAGTATTTCCAACCTTTAAAATCTTTTTCTCTCGTTGCCTCAGTCATTATTTAACAGCGCGGCTTCCACGGCAACAACATCACCGAGAGATCATGTCATCTTACGGGCTGTATCCGCACCAGGTACGTACCTGCCTATCGCACGCGCCTGCTAAGCACAAAATTCTCTAGATACCTGTTTGAGCACCGTGTACAATTCCATCATGAATAAGAAAGTAAGGAAGAAAAACCTACCGAGCCTCTGCCTCATGCCTAATAAATGATACTGTGCATAGATGGAGTGGCTGAGGAAGCTACTGTTTTAAGAATTGGGGAGACTTTTGGCGCGGCTAGGAGCTAATATAAAATTAATAACTATAATTTACCTACAATAGAAGCCATCATAAATATATTATCAGAACGCGGCATTAATTTGATGAAAGTTTGTTTGGTTGTTGTTGTTGTTGTGTTTTTTTAATATAATCTTAGAAAAAACAAGTAATCTGAAAATTTTATAATCTCTCCAGTCAGGATAAACTGAGATTAACATGTTTAATTGAGAATAAAATACTGGCCGATGTGTAACATTTTACAACGATTATTAGCATCTCAAATGATTCATACTTTAAATTTTCAATTTATTATATACATTCTTTAAAAATTAATACTTTTACATATTTCGATTTATGTATTAATTTTTTTTTTTTTAAAAAAAGACTTATCTGCTATTTTGCGATTTAAAGTTTCAAAAGTTCAACTTGCTGATCTATTAGTTTGTTTACTAAATTCTATTTACGGACTTTATTTATGATTACAGCAGCATCCAGGTTGGTATTTTATTTAATTAACTAATTAAATAAACAGAGTCGTGTTTCCTAAACAGGGAGACAGGCAGAGTGTGCTCAGCCGTTATACCAACAGTCTTGAGATCTGAGATCTGCTCACTTCAAGATAAGAATGGAGTCTTTCTTAATCTATAAGGATGTAAGAATTGGACCGTCCTACCTGTCAGGAACAAATTCAAAGGTTCTGATCCGAAGTTTCCACCCTCTTATCAAAGATGCTTACCAGAATATTCAAATGAGAAAATGTCTTGTTTATACTAGAGAATTGTGCTTTGGGGTGTGGGCTTTTATTTTGTTTTGTGTCATTGTGTGCGTATTCTATTAACCAGCTAAGGCACCTATGAGTTTCCGTAGTCGCCAATTTTAAAAGAAGGAAGGAAGGAAAGAATTCTCTAAAACGCTGCAGTCGATCTTAATGTAGATTCTGCCCCTGTGCTCGGTCTCTGCACTTTCCGACAGTAAGACGGTTATAACGCAAAAGTCATACCTGCGGGGCGTTTTCGCCTACCAAATACAATTAGTTTTTATTTTATTATCTAGTTAGTTAATTTGTCTTTTTCGCATTCTTTTAAATTATGAGTTCTAAAATAAGACTCCGGTGACGAATAATTAATTCTGCGCACTTTATTCCGGTGCGGAAGGATTCTAACTTGAATACTTTTGTCCTCCGCCCCTCGATGCCGGGAATTTCCTTAAAGAAAAATTGTTGCAGGCTTTGTGTTGTTTTTATCTAAGATGTCTTGAGTTTCATAAATCTAAGTATAAAATGTAGTTAAGCTACGGGAGATAAGGAAAACACGATGTTAGCTGTGAACTCGTAACGAGAGACGGCCTTCGGACTTCACCTGGCGGTAGAATTAGTCGCTAAAATTTAATAATAATAATAATAATAATAATAATAATAATAATAATATTCATCATCATCATCTCATATTGGTTTAAATTTTAATAGTAACTTTGTGAAGCGAGGTCCGCGTTTCCAAAAATAGTGATAGAAGAGACAAGGAAACAAAAGGAAGAATTAGACAAATTTAAACACCAAAAGTCTAGATTGTTTTTTTTAAAAAAAAGACAGAGGGTCTGCAGAAAGAACAGGAAATGGCTCGAGATATAGTTAAGTGCTAGAGAAGAGAAGATTGAGAGCACATAGGGAAGAAGAAGCTATTTAATTATAACGATCTTACAAAGGGTAGGGGGTCTATGGTGGCTGTTCGCGGTGCCAGTGTCTTCTAAAGTCGGTCTCCCGGGATATTACTGATGTTCTTCATCTTGCCCTTCTTCGCAAGTCCTAATTAGCTGTTACAATAGGAATGCTTACAGTTTTGTTTACTACGTTTGGATTATTATTATCTCCAGGTCTTTGAATTTCGTTAGTCTCCCAACTACTCTTATCGAAGACAGACAATGGTAAAATTTTTCCTTTTCTTTCTTTTATAACGATTTCCGGTTGGCTGGCTTTAATCTCTATCCGTGTACAGGCTAATCCCAGAGGAGGCCGACGCTGTCGTTGATTTCACCTGAAGTCTATCTCAGGTGCCGATCTAGTAGACTTTCATGACCTCGTTATACTCTTCTCTGGTTCACCTTCGTTTTTATTATCATCATCATCAGAGATATTTAAAATAAAGAAAGCATGTATTTAACCCGGTTTTCTTCGGCTTAACGAACATTCCTAGCAGGTACTTTCTGCTGTAGCCTTGCCACCAGCCCGAGTCCCATGGGCTGTCTCGTCGGTTTGGTTTAGGAAACTACAACCAGGTGGGTGATTTCCTTTTGTAGATGGGTGTCGGCGCACGGGCTCGAAGAACAAGAGATCTGGGCAGCAGACGAGCTGATTGCTGTAACTAGATGCTTCAAATGTCTATTCGTATCATTTGTACTCCGCTTATATCAACATAGCTTCGTTTGTGCGTGGCTCTAGCGACAACTCGGTTGGCGGAAGTGAATTTTAATACGATTTTAAAACTCTGTTGTTGCCTCCCCTTTCTACACACTTATGCAAATTGCGTCATCTGACTGCTTCAGAGATGTTTCTCATACGACCAACTATATTTTTAAAATGAGACAATAAAACTACCTATACGATATATATATATATATAAAAGATTGCAGGCAAAAAATAGCATTTTGAAGTTCTTTTTGAAAAGTAAATAAAATAAATAGATTTCTCTAATTTTATAAATAACCGAACAAACATTTTTCCCTAGATGTCAACCAAAACTGTAAACAAGGCTGAAAGTACTTAGCTCCCAATAAAAAAAATTCAGCTTTTTATTTTTATAATAAAAACGGCATTGAAAAAGAATAATTAATTATTTTTTTTAATAGCAAGAAATCACAAAATAACCGACTGCATAAAATAACTCCGTTAAATTCGGATAACTTGTTGAAATTACTGAATAGGATTAAGTTACTTTCGCCGTTTTGTAATTACTTAAGGTTAATAACACTATTTCAGTTAATTAATACGTTTCAGAATTTTTTTAAGATTTGATTTCATTCGTTAAAGTTATTTATTTATGTGTGAAGGCACCCGAAGTGCACCAGACTTCTTCTTTCTGGCTATAATAATAATAATAATAACAACAGCAGCAGCATGTTTCTATGTTGTAATTGTTTTCTCTTCTGATATTGGTTTGCTGGCCATGTCGTTGTCGTCGTTAGATTATATTATTATTATATTATTATTATTATTATTATTATTATTATTATTATTATTATTACTGCCGACTAGTTCCTGTTCACCGGTTAGACACCACCCTCCAACTGCCGATATAATAAAAAAAAACACAAACAAACAAATAAACAATCTGGTCCGGAAGTTAGTCCGCATTCCATCTGTTACCACAGGTACAATAGGCTAAACTTAGCTGGGCACCCGCTTAAGTACCCGGTGGTTTAACTTCCCTACCCCAGCTACATGCTTGATGAAGTACGCCAGCCAAACACCTCTGATGATAATCTCTTTTATGTATCCAATTGCTCCAGCTCCTGCTTCCATTAAGCAAAGATCAGAATATCAATTATAGAGAAAGACACCGTTTTCTTCAAAGACTAAACAAAACAATTTCGTTCTTGTTGGTATAATTTCCCTGTAATAATTTGGATTGTCTAGTTTGGAAATCGAACCAAAGCAGAGTGATGATGTAACTGATACGAAGGGTCGGGCGGCCCGTCTTGGTTTCCTTGCTATTAGTGGTGGTAATAACATTCATTAATTATGATAATCATTGGTTTAAAAAACTCAAAAAGCACGGTGCTGATCAGCATATTGAAAAAATGACAAGATACAATCTTTTCAAATTAAAATTATTTCCACGATCTTTAAAGGAGACTTCTTTGCGGTAGATGAAGAAGATGATTGGGTTAGCAACGACATTAGATACATAACAGGAAGAAATTCACAATCGACATTCTCTCTCTCTCCCCCCACCCCTCACTCTCTTCACTTCTCTCTCTCTCTCCCTTCATTTCTCTTTCTCTCCAAATATAATTCTCTCTCTTTCTTTCTCTCTCTCTCTCTCCTCTCTCTCTCTCATATATATATATATATATATGATAATTCTCATCTCTCTCTCTCTCTCTCTCCCATATATAGATATAATTCTCTCTCTCTCTCTCTCTCTCTCTCTCCCTCTCTCTCTCTCTTTCCAATATATATATAATATATATATATATATATTCTCTCCTCTCTTCATTTCTCTCTCTCTCTCTCTCAAATATAACTCTCTCTCTCTCTCTCTCTTCATTTCTCTCTTTCTCTCTCTCTCTCCATATATATAGATATATATATATATATATATATATATATATATAAATTCTCTCTCTCTCATCTCTCTCTCTCTCCTCTCCTCTCTCTCTCTCTCTCTTTCTCCTCCTCTCTCTCCTTCTCTCGCTCTCTCATATATAATATATATATAATAATTCCTCTCTCTCTCTCTCTCTCTCTCTTCTCCTTCTCTCTCTCTTTCTCTCTCTCTCTCTCTCTCTATAGATATATATAATCTCTCTCTCTTCATTTTCTCTCTCTCCTCTCTCATCCATATCTATAATATATAATTTCTCCTCGCTCCTCATTCATCTCCCTTCCTCTCTCTCCATCTCTCTCTCTCTCTCATATTCATCTCTCTCTTCTCCTCTCTCTCTCTCTATCTCTCATCATCTCTCTCTCTATTCATTTCTCTCTCTCTATATATATATATATATATTCTCTCTCTCTCGCTCGCTCGCCTCGCTCTTTTACTTAATAAAATCTATAAATCAACGAACTGACCATCGCTATGTGGCGATTACTAATCTCGTTATTTTATTATTAAAGATGATTGTAGCTTTGATAACTAAATATATAAATACGTGAATTAATAATAATAGCTGTGGCGACATTGTAGTAATAGTAAATCTATATAATATTATAATACCAGTAATTTAAACAAACAAACAATAAATAAATAAATAATAGAGAGTAAATAAATAACTTTAAAAACCGTGATGAAGGACAGAACCCGATCAAATGCTCAAGGATCATACAACACTTGGGAAAAGAAATTCACACTTAACAACATCAAATTCTTTCCTCTTGTGTACATCAGTTTCCGTATTAAAAGAATCCTTTATTTCTATATAAAACTCGAAATGACAACTTGCTATCAACACTAAAATTATATGCCAACCCTGTGGGTAATAATCAGTCATTTAATAAGCAAACTAATATATGTTTAAGGGAAGAATAATATTAATATTATCACGATAAACCTAAAACTTAATACAATTTTTTTATAAATTACAAATTTTTCAATATAGTTCTGAAATAATAAACAGGAATCTCAGAATTTACCAAATTGCATTTAGTATTTAAAATATTTTGTGTCGTCTGCTCCTTCAACTTCCACGATGATGTTCTAAATATTAAATTTATTTTTGATTAAAGAATTATGAAGCGGGAAGCACATGGAAGAATATTCCATTTGTTTTCTGCTTCCTCAAAATTTAAAAAAAATTGCTAGCTTGTTTAAAAGAAACTGAAGGCGGAAACCACTGAAACATTCTACCTGTCGTCTGCTAGTTCATACATTTTTAAACTGTAAGACTAATTAAAAAACAACAGCAGCAGCAATAAAGAGACTAATAGAAAATGGATCCACGGACTTAATTAACTTCGTGTTTAATGTTTAGAGTATTATACCATTCGACTGTTCTCCATTTCTGCGTCTTTTTAATTTACCCCCATTTTTATTTTGCTTTCTGTCTTTTAATTTATTTCCACATTTATTATTAATTCCTTAACAGCCCCATTTCTATACAATGACAATAGAATTGGAACCATTAAACATAAAAGAAAAGTCTAAATACAGTTATAGTAGCCATCAA
>JACATO010001882.1:0-116473 GCA_018389105.1 Nautilus pompilius | reverse complement strand
TCACGAGCAATTGCTTTTTACGCAGACCTTTTGACACGCTATGAGTGTCACCCCCACTCTTTTTTCTTTTTACGTATTTGACCATGTATCACCGTCAAATCTAGTTGACACTTTTGCTCGATTAGTAATAAGCGTGACCTCGAGTGGAGTGCTGATCAGCAAGCAGTGTGTGGTTTAGAACGGGATCATCGTTCGGAGTTTGTTTTCGAATATTTGATTAGTGGTGACTGCACTTCTGAGTAGTCTTACCTGGAGTTCTTGATCGTCTCTAAGAGTGTCCTTCTATGTAGATAATTGCATTTAGTTTTTTGGCATGTTTCAATCCTAAAGGTGGTCTTTCAGCAGTACTTACATCACATCACTCTCCGGTATGTATGTAAAAATGGTATTATCCAAGACTCTTTTTTGTTTTGTCTTCTTTGGCGCGTCCTTTTTTTGCCCGCATCCCAGCAGGACCGACTGACTCTAGACTCCGTGGTAACCAGCGCTGTGATGCTTTCTCTGGCCCTCTGACCTTTCTATTTCCTCCTCCGTTTTTCTTCCCCTTGTCGACCGAGATTAGGTGTCTCGGCAGCTGCTGCGAATGTTCATGGGGGGAAAACCTGCAATAGAAAGGGAGACGGATTCCGGCCAGCCTCTGGAGAGGAGTTGCGTGACATGAATCACCATATGGAAAGGAAGATAAATGATCGTGGTGTGAATAAATTATTTTGAGATCAATACATTCGCTTTCTTGAATTGTCACTTAATTTGTAATTATTGTTGTTGTTTTGTTTGTTTTTTAATACCCGGTTACCTTAAATATTTCGACCTCTCGAAAGGCGACGGCTGAGGGTCAAGAAATGCCTCCAGGGGGCGCTAGAGGAGTGTAAGTTGCAACGTAATAGGACTAAAACAAATAAATCCAGTGTTAGATTGTCGCCCTTGGATCTCCGCTTTCATCTAGGAGAGGGGGAAACGGTAATACACATGAAGGATACAAAAAGCCTTACGTGGATCTATGCTGTCTTTCATTTAAAAACGATATGAATATAAGAAAGCTCGATGAACAGGAGATGAGTAAAGGAAATTTATCAGCTATGCAGATACTCTCTAAATAAATCAATAAAATCTGGTTGAATTACTGATGATAGTAATAATGAGGAGGAGGAGGAACAAGTAGCGATAAAGATATCAAAATGGAATCTGGTTTGGATAAATGTGCAGTGATATCCTTTGTCAAAGGAGAACTCCTGGCTACAAAAAGCATCTATCTAAGATACAGCGATAGACGGAAAAGTGTATAAATATACCTCTGTGTAAACGAGAGTGATAATGTAGATCACCACACGATGAGAATCAAGATGATTAAAGCCAAATAATTTAGGAAAAGTGAAGCTTTTGCTGAAAATAAAACTTAATGCAGGAAAGAAAAGTAATTGCTTCAGCTCCATCGCTCTCCTGGTACTGGCGTACAGCTTTAGCGCCATTAATTGAATCTCGAAAGATCTCCATGCACTTGACAGGAAAACGAGAGAGCTGATGACAATTCATGGCTTTCAGGACCCTAAAGCAGAAATGTATCATGTTTACTTACCAGTAAAATCGGAGGTATGGTAAAGCCGTGAGAGAAATGGAACTTTTATATAAATCATCCGTGTTTGGACTGGCAGGATGCGTCATATCCAGCAGGAACTTGTGCATGGAAGTACGAACTTCAAACAAAATGATTCTCTGTCCTGCTCAGGGAGACCTCGTTCAGACATATACATTTGAATAATATTGACGAAACGAAAAGAGGAGAAGCGGATAAACAAATAGCCGAGACCAAAAAATCGCGACAAGAACAGAAGAATGGAGCGGAAAGATTCTGCACGGAGAGTTAGTTCTCTCGCAGAACGAGGACCGAAGTTGTTGACGTGACAATTTCATTTGGCTTGTCAGTGGTGATCTTAAATCAAAAAACTGATCATATTCTGAGTTGCAGCACCATATCAGACTGTCACTACATATGAGAAAATCGTAGACATCATTCGCTGAATGTCTCTGGAGTCTCCAAAAACAGCTGATCATATTGTATCTGCATGTCCAATTTGAGCACAATATCACTTGGAAAGACATGAAAATATAGTTGTGCACCATAAATGGGATGAACATAAACACGCAGGCAACAGTAGCAATTAATCAAAGCCTGATCATAATGTGGAATGCACAGGTGTATACAGACATACCTGTCAGATATAATAATAAACTCTATTGCATTATTAAGATTATAGAAGTTAAAACGTGTCAGCTGATACATGTCGCTATTCCCAGTGATCCGTGTATCAGGGAAAACAAAAAGATAGAAATATGTTGGCCTCTCAAATCGAATACAGTAGAATGATGCAGTGAAGACTGGGGTAACAGCCATTGTGATTCGGACTACGAACAGTGAATAAAAACAATGAAAGAAATAGCCTGAAAAAGATTCCATAAATCCAGAATGTTCATTTCCTGCAGAAAGTAATAGCTATCACAGGTACCTTAAGAATATTGCGATTTTGCAGAAAGTCAATTCCATCAAGACTGACTGGTAATAATAATAATAATAATAATAATATAATAATAATAATAATAATAATAATAATAATAATTATAATAATAATATAACAATTTGTTTGGAATATGAAGAATTCTCAAAAAAACTATTTGTAGACTCTACGGATAGCTAGCTATTGGAATCTAAGTACTTGTTAACTCACAATGGCATTATCTAAATTGCATAACTACTTTCTGTATTCAGAAGAATACTCAGTCAGAAAGTCAATGTGATTTTTACGATTGCTATTTCTATTTAACAGATTTTTTAAATTAGTTGCAAATCGCTTGAGCTTTACATAGAAACAAAAATTTCTGTATGTATATACATGCACATACACTGGCCGCAATCATTGTGGACGAGTCTCCAACGGAAATCAGAGAGCGAGATGTTCTGATTATCTTGTTTGAACATAAACGTCTTGTAACACACGGCGCGCTAGTCCGGTGGGAAGTAGTTAGGCAGAGGGTCGGAGTTCGAATCCCGATCAGGTCTGACTTGGTTCGGCATACCATTCTAGCTCGGTTTAATTTGTCTCTTCACCGGCATGCCCGCGTGGACTTTCTCCGAATACTCCGGGTTTTCTCCCAGACTTTAAAATGAAGAGTTCTAGTAGGGGGGTGTGGTGCCTGTTGTCGGACACTGGCAGTAAGGGAGAGACATCGAGTAAACACCTCGGTTATTTATCTCCCTGGTATGGTTCTGGACTTAGGCAGGCTACGAGTGATGACGAAATATTGAATTATTTATATATGTGTGAGTGTGGGATATTTTAAATCGTTAGGCAGGAAGGGTCGTAATTTTAATGGATTTAACACAATCACGTTACGACAAGTCGTAATGTGAGTCGTTTTTTTACCTGTTTTCTACTGATTGCCGAGTCTAAGCAAAATGAATAAAGGGACTGGGGGGCAGTAACCTGAATTATAAGGTCTGAATTAATTTTATACGTCAAGTTAGTAAATTACAGGTGCATCTCAAAAAGTTAGAACATCGTGGAAGAGTTCAATATTTTTGACAGTTATTTCAGAAAGTGAAAATTGTGTATATTCTAGACTCATTACATGCAGAGTGCTGTATCAAAGCATATTCACGGAAAGTTGACTGGAAGGGGAAAGTGTGGTAGGAAAAGGTGCACAAGCAAGAGGGATGACCGCAGCCTTGAGAGGATTGTCAAGCAAAGCCAATTCGAGAAGATGGGGGGAGCTTCACAAGTAGTGGACTGAGGCTGGAGTCAGTGCATCAAGAGCCACCATGCACAGACGTGTCCAGGAAATGGGCTACAAGTGTCGCATTCCTAGTGTCAATCCACTCCTGAACGAGAGACAACGTCAGAAGCGTCTTACCTGGGCTAAGGAGAAAAAGAACTGGACCGTTGCTCAGTGGTCCAAAGTCCTCTCTTCAGATGAAAGTAAATTTTGCATTTCATTTGGAAACCAAGGTTCCACAGTCTGGAGGAAGAGTGGAGAGGCACAGAATCCAAGTTGCTTGAAGTCCAGTGTGAAGTTTCCACAGTCAGTGATGATTTTGGGTGCCATGTCATCTGCTGGTGTTGGTCCACTGTGTTTTATCAAGTCCAAAGTCAACGCAGCCATCTACCAGGAGGTTTTAGAGCACTTCATGCTTCCGTCTACTGACAAGCTTTATGGAGATGCTGATTTCCTTTCCCAGCAGGACTTGGCACTTGCCCACAGTGCCAGAACTACTAGTAACTGGTTTGCTGACCATGGTATTACTGTGCTTGATTGGTCAGCCAAATCGCCTGACCTGAACTTTATAAAGAATCTATTGGGTATTGTCAAGAGGAAGATGAGAGACACCAGACCCAACAATACAGACGAGCTGAAGGCCGCTATCAAAGCAACCTGGGCTTCCGTAACACTTCAGCAGTGCCACAGGCTGATCGCCTCCATACGACGCCGCATTGATGCAGTGATTCATGCAAAAGCAGCCCCGACCAAGTATTGAGTGCATAAATAAACATACTTTTCAGAAGTTCGACATTTCTATATTATAAATCCTTCTTTATATTGATCTTATGAAATATTCTAATATTTTGAGACAGTGGATTTTTGATTTTCGTGAGCTGTAAGCCGTAATCATCAAAATTAAAACAAAGAAAGGCTTGAAATATTTCACTTTATGTGTAATGGATCTAGAATATATGAAGGTTTCACTGCTTGAATTAAATTACGGAAAAAATTAACTCTTCCACGATATTCTAATTTTTTGAGATGCACCTGTACATCCCGGAGATCAGCTATCCATTTCCGGATTCGATACTGAGACAGGAAAAAAAAGGACAATAAAATAAGATCTATGCTTTAGCTAACATAACACTCGGTCTGGCCCCCCCTTTTTTTCTGTACAAGCGCGCGCGCGCGTTTCGGTGTGTAAGAGGCGCCACCTGTCGACCGTCTCCGGGAAAGCAATCACGAACCGGCCCTGGGTTCTCGCTTAAAATGTTGGCCGTGAGGGGTTGTGATGAGAAAACCGGTCGTTTTCTCCCTCTCCCCCCCCCCCTAACGGAGCAGGTGGAAAGTTCGTGGTTGGACAGCGAGCATCAAAACGTCATGCTTTGTCCGCGGATTTCTAGACTAGTTAGTTTACTGCCAGGATGTTCGTAATTTTAGCCGGCCCGTTCTTTATCCCCAACAACCTCAGATGGGCCGCGACGACAGGACCCGACAGCGGTCGGTATCTTTGTCAGGGGGGCTTAACTGCAAGAAAACAACAACAACATAACAATCATAATAAATAGCGAAACGTCAGAACCCTGGAATGTAACTCTCGAATATCGGAGGTGAGAAATACGGAGAGGTAATAATTTGATGGAGAGGAGGAAGAAGGTGAGAAAATTCTTTAAAATGCGAAATATTTCGGTTTTAACGGAACCGTCAGTGGACGGAATTACAAGCCATTAGCATCAGACCCGTCGTAGGTCCGAATGTGGCGCCATGGGCCGGGCTGGTAATTAATTGCCTTTTTATGGAGGAACCGCATCATCTGGTTAGCCTCGGGCTTCAGCCAAGTAAATAAATAAGTGAAGATGTTCGCGAATAGGAAACGGTTGGAATCAGGAAACTGCGGAGCCCCGAGATGCTGTTCGTTCCACTTAACGAGAAGCAGCTCGAGAGGTGAACATGCAACAACAACAACAACAAGAAACGGACGGAAGCAATTTGGGCCGTAGTCTAAGACGTAAAACCGGTCCTGTCATTCAAGCGGTATTCCACTTAGGATTAGTCTCTGAAAACTATTTACTTGGTAGCAGGGTGGGGTGGTGGTGGTGGTGATGGTTTGGTGTATTTGTCACGTGAGCGCTATCTGACCCTTTTCTCCACGCTGCCCTGTTTTGTAGGTTTGGCTTCACTGACACAGTCTTGGCTCGAACCAGATGCGAAAGGCTCTCGACATCAGCTCCGGTAGTTCTGTAGACACAGGTAGGAGGGCCATCTTTCAGGGAGGGTCCAGGAAACAAGGATGCGACCGATTATCTGTAATTCCAGAGTCGTGCCCATCTTCGACCCGCACGTTTTGGCTCAGCTGGTTTAGAACTTCTGGAGATCTTCATCCGGATTCCAACAAATAATCGATAAGTGGGAATTATAAGGGAAACCGTAAGAAACTAATAGCCTTCTAAGTTGGTTTATTTATGTATTACGATGGCCTTTTGTTCTCGAGAGGTTTGGCTTGTGGAAGAGACTGGCCAAATTATTCTTGAATGGTTTCCGTCAGTTAAAAAAAAAAAATGAATTTGTTATTTGATTTCAGTGATAGTTTTGCATTGTACAAGAGAGGACGGGGCCAGTAATGCCCAGGTGAGCTGTAATCGATGACGTCGAAGATCAAAGCACGTGACGTCGATTACAGCTCCGTGACGTCAGTTACAGCTTATCTATCTGGGCGAGGGATCACTGGTGTCTGGCAGTGTTTTAAACTGCCTCTCGTTATTGCTAATACGATCGTAGCTCGAGGTATTGTTTCCAGGATGCATTTCGTGAAAGCGCTAAAAAAAAAATTTTTTTTTTTTTTCCACGTCATTATTCGATTATCTCCCCATTACTTGATGAATACAGCGTTGCTAACTAGGTGGCGGGAAGCCATCGTAGTCTCTCTTTCTTTCTGTTTTTCTTCAAGGCGACCGGTGAATGGCGGAGGAGCGATGATCAAGCGTGTCTGGACTTTCAGTTGGTTTACACTGACACCACCAGCAGTTACTGATACTAACCTCTTTTTATTCACAATTCTATTGTTAAAAGTTTCCTTTTTTTTAAAATATTAAACCCTGGTGAGGTTTTCCCAGCGTCAACGCTTCGAGACCCGGGCACACGGCCGATGTAACTTCAATGGGTTAATGTTTATTCTTCGATTTTTAAAAATAAAAAAAAAAAAAGAGAGAAGAGAAAACCGGATTAAAGGTCTGCGAGAATTTGTTCGATAGCTTTTAATTGTTAATGTCATTATCGGTAGAATCCCGCCTTCCTCCCATGTTAAGTCTCCACTCTCGCCCTGTAGCTTAGAGATCGCACTTCTGCGGAATGCTCAAAAGTGGCATTTAAGACCATCTTAGGCGGAGAGATTCCATCCGAGGTAGGTCCCTTTTCTACGGTTGGCATGGTAACATCCTAAGCTCATCGGATATGCAACAGCAGCCAAAAAAATAATGATCACCCTGACTGACAGTTTCGTGTGTTCCCCCCCCCCTGAGCTATTGCTCCTTTAAAGTGCAGAAAATAGTTTTCTAAAACACGCATTACTGATATCGGTTGGTTCGATTAATGGAATTGTGTCATTTATTGTATAGTCACGAAACAGCTCTTTGCAATCGCTTATTATAGTATAATTATAGATTATGCAAAAGCCGGGCGTATTAAATTATTTATTAGAATATTTCTCTCATTTAATTCGTTTGCTCTTTATTGTTAACACTGGAGTTCACAGATGTTATTCTAATGATCCTAAGTTCTTATAACTATTTAAAACCGAAAAATAGATCATTATTATTATTATTATTATTACTATTATTATTAATTTATTTTTGCAAATGCGGAGAGGAATGTGAGTGATATTCTTTAGCCATTTGCTCAAAGTACCCACGGAATGTCTCTGAAGGGTTCTGTCGTTAACAAGTCAGCGGGAGTGCTCGATGTTTCTGCTTCACGGCGGGTTCGATTACCGTTTCCGCATCCCGCGAATGGTACAGCAGATAAGCAGTCTGCTGCTGTGGTGAGGAACGAAGGAAAGAGGGAACAGAGTTCGCAATTTAATGTTGTGATCATTCCTAAGTGTATTGATATTCTCGTTGGCTGATCAGAGACTGGTGGTGGGGGGGAGGAGGAAGGTGGGGGGGTATTTCCGTGTCGCCTCGCGAATAGCGCCATTTTAAATATCTAGAAGAATAGATAGCAACAACGGAGGGGCTCCGTGGAAGGGTCCGTAAATGTCGAATTGGGGTCTGCGTTTCGTGACGGCCAGAAGTCGTGGGGGGTGGGCAATTATGGAGACAATTATTAAATTTTTAAAAAAAGAAACTGCTCAATTAATTTTCCAGCTATAACAATGAATGCGAGATTCAATACCTGTGTGAAACCTAACAATAAACTCTCTCTCTCTCTCTCTCTCTCTCTCTCTCTCTCTCTCTCCATCTCTCTGTGTAATGACGTCATCTCTCTCTCTCTCTCTCTCTCCTCTCTCTGTGTAATGACGTCATCTCTCTCTCTCCTCTCTCTCTCTCTCCCTCCGCCCTGTCTCTCTCCATCTCTCTCTCCCTCCGCCCTGTCTCTCTCCATCTCTCTCTCCCTCCTCTCTCTCTCTCCTCTCTCTGTGTAATGACGTCATCTCTCTCTCTCTCTCTCTCTCTCTCTCTCTCTCTCTCTCTCTCTCTCTCTCTCTCTCTCCTCTCTCTCTCTCTCTCTCCGCTTTTTGTTTTTCAGAACACACACATATTGAAAGTAGCCCGTTGTTTTCCATAACAATACTCTTCTCACCTGTCCACGTAAGACAATTTCATTGGACAAGAAACAGAGCCGATAAGTTGACGTCACTCGTTGCGGGTGGGATCCTTCACCAAAGAGTTAACTTATGAGCCACCCTGACAAACGATTACCTCTTCCGTCCAAGAGGAAATTCTGAATTTTGTAAATTTTCTGTAACTGGAATTTCGAAAAGTGTTACCAGTTTTTTCACTTATCAAGGTGCACGTAAATAGTTTTAGCGACAAGTCATAACAAAACCTTCGCGGTAGCTTTTAATCGTTCTCCATATTAAATAAGAGAAACCAATAAAAGAAGTTAGTATTTTCAGGAGTTTTGGGTAGTAGATCAACGATTCGATTATTTCGTATTTAGCCATACAGTTTACGTGGACTTCTGTTGTTGTTCTTTTAACGGCGATTTTGTGATGAATGGATTTACGCTTTTGAAAGCTACCGAAGTTTGCTGCCCCTTAGATGGTTCCTACCTGTTCACCGGAATTATTTCCTTCTCTCCGTGAGAGGCCGAGAAACGCAGACAGTTTAGCTGAGAGTAAAAGAGAATTCTAAAAATACAGAAATAAATAGTCTTTTGCAGCCAGGAAATCAGACTATGGTTAGATAGATCAACAGCTTGAACTTAGAGTCATAAAACAACGAAAATCTAAATTCCAGCACTTAGCAAGACTGACATCAGTTGCCGCTCAAGCGACATTAGCCTTCTGTGTACCGCCTAGGTGCATTTGTACTGTATCATTCAGCACAGGTTGAGATATAGGGGCTGTAAACACCCTCTACTGTTTTTGCAATGACAAATCCGTATCGCTCCAACACAGGTGCTTTTAATTTCGAGTGTGTCCATTAAATATACAGCCAGCTTAACACATATACTACTACAAGGTTAAAGCCGATGCGATGTACACAAGGTTAATAATGCTATCTATCCGCCTACCCTGCAGATAGAATGAACCACCATTAACTATGTCTTCTGGTTTGCTGAAAGTAGTTTGGTTTCCTTATGCTGTCAATTGAAAACCAGTCAACAGAGGATTCTGCCCGTGTACGTTAATCACCAGAAACTGTAGGAAAAAACAGTTGCCACGCTTCGATAAGAAACAACGGCAGAATTTCTAAGGACCACTTTACTTAACCGTTCGACGTTAATAAGCAATTAATTTTCTGAAGTCCGCAGCGATAACAGAAGGATGGATTCTGCAGCCATCGCGTCGTGTTTTGCCTTAAGAAGGCACCGACGGACCGGAGAAATGCGACGAGTGCTCGTAAAACGGCTGTAGGGGCTCTTCCCCTTCAAGATACCGTCGGATACCGTGGTAAAGAGAACAACCACGGACAAAACTCCTGCGTCACGTTTATCAAGACCTGCCTTCAAATCTGTGCTCAGATAGCCCGACGATGTGATCACGGCCGCTTCTAAGTGTCTGCCCTTTACCACTACTGATTGAGTCAGCGGGCACGATTTATATTAAGGTCTTCTCGAGGAAGGGGTCGGTAGATTTATCTCGACTTTATAAATCAAAATTAGGAAATTCTAGGGTGGTGAAAAAACTTCTGGTCATGGCTGTAGATCGGACGAGCGTGGAGAGAGGGAGAGAGTATGATTACGATAAAACAATTGGGTTCTACGTGTCGTTTGCTAATATATTCGTTTCCTGCCCTTCCGAAGAGTGAAAGTGGAAAAATTAGGGGACCCCCCCAAAAGAAAAAAAACGTCACATGATGAGAATATGTTTATGTACTCGGAGCTTACAGGAGATATGCCGGACTTCGGCAAAAAGTCAAAGCTCAGTGTATGGATTTGTTAAAATTTTAAACACACTCACGCACATGCATACACACATATACATACATACATACACACACATATACACCCACGCACACGTTCACAATACATGCACAAACACACACACTCACGCACACGCACACACATATACATGCATGCACACAAACATACACTCACGCACACACATATACACACTAACGCACACGCACACACATATACATGCATACACACAAACATACACTCACGCACACACATATACACACTAACGCACACGCACACACATATACATGCACACACACAAACATACACTCACGCACACACATATACACACAATCATACACTCACGCACACACATATACACACTAACGCACACGCACACACATATACACACATATACACTCACGCACACACATATACACACTAACGCACACGGACACACACATATACATGCATACACACATATACACACTCACGCACTCACATATACACACTAACGCACACGGTCACATATATACATGCACACACACAAACAAAGTCACGCACACACATATACACACCATCGCACACGCACACACATATACATGCATACACACAAACCCTGACGACATCTTCTATAAGTTATGATAGCTGTCTGACTTCCTTGTAGCTATTATATTCCACTACGTGCTGTGATGCACATGCATTTTCCTAAATGTAGCCGAATACATCCAGCAAATTCGACAGAGATTTTGTGTGTCTCTCCCCCCCGCGATGTGAGCGCGCTGCCGATCTGTTTATAGAATAAACGCCAGTAGTTGCACAGAGAAAAGGTCAGATCCATCTAAATCTGCTGTAAACAGGTCTTTGTCTCGTCGCTTTGAAGTTGACAGAAATCCCTTTTGACCCCGCCTCCCTCTCCCCCGTCTTCTTTCAGGTTCTCTTCCCACTCTGTTCTGCTCGGCTAATCGATTTGCTTTCTCCCACAAGGCGAAGGAGCAAAGCACCAGAGACCGAAGCCATTTCATCTCTCCTATCCAAACGCCGGAGACAGTGCCGATCGGTTTTGCCTCGTTAACCCTTTGAGAGCGGCGGTGGCCCTCCCGTCGGAGCCCCCCCCCCATTCCAGCAAGTCTCGCGACCGGACGGTTTTCAAATCCACTTTTGTCCACGATTATCACAGAAGAACGGATAAGGAGAACCAATCCAACTCTCGCTGAATGGAATCTCCGGTTTGCTTCAGCCTTAAAGACACGAACAAACTCCCCCACCCAACCCCTCACAGATATCGCGGCGTTTTTGGTTGTTTGCGGCAGTTATTAAAGATGACGCAAAGGTTTTTGTCGTCGTTGTTGTTCATTCACCTGTTGCCTGGAAAACTGCAGCTGAATATCGCTCAACTACGCGCGGCAATCGCAGGGCTGGCTTAGGTCCTTGACAGCCCTCTCGGGGAACCATAAATCCTAATTAATTACCTCCCCCTGTTTTTCTTTCTCTCTCAAACTCTGTTTTCGGCTCAACGGCCTCGCGATAAGAAAGAGTCACAGAAGCAGGAATTCTTCACATACGCGTGAGCTCGGAGGGGACTGGTAGAGTCCGCTGAAGATCGGGGCTCATTTTTGCATCTTTGGCCCACTGCGGCTAGCACTCCCGTTTTCTCCAGACCCCTATTTATCATCGACGATGTTCACCGGGAAGAGAGATGGAGAGAGACGACAGCGTAGCTCGTTCTCCGTTTTTATCTTAACGACACTCATGCGAATAATAAAAGAACATTGTATATCTGGATGTGGAAAGCAGCCATTCGGGACTAAGATCGAAGAAAGGAACCATAGTTGAGAACTATTCCATTCTCGGTTTTAGGTTCCCTTCTCTCTATATAGATATATGATACGTCCTCTCCTCTCTCTCTCTCTCTCTCTCTCCTCTCTCTCTCTCTCTCTCTCTCGCCTCTCTCGCCGCTCTCTCTTCCTCCTCTCTCCATCCGCTCTGTCTTAATCTCTCTCTCGCTCTCTCTTCGCTCTCTCTCTCTCTCTCTCTCTCTCTTCTCTCCATAGCCTCTCGGTCTTCATCTCTCTCTCTCTCTCTCTCGCTCTCTCTCTCCTCTCTCTCTCTCTCTCTCTCCTGCTCCTCTCTCTCTCTCTTTCCTCCACTCCATCTCTTCTTCATCTCTCTCTCTCTCCCTCTCTCTCTCTCTCTCTCTCTCGCTCTCTCTCTCTCTCTCTCTCTCTCTCTCCTCTCTCTCTCTCTATCCCTCTCTCTTCTCTCTCTCCATATCCCTCTCTGTCTTTCTCTCTCTCTCTATCCCTCTCTGTCTTCATCTCTCTCTCTATCCCTCGTGTTTTTCTCTCATCTCTCTCTCTCTCTATCCCTCTCTCTCTCTCTCTCTCTCTCTCTCTCGATCTCTCTCTCTGCGTTTTTTTCTTCAAATTAGCTGTCTGCGATGCAATGCGATTGAGGTCATTAATACGCGATAATTGGTTCGTGTGAACGAGATGATCCGGGTGAACGTTCGATAGGCGAGCCAACTTCACCAGCCGTGGGCGGGCGGGACTGTCGCTATGGAATTAGTAGCTACAGAGCTGCGGGAAGCTCACCGAAGCCCTCGCCTTCTTCCGGAAATAATAAATTCGTAAAAAAGTCGGTGCATGAACTCTGTTGTTTTTTTTTTTTGTTTTTTTTTACTATAATTTTCAACAGCTACCCGCACTGTTCATTTGCTTCATTCACTTACTATATACAGTCTATTTAAAAAAAAATAGACTGATACTAATATAAAGCTGTACTCCGCTATATGGCCCCCTAATATCTTCAGTGGAGGTTGGCTAAGGGAGTTTGTTTGTTCCTGCTCTAATGCTTAACGACGGATCCTCGCTGACAGATCCTCTAATACCGTAACCATGTCCAGATAAATCTACTATTTCTTAATGGTTCAATGTATTCTATAAGCCGAGCATCCTTATATATTGTTAATCCCTTTATTAAATACGGAACTTGCACTGCATACTTATGGTACTGACGGACCAAAGACCCACACTGGTGTTAAGATTATTGCACCAATTGTTCTTAAACAGTCTTTTACAACGTTAAAATTCAAAATCATTTTAATATTGTTTTAGCCATTTATAGGTCTTCCTCCTCCGTTGTAGTCATATCTTGTAGAGGGGATGCTACTGTAGGGTAATGCGGAAGTAAACTCAATAAATCCTCACTTCACGACACTGTTTAGGCTGGAGAGGGTAGCAGTTTGACAAAGAAGTGCACGAAAGGTTATCAACCATTGTAACTTATTCGAGTGCCTGTTTAAGTATTAAGCATGCTTTTGCTTTGTCTTGTAGTTTCTAAACTATTCCCACTATACCCTGACAGATTACCAAGACTCCGTTAAGCACTGTCTTTGTTTGACATATCAACTGTGGCTCAGATTCTGGCATTATGCAGAAACTCCTTGATACCTACATTTGACTGTGTATACGCCGAGAGTCTATCATCGGGGCATTAGATTTAAGTTTGGTGATTTTGTAAGGAGATGAAACCTATTGCACCAATCCCTTATATGTTAGCTGTTCCTGGTGAACCCTGTCCTGTATTTCGAGGGCTCAAGCAGATCTCAGAGCGCTGAGCTACAAGCGGAAGCTTGGCAGGGCTCCACAGCCTTGGTAACCAAGCAAGTAGTTACCTAGGTATGGTTTGGGGCTCTTGGACGGTGGTTAAGGCGCAAGTCAAGCATGAGTTACCAGCAAAACTAAAACCTCTGCCACGTGTACCCGAAAAACTCCTACGAGAACAATTTATTGTTAGCTGTGGGAGGAAGCCGGAGGGGGAACCCCCGTGGCCGGTTGATCAAGAGGAGCGAGGAGAAAGCTTGTCAGGGAGGTATGCTAAACCGAACCAGTCCCAACCGGGATTCGAACTCCGGCCTTCAACTATAGTAAATGTGGTACAATCACGTTTTCTTCTGAGTTCAAAACACTAAAACTGTAATTGTTTTCCCCAGTCTTCATTTGTCGGTGGACTATTAACATTTTTAATTGGTTACAGTTTTTCATTTTCTTTTCTGTAGAATTAAACGAATTTGCATTTAGTTTTTATGTGACCCAGCCAACTTTCCTTAGTCGTTTATATTTAATTTTTTATTTCAAGTTTGTTGGATATATTGTCGGAAATAAAAGAACCAGTACTACAATTAAACTGTCAGTTAATTCTTGTTGTTACTCGCCCCTTTTCTTTCTTTTAAGTTTTCGACGTTTTTAATTTTAATTTCTTTACAACGTTTTTTTTCTTTTTTTTAAATTTTAAATTTTTTTTAAAAAATGAAATAATCAGTTAATCTAAAAATTAGGCGGTGCAGCCGTTATCCTTAGATCTGTTCTGGGCTAAGATGTCTACCAATTCCGAAAGTTATTCGTTTTCCGTTTACTCGTATAAGCAAAGTTGCTGGATGATCTTTGGAATCGGTCCATGTCCAGTCATACCAAGTAATAATGGCCTTTCCGTTTATTTTTTATGTCGCACGTTAAAGATGTAGTAGAAAAGGCAAAAAGAAGTGGAAGTATGCTTTAAGTCATGGTTATTCAAACTGGGTTCCGCGAAAGCTTGTTGTGGTCCAGCGAGACTTTATATGAAAGAATGGGAGAGAGAGGGGAAACAAATTTACAATCTTTGTTTTGTTTGGTTGTTTTTGTGTTTTGGATATATGTACATTATTGTGGTTGAATCAGCCATCTGAAATAGATTACCCCCCCTTGACCCCTTCATCTCCCGTGAGGGGGAGCGGCTGACCAATCCCCCCCCCCACTGTGAATAGAGACTGGACACTGCTCTCTCTCTTTTCGATTGCTGCTATCTGTAATATATACGGTGAAGCCAACAGGTTAGCACTTGGTACGGGCATTGCCATAGTGAAGGTAGATCACATCTGAGTTTTTATTTTTGCATCCTCATTGTCCTTTTGTTCTTATTCTGTTTACGGATTTTACCAGGTGAAGGCCTTCTTCTTGTTGTCACCACTATGTTTGGAAATTTGTGAGGAAATAACCAGCCCTCACAGCAACATCGTTATTGGAAATCATTGTTACCTCCTATACACGGATCATTGGACAAGGAGACAAAACTGAAAACAAGGATGAAAAGGATCGGAACAAGACAAGTGCCCGTGCTGCTGGTGTTTCTCCTACTTCGCCACGTCTAGACACAGACGGGTCAAACCTCCGTCTTTCTGATAATTTAAACGCAGGCACGGCTGAGAAAACTGAAGTATGACGAAAGTTCCATTATGGACTGGTAACAAGGACAAACCAGGCGGAGTGGGCGTATGTCCAGGGTTTTCCATTTCAGACGGGCGAGTCTTCTTGCTCGTGTTTGTGCGATATATACGCCAATCTTCTACCGATGAAGGTATCCTTATATGCTAACTTCTCTTGGCAAAAAGCGCGGGTGAAGAAATCTTTAATTCGGTCAATTCGTTTACGAGAAAAAAAAAACATAAATTATCTCGGCGAATGTGTATCTCGGCATATTCTCTGATGGAGCTGCAGCCGTGATTGGTAAAGTGAAAAGTGCTGTGGAGCGCATCAAAAGTTTTGTTCCACGTGTTGAACGCAGCCACTGCTGTCTTCATCGTCATGAACTTGCAATGAAAAAAAGATCTTAACGATGTGCTGAACACGACAGTCAAAATTGTGGATTTTACAAAATCAAGGCCACTAAATTCCAGGATTTTTTGTGTATTTTGTGAAGAAATGGGGAGTGTACGTAAAACCTCATTGCCTCAATCTGAAGTGCGATGGTTATCACGTGGGAAAGGGTTAATTCTATTGTACGAGTTTGAGGGGGAAAATAAGGCTATTTCTACCAGATTATTATTTTCAATTAACAGAGAAGTTAAGTGGCAAATGTTCGATACAGAAGGTGGCATACTTGGCAGATATATTTACACATCTAAATGAACTCATGTATCAATGCAAGGTGTAAGCATAACTAATTTGAAAGTTCAATGTAAAAATGGATGCATTTCAACGACGTGTGTTTAACTATTGGAGATATTTTCCTGCTCCTGCAAAGATGTTATACCTGGGTGCAAAATCTTTCTATTGCTGGTGAAAAGGTGTCCGGTTTGCTATTAAAAGAGAAAGAACAACTCGTAGACATTTCAGATGATTTCACACTAAAAACCAGGTTCGATCAAGTGCACGTTACGAATTTCTGGATCCGATTTTAAATGGACATTCTGGAATAGCCCCTTAAAGAGCTGTGAAGTGGGGTTTCGCCCCCTCGCAACAGACACCGCTGCGAGAAAACGTTCTCTTTATATACAGCAGTCAGAACTAAGTGTAGAAACAGACTGGACGTTGACGTACGCTCGCGGGTGACATCTATTGTTCCAAATATTGAACTTTTGTCCAAAGACAAACGATATCATCCAACACATTGTACATTATTAACTTAAATATTACAATGAGTAATGTATACTTTACAGTAATTAAGACTTTTTTTTCCTTTTATTAGAACAGTAATCAGGATAATACGAAAATAGTAAATAAAATGGTTTTCTATATTTTTTTCTAAACTTTTAAAATACACTATTTGATTTCTGAAATTTGAATGATTATGCATATATGCACGAAAGGTTATCAACCATTGTAACTTATTCGAGTGCCTGTTTAAGTATTAAGCATGCTTTTGTTTTGTCTTGTAGTTTTGTCAGTAAGCATCGCAATGGGTAAAATTTTGTTTTCTCCACCATTTTGTCTTATATCATTTAAGCTCTACTTTTTAGACTTGGTTTCATAAACTCCTCTTCTTAACAAAAAAAGCTTCTGTAGCTTGCCGAAAGTTTGGGGAATCCCGCTTTAAATAGTCTTTCTGACGCAGATACACCCATTACCTCTCGTGCGACCAGATTATTCGTGATACATAAATTAGTTGTGAACACAGTTACCTAACCCTTCACCGATGAAACTGGTTCCTCTTTTCCATTTGTTTACTTCTGTAGCCACTTAGTTTCCAAACAGAAAGTCATCCATCTGTCTCGCACCAGGATTTACTTGGCGTCGTACTGCTAGTAGATGCTGCTCTCCGAGCTCTATTACTGTACTTTGGGAAACTTGATGCAAATTAAAAGTTCCTTTCAGAGAGCATATAGCACACCCCCCATCTTCCCCCGGTAGCGTCACGTGACCTCACCGATCTAGGAGGGGAGATCACCCGCCCGGACACAAAAGCGTTGAGACGGAAACCAGAAACAAAATCTGTCTGCTGGACGGCTGCAAAGGGTAGAGAGGACAGAACGGACTCCAGCTGATTTTTCTTCTCTTTGCCCGCCTCTTCGCGTCGTCGGGTCCAGACGGGACAAATGGCCGTTGCTCTCTGTTCGGGTTTTCTTGTGATCATCGATACTTGTGCCTCGCATCCGTCTCCCTTTCCGGACGTGCTTCACTTACACAGCGGAAACCACATGGGATTAATCAGGTCCTTTAAACTCAGTGCCGCTTTAAAAAGAGAAAAAAGGACAACTCCTTTATTTGTTTATTTATTTATTTTTCACTTCCTTTTTAAAACTGTACATATGTACCAAAGGCGGAAGCACGTTGGCCGGAAAATTACACGTGCACATGTATATAACAGGTAGATGACTAATTGGATCTTGTGCATCTAGCCCAGACTATAATCTGCTATATGGTACCGGTAAAAGAGTTATTTACGAATGATTACGCATCAGCGAATTTAAAGAGAATTTATATCAGCCGCTGTTTATCAAATTTTCCTCTTTTTTTTAAAAAAAATTTATAACTAGTTTAGCAAAACCGGCCCGCGAACCATGCTAATGGAAAACAGATGATTCCCGAGGTGAGATAGATGGAGTGATTGATGGCCGCTCGAACCAACATTACGGCTGAAACCGTACGAAAAGCTGGCAGAACTGCGGTCGGGGCGAGTAAGGAAGACCTCCACTCGGAGTGGGAACCACTAAACTAAGCTGACGTCTCCCGAAGGGAGAGGGGGCGGGGCAGGGCTCGAAAGTGCGCCGATGGCTGATCAAAGCTGTCAGTCTCAAAACTACAAGAGACTTTCAATAGAACTCTGCTTAAGGCTGCGCTGGTGGCTGACTGAAATGGCATTATCAGCTAAACTTTACCATAAAAACTTTAAAACCGGTCTTTTTTTTGTTTTGGGTAAACGCCTGAAATGACTCTGTTACACTGATAGCCGAAGCGGCTATGAGTCTCAGTCCTGCTGAAGAGTAAGTATAGTGATAATTAAACTAACGGTCCAGTCAGAATTTTTTTGTTGTTAGATCGGCTTGGTACTTAAGCCAGCGGGCTGAGGGAGGGACCCGTACGTAAGATAAATGTGACGTTATTAGAGTGGTCAACGAGTCTAGGGTTTCATAGGTTTAGGACTGAGATCACTCGCTGGTGAGATGTATAAACTAGTCTTGGTGGGTGACAAAGCGAAATTGTATCAGTAGTGGCATTGACTGGTAAGGAAAGGGCCATCTGGAAGATTTGCTTTTGCAACGGTCCTGATAGTAAAGTCGACATGGAAACTCAATTTAAAAAGTAATTAAGATGCCAACAACAAAATTTGAATGTTGGCATACAAATCATTTTGTGGTTTAGAGTGAAAACAATGACGGTTCATTTCTAAAATGCTTTTTTTAGCCGAACTAAGCACTAGATGATAGCACAAAAACAGCTCCATCTGCTGGGCACGTGATTAATGTTAATTTTCAACAGCTCCATCTGCTGGGCACGTGATTAATGTTAATTTTCAACAGCGACATCTGCTGGGCACGCGATTAATGTTAATTTTCAACAGCGCCATCTGCTGGGCACGTGATTAATGTTAATTTTCAACAGCGCCATCTGCTGGGCACGCGATTAATGTTAATTTTCAACAGCGCCATCTGCAATTTTCTGGCCGCCTCTACCTTATCGATAAGTAAAGACGGCCGCAAAATTGACTTCTGGAACGACTAAAGGAATGATGACAAATACGGTGTCGTCTCAAGAGCCCTCCGTATCTGCGAAGGATTTTTGGCGATCTGTGACGTAGCACTGTACAGATTTCGGTTCGATCTCTGTCAACGGTTAGGAATGTAGCCGGTTTCTGTCGGATGACTGGGCGTGAGTCATATGCTGCTGTGAGCATTTTGCGGTAATTTTCTACCAGTTTATCGAGGGGAACGTCACTTACACACTTGTCTCTATATGTACAGCCATGGCCGAACGTTTCGCACCACCCTAGAAGTTTTATATTTTGCTTAATAAGATCGAATTAAAAACCTCTTGCGTGCACGTGTCGATGTGCGGGTAGATCTGTAGGGTTCTCCATACTTAATTTGAAGAAAAAAGAAATTGACCAAAACTGAAAACTGGTAACAATTCTAAGTTTAACAGGCAAACCCCACATTTGCATAAATGCATAAATATCTTAATCTAAATCTGAAAACTGCAACTCATGCAACTCACTTAGAAATGGTTGCGGATTCAGTGTCAAGCTACACGAGTTCGATTTGAAAATGAATTTGGTTATTGTAATTCCTGTGGCGGCGTAAAGTTTTGGCCACAGCTGTACGCCAACCTCGGCCTTCAGTACTTCAGAGAATTCTTCCTATCGTTTATCTTTTGTTATTGCTAAATGGAAGACAGTTTCAAAGACCCGTGGTTGTTAAAAGTATAATTTTTTTACGGCAACTGATATGTTCTTCCACTGATCACAACAAATCTAGTTGACAGTATCTTAACCTTTGATCTTTCGGATGCCAACTCTGCATCTTATAGGTAAATCTGAAATTTATCGCAGCCTTAACAGAAAGTATAGAAGCGTCCTAAGGATCCCAAATGCAAATTTCTGACAAGTCTTGGATAAAATAATAAACTGAGGATGTTACCGACGTGTGAGCACAACCAGATTTTATCATTGTATTGTTCCATTGTACAGGAATATTCAGTGTTTGCTTCGCCATTCTCCTTTTTCCTTTTTCTTCCCTCCCACTAGTTCTTGGAGAAAACTGCCTGTTGGTTTATCCAGAAATATTGCCAGGCGGCGCGGTAGTACAGTTGTTAACCGACCGGACTGCCAAGGTCGAGGACGCATTCAAATCCGGGTCCAGAACAGCTCGATTTTACGTACCCCCCCCGAACGCAGTTTCTTCTCGATCTTCTTTACCAACTGACCGTGTGAGTTTAAATACCATTTCTCCTTACATTGACTTCTGTTTTATATTTATTTTTCCGAGTAATTTTCGTAAAAATTCTAACAAAAAAAGACCAAGTCAGCGGTAGTAGTGGCATTTGAGAGGTTATCACGTTAAAAAAATTTACCCTTTTTTTCCTAATTTTACCTCTATTTTTGGTTTACTCAAAACCGATTGAAGGTGAGGTCGTCATTTTTGTACGTGTCCGGTGGTGTCCCTTTTCCAGGTTACCTGCGCATGCGCACAAGCGGAGAGCGGAACGGCGTTGACACCAGCGGGGGGAGGGAATGCACTAGAAACCTCCTGGTTAGTAATTGTGCGGCTAAACCGGATCGTACTCGATGGAGCCGTGTTTACTGACTGGCGAAAAGACCGCGCTTACGTGGTATTCACGCGAACGCGAAACATATTAAATTACACATAGACGCAGCATTTTCTATTCGGTGTTTGGTGGTGGCGCGCGTGTGACCCCTATTGGTGGGAGGTGGGTTACCGGATGTGCACCGCGCCCCCGAGTGGTGCCGGGAGACCTCTTATGGTACCCGGCTCGAGGACAAGGATCAGGCTGGTGATAGACCAGAGCGCGTTTGCGGCCCCCCCCGACCCAGGGCGTCAAGACCGCTGTTTCAGTGGGACCGACTATCCAACTTAACCCCTAGCGGGACCTATTCCTTTGCACTGGACAAAATTCCCTCTTGATTTAGCCTTTACTGACAAACTTCAAGAACCCAAAATCCTGCGCACGATATTTACGTGAGGGGTTGTTTTTGTTGTCGCATTTAATGTGATATAAATTCCACTTAAACTTGACCATTATTTTCATGCCAATTATTAGAGATATAGTAACGCCGACTATTCACCGTATGTCCGATTCATTCTCTCAGCCTCCCCCCCAACCCCCTCCGTGGAATTGTCGCTATTGCAGCTCTTCTTTGACCTGGTTGTTCAACATTAACACCTCGGCGTGTATTTCCTCTGAACTAGTAGCGTCCCTTTTCTCCAACATGGCGCATGCGGTCATCACGTTTCCACTCAAAAACTGAATAAACATTAATCTTCCTTCCTTCAGTCAAGAGGATTGAAACACGTGTGGATTTTGTGTTTGAAATTTTGCAATTACCTCCCTTTGGATTGAAAAAAAAATCAAGAAAATTCTCTCTCTCTGTGTACTGACGTCATAGCTCTCTGTGCTGACATCATCTCTCTGTACTGACGTCATCTCTCTCTGTGTAGTGACGTCATAGGTCTCTACACTGACGTCATAGCTCTCTGTGCTGACGTCATATCTCTCTGTGCTGACATCATCTCTGTACTGACGTCATCTCTCTCTGTGTAGTGACGTCATAGCTCTCTGTGTAGTGACGTCATAGCTATCTGCACTGACGTCACATCTCTCTCTGTGCTGACATCATCTCTCTGTACTGACGCCATAGCTCTCTCTGTGCTGACGTCATCTCTCTCTGTACTGACGTCATCTCTCTCCCTCTCTCTCGCATCTCATATCCCCACTCCGTCTCTCTCTCTCCTTAGCGTTTCAGCTATCACACCTCACTAACCTCGTATCGACTGCTCCAAAAGATGTTGTTTATCCTAACTGACAAAAGAGGCTAATCTGTCTTCATCTGTAGTATAATGTATTTCACACCTCATTATCGACTTTATCTTGCCCCCTTTTCTCTTCTGTTGATAAGGGAGATTTTTTACGCTTTGTTCTTACAACGCATCGATAGTTCAGTTTGAATTCTCGTGATCATGGAAGTCGAGCACTGGCAAGATAACGATGTACGTGCGTTGTCCATCACTGCTATTAATCTATCACAGCTGCTGGAGTTACCGAATGTTTACCTATGCATCTTGTCCGCTCGATTGGTTTAAAAGAAACAAACTTTTCCATGCCTCGGATCAACACCAGGCTGGGCTGACCGTCAGGCGGATCAGCTCTGCCGGGTACTCTGGGAGGAAATGCAGCGAAACATGGCGGAAGGGCTTGATTTTTGTTACTTCATGGGCGACGGTGTGTTGACCGTTCGCTGATGGAATGGATCTCCTCTCTCCCCTCCCTCCCGACTGTATTCTCAGCGGATCCGAACGCATTTTAGGTTGCACGCAAAGAGAAAGGGCCTGAAAATCAAGCCGTTGACAGATTCTGAGAGGAACAAACGCTGGCACTGACTTCGGCATCTGTCGCTCGATCCGCGGTGAAAGTGGACCTTGAGAGGATTTTCGAGACGAAAGAAACTTTGCCTTTAATGCGGAGATGGAACAGTAGCGTTTAGCCGAGCTGGTGCCATCCAAATTTCTGGAAACTCCTGAATTTTACCTATGCTGAGTCTATCGCACGCAGATGGAAACGCCCATTCAGCTTTCAGCGGGTCGGGTTAGCGAACTGCGCTAATACCTGGCTTTCGCAGGTGTCGTAAAAGCAGCTCTCTCTCTCTCTTCTCTCTCTCTCTCTCTCTCTCTCTCCACGCTTTACCCGATTATCAAACGTCGAGAGGAACTGTCTCTGCATTGTCTGCTGGGCTTTGTACCGTAAAGTGTCCGTTCACGCGGTGCATTGTAGGACTCGCTTGAAAGCCCTCTGTATATGTCGCATGATGCATGACCGCACTCATACTACGATTCACAGCCTCTCCCCCCCCGTTTTTTAATGAATCTGAATGTCATTAAGCGGGTCCGTGTTGGTTCTTCTTCCCTCCGTAGGCGGTACCGCGACACTCAAAGAATCCCTAATCTCTTTTCGCCGTTCTTCGGCGAGGTAATGGGAATGTTTGAATATGCGCTAAAGGAAGCGGAAATCGGGTTCCGGTGATGGCAGTTTCACCGCGCGCCGCCAGGGGTCGTGACAGGTCACCGGTTTTACTTTTGGTCAGATTAAAAGTCATATATAATATGTACCGCGTTCGCGTCTTCACCCATAAAGAGAAAAGGAAAAACAAACACCGTTCTGTTCATTCGGCGTAATGCTGGCTGTCGGAATTACGAACCATTCACACGAAAACGCTGTTATCTGTTTTTTTCGGCACTTTATTGTTAGATGAAAAGGTGAGGTCTCTAGGGAAGTCGGCGTGGAAAATTCGATAAGCCGTTAATCCGAGCGTGCAGATCGTTAGGTGCAACGGTACTGTCGCTTTAGCCTCCTACCGGCGAAGCGATCACTGGTCTGGCGAATCCCAGTTATGTGAACGTTTGGATGTAGTCCGTACCGAAAATATGATGTCCCCGTGTTCATCCGGTACCGCTACTGGTCTGACTATATACACTTCTGTACTCATGTCAATGGTCTTCATGATGCCGATGACTGCTTTTTGTTTGACATGTGAAAGTGGAACTTAAAACGAAATTGTGTATGAAGGTTATCGATCAACGCCCTTCGTGTGGCCGGCCGGTCTCTCCCAGCAGAAGATCGTCGAGAAGATGGATTTCCACAGCGAGGTGTGCCTAGATCGAGGGCCACTCATAACGCCTTCGTTGTCATAATTCTAATTAGTGCCGATTGCGAGTTAATCAACGCGCGAGGTTTCTCTCGCCCTTGGTTCATATTCGGATGGACCGTAGTTTTCCCTACCGAGAGAAGTCGGCGAAAGGCTTGCAGCGGGGCTGGGAGAGAGAATTTGTGCGATATAATCGCTTTATTCACGTTTCATTCCAGCCGAGCCGATTCAATTTGCACATCGCCAGCAGAAAAATAAAGCCCCCCCCACAAGCTGCATGAAATACAATAAGAGCGAAGAGTTCGTTTTTCGAGCATCCACGGTAGACTTAACACGTTTCTGATTACAGCAACACTATAGGTCAGCTCGCGCGACATGTACATGCATCAGATGTGTGGCTGGTAATGGCGCCGTCCCGATTTTCTCTCTTCCCCACCCGCTATGATAGATTTACGACAGGCGCAATCGTCAGCACTTTATCAATTTTCCATGAATTCTCCTTTGTAGAGCAGTCTCTTTAATATCCAACCTACTGGTTAAAATTCCTTGCATAGAGAGTTGTGTGTGCAGCAGAGAGAGAGAGAGAGAGAGAGAGAGAGAGAGAGATGACGTCAGTACAGAGAGAGAGGTGACGTCAGTACAGATAGAGAGGTGACGTCAGTACAGAGACAGAGAAAGAGAGAGAGAGATGATGTCAGTACAGACAGAGGTGACGTCAGTACAGAGACAGAGAAAGAGAGAGAGATGACGTCAGTACAGAGAGATATATGACGTCAGTACAGAGAGAGAGGTGACGTCAGTACAGAGACAGAGAAATAGAGAGATGACATCAGTACAGAGAGATATATGACGTCAGTACAGAGAGAGAGGTGACGTCAGTACAGAGACAGAGAAAGAGAGAGAGATGACGTCAGTACAGAGAGATATATGACGTCAGTATAGAGAGAGAGGTGACGTCAGTACAGAGACAGAGAAAGAGAGAGAGAGTGAGAGAGATGACGTCAGTACAGAGAGATATATGACGTCAGTACAGAGACAGAGAAAGAGAGAGAGAGTGAGAGAGATGACGTCAGTACAGAGAGATATATGACGTCAGTACAGAGACAGAGAAAGAGAGAGAGAGAGATGACGTCAGTACAGAGAGAGAGAGATGACGTTAATACAGAGAAAGATAAACATGTAGATGCCTAATAATGATGTCACACGCTGTAATTAGAAATTCTAAGTGGGCCGAGTTTAAAAGAACGAATATTTCATACCCCCCACTCAATAAGCACTGAAAAAGTATTTCCATTTTCTATTTCTAAAATATGCGCCAAAACCGTCTTAAGTTATTCAGTGTCATATTCTAGCCAAAGAATAACTGTTTGTTTTTTTCTTCTTCTCTATTGAAGCGCACGTGTTCCAGTAACACCTAACTTGTACGAATGTTATTGCAAGGTTTGCAGCAAAATAACTCAACGAACCTGAGATATACTGAAAACAAGAGCGGCTTCGTCTGTGTACTATGCCATATTTCGATAGCAGTACATTCCCACCTTCCTGCGCCATTACCAAATGAAAAATCTAATCTTCTCTTGTTGAAGAAACAGGCATTACTAATCCATATTCCACGACGTTGAACTTACTTTCCCATGCAACTTGCTGACTTTTGCGACGATGCCATTCAGTTGGGAGTGGTATTTTGTACGGCCTAGTATGCCTTATGATGTCTGATTTCAGCACCTGATGATGACATTTGGATTCACTGATACATCCCGTTTTCATGCAATCAATGATGAACTATAAATGGCTGGTAAGTACTTCCGTAGACGACGTAGCTTCATCCGTGGTTTAATCTGACTAATGTAGCATCGGATTCGAAATGCTTAAATCCATGCTGTAATACAGTTCCACTTATGGTGGACAATTGGACGCCCGCTGGAACTCCAATGCAAATACCCACCCATTGGAGATTACGCATAGATGTCGTCCTTAGCTTTTATTTCTGCTCCGCAGGCCGTGCGGTATAGCCGACAGCCAGGTCCCACTTAACGTTCTCGCCGATTCTTCGTCGCTTCCAGTGGCCCCAGAAGTTGACTTTCTCGCTTTTCATGTTCCTGGTCGGATGCTTTCAAAACACCGCTGCCGTTTGCGCCACCGTCTAGTCTAGGTTAAACAGTTCACTCGTTCCAACCTTTTAGTTCCTCGGCCATCCCCGAGGAGACGTGACACTGACTTCCGGCGGAAATACGCTGGGCGTCCGCGGGTCGGTTCCAAAGTTCAGTCCGCTCCCCAGCAGTCGCGGGAAAGGGACGAGCAGGAGGAAAACCCCCATGAACTCCGGTCGATCAATCCAGTTTGCCTTTAGTGCGGCGAAATTGACAAAATCAAAAGGGACTGGGTTCGAATCTCGTTCTTTAAATTTTCTCCGATACTGCGAAATCCTAGCGTCACAGATCGATAGTGTTTCTATTTTTATCTAAAATCTGTATCGGCTCAAACGTTCTTCCCCTGCTCACCCCCGCCCGACTACTTTTGATGCGGATATTGCCTGTCGTTCTGCATTTCCTCCTCCCGGACACCAGACGAAGTCCTCGTCTCATCAGCGGGTCTGTGCGCTGGCCGCCAGGCGAAGGTCGATAATGGACCGTTCTTGCTTTGTCTCAAGAAAACTTTCCTTAAAATCGAACCAGCGGTTTCTCATTCTTCTTACCAACTCGCATTGTTACCACCGCTCTGGAAAGGAATAACTTAGATAATGAATCAGTTTTGTCACTCCCAGATTTCAGAGGTTTATATATGCATATCCAGCACTGAGAATAATTTAGGGAAACGGGAAAAATGGGTTTAAGAATCATATAACGTTCGATAGAATGGGATCTCAAGTGTAAGAATGAAATGTTCCACAGTACAGTGTTGTGCGTTGATATGATACACTGTGATTGGTTTTCGTGCAAGCAATCAGAATGTGCCACACGTTCAGAAGGACTATAAATTATAGGTATAAAATAATGGCATATTTATTTCTATTTCAGATTTTAATAAATATGCTTATAAATGATTTGGAGGCATAGCGCAAATCGTACTTAACTCTTTTCGTGCGCAATAGTATAAAGTTTGAGGTCTGTGCACTTGGCAGTAATCCGTCTTTTCTTGCTTCCCAACTGTTTAATCGATATACGTCCATCCTGAAGGAAATTGGTTGCTGCTCTGTTCATTCTGGTAGTAGGAAGCGGTTTGTATTGTTTCTATCAATGTTCTGGGTAAAATCAAACAATGTGAGTAACTTCTACCTGGCATCTTCAACGGTGGCGGGGCAAACAAGGCATCTAAAGACCGACCAACTTTACCTGACATTTACATCGTATTAAGTATGGAAAGGAGCAAATATCAAGCGATTACCAAGTGAAAGCGGTTCGTTGGTTAACACGCACATTAACGAGAAAATAAAGACGCGTCTTCGTCCAATCGAGGCTCGCATGACCACGTGGCAGCGGCGCGGATAAATGCACTGTGAGACACCTGGTAGAAATATGGGAAAAAAAGAAAAAAACAGATGGCAGCTCTAGCTAATGCTGTCCTGCTTGGCTATGGTGGTTTTCAGTACGTCTTACAAGACTCCGTTTCAATCGCATTCTCCAGCTTTTGGGTCAGCTGGTACGTGACGTCACCGGCGGAAACTAGGCGAGTCGTTGGCTGAAGCTAAGTCACGTGGTTGGATGGCGGATTGTTGCTAAAGCTAGAAGGCTCATTAAGTTGCTCTGGCGCCCTAGGGAACGCTGTTTGTTTGTTTGTTTCCGTTCAGTTTTTAATTCACACCATAAATGTCCGTTACCCTCGAAAAAAGAATACAGAATACAGTGAGATGTTGCCCGTTTTCCTATCAACACGCTCACCGACGTTTGCCCGTCAGAGCGACGTCTGCCGGCCGCGTCGCGTTTGTCAGTACGAACAACAAACCCTGCACTCGAAATAAGAAAGAAACGGTCGGTGAAATAAAACTTTTCTGTATCGTCTGCTCCGCTTCAGACGGCGAGCGAGATGTACACTCCATATTTGGCCGAAGGCAGTTCCACGCTCAACAAATAAAGGTGTGGAAGCCAATAGCACTAAGTAAGGGAGCTAAGTAGTGTCTCGTGACGACGGACGTTGGCCATCAGGTCTCGTTACGGGCTCCATCGTCCTCTCTGATCCTCGATGGATGTTCTTCACAAACATCGGTGGGAGGGGAAACTAACAAACTTAGCTTCCTTAAGGTGCCACCTTGCGTACCTGTGGGTTTTTAGACGGCATATCCTCAACAACAACAAAAAATGGCGCTTATTAAAAACTATTAACCGGAAGTGGCGGCGCCCCAGTCAGTCACGCGCTCAAGATTGCTCCGATGTATACAAAAGACTATGCGTTAAAACCTTCCTTAGTGAAACAACAAAAAATGGCGCTTATTAAAAACTATTAACCGGAAGTGGCGGCGCTCCAGTCATTCACGCGCTCAAGATTGCTCCGATGTATACAAAAGACTATGCGTTAAAACCTTCCTTAGTGAAACAACAAAAAATGGCGCTTATTAAAAACTATTAACCGGAAGTGGCGGCGCTCCAGTCAGTCACGTGCTCAAGATTGCTCCGATGTATACAAAAGACTATGCGTTAAAACCTTCCTTAGTGAAACAACAAAAAATGGCGCTTATTAAAAACTATTAACCGGAAGTGGCGGCGCTCCAGTCAGTCACGTGCTCAAGATTGCTCCGATGTATACAAAAGACTATGCTTTAAAACCTTCCTTAGTGAAATTCGGTCTAGCAAAGCAGCTGTGACGCCATCGTCTCGCTAAAGACAAATCCTGTCGTAAGAGGTGATATCCGAAACATTTCTACCAATCCTCTTAGTAAAGGATGTAGTAAACTGTCTTGAAAAATCACTCAGGTTGTCAACAACGGTTTCCAAATTAATTCATTAATTTCTCATTAGAAAAATTGTAACTTTTTAAAGTTAAATCATTAATTTAATTATCTGAGGAGGGGAGCTCAATAAATTAGGTCCACTACCGTAGTAGAAATCGCAGGAAGCGATTTTTCTGTTGTTTTTTTATGTTTTTCTTTTTTAAATAATTAAATCGGCTTTCTTATTTGATTTGATTCTGTTAGTTTGCTTCTCAAACAACTGAAGCGAATGCAAGAAAACGAAGAACTTAGGTCCGAAGAGTTCACGAAGACGACGTCTGGGTGCAGCGGGGTCTCCGTTCACTTCTACCCGTTCGAATATTTTAAGTTTTTCGGTCTCAGAGCGACGAGGATTTCTGTCAGGACGATCTTAATTAACCCGTGCTGAAGGCATACTGAGAGGGGGTTTATGGCCGAAATTGCAGCGAGAGAAGTTCCCCGTGCGCGGCACGTGACTTTTTCTTGTCACTTCTGCGCGAAGATTAGGTGTATTATCAGGAATTCCAGGAGACGTGGATGGGGTGGTAAATGGTCTGCCTCCACACATGTCAACTTCAAACCTACCTTTCTATAAACCTGTGACGACAGACATCAGGTAAGTATACTTCTTTTTCTCTTTTTTCTGCCGTATACTGGGGTTCGAACCAGACTGGTTCTTGCAGTGCTTCCTGTCTCTTTGTTATTGTTGTTTTCCTATTTGAAAAGCAACAAAATCTATAACATATTTTATCGGTGGAAAGAAACAACAAAAAAATCCAACAATGAATCAAAAAAACAAAAGAACAAATGAAACCAAGTTCAATATTTTCTCTAAAATCCTTTTTTCGCCATTTTAGACGGTGCGTAATAAGTTTCAAAATGATTTTAAAGATGAAAAACGGAAAGATATTATTTCAGAAAAGTAGAGACTGAACTTAAACATTTCCCGTTACTTTATTGTTTGGATAGACCGGGGCTGGCAGGATTAGCTTATGGCCCAATTTGTAATTCCTAATTATACGTGTGGATTAGGCTATAATCGACGTCATATGGCTTGACTGTCGAGCGAAGGTCAAGGTATGTGACGTCGATCATAGCCTCATCCACACGTATAATTAGGAATTACTGGTCTCCTTGTGACAACCATCTCCAGTCTTTCCTCGTAACGGAACTAACCATTGGAGCGTTATTTCCTCGTTTCCATCGTTACAGAGTTCATTCCCAATAAAGACCCGTTTTTTGGAGGCAGACGATGTTAATTTCCGACGGAGAAAGAAACTCGAAACGTAGATTCATTAGTTCTCTCAGTACTGATATGGTGCAGGCAAATATCCGAGATAATCCTTTATCTCACCTTTTGAGCAATTGTGATTTATTTGGTTGTTATACGTTACGTCGGTATCGGGGGTTGACAGTTATGGTTAAGGACAAATACTGTACTCTTACCGCATTAATAAACAACCACTCTTCTCAAGCCACACCTAAGTACAGCACGATACAGGTAAGTGCCAACAGTACAACATGCGCTGTACCTTGTCATTTAGTAACTTTTATGCACTTAACTTTATAATTATTTGCTTCAACTTTCAACTCTCTCTCTCTCCATCTCTCTCTCTCTCTCTCTCCCACATCTCTCTCTCTCTCCATCTCTCTCTCTCTCTTCTCTCTCTCTCTCCTCTCTCTCCATCTCTCTCTTCTCTCTCTCCATCTCTCTCTCGCTCTCTCTCTCCCATCTCTCTCTCGCTCTCTCCTCGCTCTCTCTCTCCTCTTCCATCTCTCCTCTCTCTCTCCTCTCTCTCTCTCTCTCCTCTCTCTCTCTCTCTTTGGTCAAGAATGGTCACCCAAGACCAGTGACTGACTGATTAATCGAATTATTGGTATTTAATAATAAAGTAATTTTAAAACAACTACATACAAATAATTTTATATATCGTCGGCTCTGTAACGCTCGTTAAGAACATTATTATTATTATTATTATTATTATTATTATTATTATTATTATTATGATTTATTATTATTATTATTGTTGTTGTTGTTGTTGTTTTTGCTGTTGTTTTAAAAATTCTCATACATATTTAAATATCAATTTAAGTTAAAGGGTTAAAAATCTAACGGTGACTTTATAAAACAAACAGTGATGGAGAAAAAAATTTTTTTTTAAAAAAGGAAATAATAGTGCAGTTAATATAGCGTTTAAAAATTTAATTAAATTCTAAAACGGATATTTTGTTTTGTTTTCCTCTTCATCCAGATATTTTTCCGGCAGTAAATTGAGAAAGTTTTTTTTTTTTCTTTAAATTTAAAAAGAAAACCTCAATTAAAAACTACGCATATTATTTGCTGTAGCGGTGGATGGAATTAACTGCGGGTCCTGTGATTTCGAGGAGGGAGAGGAGTCGATTTAATAACTCGCACAAACAGTTTAAAATTAGAGGCAAAGCGGACGAGTTTCGTCATTTTTGTAAAAATGGCTTTTAGAAATCAAGAGCCGCAGGTGAGAAGATGAACTTACAGAAGCAGGCGTCTTGGCTGAGAGAGGTCAGATCTAGAGGTGTTGATAGGTCAGACCTAAGGGTGTTCATAGCTCCCACCCAAGGGTGTTGATAGATCACACTTAAGGTTGTTGATAGGTCACACCTGAGGGTGTTGATAGGTCAGACCTAATGGTGTTATTAGATCACACTTAAGGTTGTTTGATAGGTCAGAGCTGAGGGTGTTGATAGGTCCGACCAAAGGGTGTTAATAGGTTAAACCTAAAGGTGTTGATAGATCACACGTAAGGGTGTTGATAGGTCGCACTTAAGGGTGTTGATAGGTCCGACCTAAGGGTGTTGATAGTTCACACTTAAGGGTGTTGATAGGTCCGACCTGAGGGTGTTGATAGATCACACTTAAGGGTGTTGATAGGTCACACTTAAAGGTGTTGATAGGTCCGACCTGAGGGTGTTGATAGGTCACACTTAAGGTTGATGATAGGTCAGATCTAAAGGTGTTGATAGGTCCGACCTGAGGGTGTTGATGGATCACACTTAAGGATGTTGATAGGTCCGACCTCAGGGTGTTATTGATAGGTCCGACCTGAGGGTGTTGATAGGTCAGACCTAAGGGTGTTGATAGGTCACACTTAAGGTTGATGATAGGTCAGACCTAAAGGTGTTGATAGGTCCGACCTAAGGGTGTTGATAGGTCGCACTTAAGGGTGTTGATAGGTCCGACCTAAGGGTGTTGATAGTTCACACTTAAGGGTGTTGAAAGGTCCGACCTGAGGGTGTTGATAGATCACACTTAAGGTTGTTGATAGGTTAGACCTCAGGGTGTTGATAGATCACACTTAAGGTTGTTGGTAGGTCCGACTTGAGGGTGTTGAGGTATTTCGCTGCGTGGTTAAAGAGGAAGACGCGAGTTTCTACTCTGTGGATAATTCTCAGTGTAGTCGCCACACAGCGCGGAGAAAAACGCTATAAAAGCTGCCATGTGAGGGGACTTTCCTCCATAAATCATTTGTCTCGTTACCGCCGGCCTCGCATGGCTTCTGAATCAGCCTCTCTTCTCTCTCTCTCTCTCTCTCTGGTCCACTCCAAAGAGAAAGGAGAGGGGAAACTGACAGAAGAGAGTCAGAAAGGAAAACACGCACATGACCGGCCGCCTAACAATTTACCCCCTTCGCCCCAACAAAAATACAAGCAAAACGTTTTTTTTTTTTTTTTTGCTTTTTTTTTTTTTTTAAGTAAAAACTACTTTATTACTCACAGGTCAGCGGCTGACATTAGCGATAATTTAGCGTACACAGCAGAAAGCGCCGCTCCCGGCTGTTTTTATTGAGCCTCTCGAGAGCCTTCTTCTTAGCGGATTCCATGCGCAACCCACTCAAGGTCGGTCCTTCGGGTTCTCGTGTAAGTCAGTAAAACAGCGCGTCACAAGACTCTCTCTCTCTCTCTCTCTATATATATATATATAAATACAGTCGATCCCCGCGTAATCGCGGTTCGGCATTCGCGGCCCCGGTTATTCGCGGAATTTTCCTTAGAACCTGACTAATAATTGTTCGTGGAAACCCCCGCATATTCGCGGAATCGCAAATATCTTCCGCAATTTTTTTATGGCTTTTTTCGTGGCAATATATATTTTTTCACGCTTTTAACGCTAAATTATTAATAACAATATAATTTACTAATTTTGTAATATAAATACTAACGTAAATTCAGCAAAATATCGATATAAAATAAACGCTATTGGCTGGAGGTTTGAAAGTAGCCAATCCGAGAGCGTTATTCATTTCTCCTCGCTGCTGATTGGCTGCTGCCCACGAGGCGCTGTCTCAGGCAGATGCAGCCCAGCAGCCCCGCATCATCCCAGTTTACCACGTGTAGCTATCTCAAGTGTTTCGCTGAGTGTTGTGTTTTTTATTAAATTATTATTATATATTTACTTATATTTTTTATTATATTTTACGTTATATTTTGACGTTTATAGGCATTTTTATGGACCACGTCCAATATTCGCGGTTTTTCACTCTTCGCGGGTGCTCAAGGGGACGTAACCCCCGCGAATACCGGGGGACAACTGTGTATATATATTGATGCCTCGCCTCGCTGGCTGGGAGGTATTCGAGCCGACGTCACAGAGCCAGGCGTCAGCTTCACGACAATAGGGAAATGAAAGGTAAACACACGAACCGCTGTTCTCTTTGTAGGTTTAAGCCACGGATCGCGCGCGCTGGGCAGCAATGTGTGGGTACCGGTCGAGTGTTTGTCCGAACGACCGGAGCGCGCGTACTGAGCGAGAAGGAGAAACAGATCTATGGCCTGATGGATGCTCAGTTGTGCAGGATGTCTTTTTGCCTTGGGAAGATGCATAAATTACCTCTGCTCCGCTCTTGTTTTTTTTTTCTCTTTTCTTTTTGAATAATTATAACTAATCCTGAATCGTGTTTTCAGTAAATACGATTAACACTCTGCTTACACAAATACAAGTGATCTTTAGGCTTACGTTTCATAGAGATACAGTTAATCCATATGCCTTTTATTTACAAAGATTCGCCAAGGTTAATGTTTACACAATACAATCAGCCCATAAGCTTATGTCACAAATATATTTAACCCTTACAACTCTGGTTCATCAATACACTTAACCTATATTATTCACAAAGGATCAGGTAATACTTAAGTTTATTGCTTACACAGATGCAATTAATTCTTAGGTTTTTCAGCACACAGATTTAATTATTATAATTCATCTTCATTTTTGAATTGTTATATTCGCGTCGTTTGTACTACTATAATTTCCGGATACCAGCAGGTGCGTAGTCGAGGCTGAACCATCTTCCAGGTTGCCTTCGGTCCTTGGCGGATCTCTGCTGCCATCTAGTGGCAGTGAAATATATCAGTTACCCGGAAGGCTACATAAAGGCAAATTAATGTGAGGCTCGTTCGTCAAGTGGAATGATTAATGTGTTCTAGAGTCTGGCGTATCACCGCATTTCCGGATGACAAATAGACCTACGAAGCTCCAAAGAATACAGCTATTTCCATTACAAATTACTTCTTTAGCTGTGGTCACGACCACAAACAAAACTCACACTGAGACGTCTACTGCAAGGAAAATTGGCTGCAGCGACAGCGCCCGTCCGCCACTTATCCCCGCAAGTGATGATGCGCTTGATCATCAGATAGGCTTTAAAGATTCAGAGAAGGGGGAGGAGCATCGATGAATGGATTGGCGTCTCTTCAGAATCTAAATGTGGCATGACTGAGCTGTCTGACTGACATACGCTGGTCGGCTTATACGTGCTCGACGAAGGATTATACTTGTATAATGCGCAGGGGGTGATATAGCAAAGTTCCTTCTGCAGCAGTATACAAGGGTAAGGGTCGGCCGAGTGTTCTGTAAGGTCTAGCTGACCAGACTAACTAGCGTCTCTGTAAGAAAATAGGGGAACAAAGAGTCCGCAGAGGCTAATCTAGCTGTAAAGACTATGGAGGAGACAGAACAAGAGAGGGCAGAACGTGCAGTTGAGAAAAATTTTAGATTCAGAGATCTAAGCGACAGTGAAGGCCTTACTCCGATTATCCCGATCTCATCTAAATACAGGATCTAAATAGCGTGCCCCTTGGATTCGATACCTTGCCGTAAACACGGTGGACCAAGCCTCGTCTGAAATGAGCAAAGCTCTGATTAAGGAAACTGACCGAAAGATTTCCCTCTCTCTTATTGATTGATTATTTACGTCCGAGTAATCAGGGGAACAGTTATCATCCACCTGAAATGGGGGGGAACCTCGAAGGAAGAAGATTCTCATTTCACGTTTCTTGGCCCGATTGTGCTAGAGGATCACGAGGGCCACGGATTCAAGACGATATCCGGCTGAGGGAGCTAGCTGATTTGTCGGTAAGTGCCCAGATGGCGTGGCACGGCTTGGATCACGGGATCTGACCGAGAGTCGATGATGCGATGCTGCCTTATGACGTTTGCAACGTGTTTTTTTAACAAACTGTACACACCAAGTTCTAAGGTTAGTCGTTCATCAAAAAGACGAGAGAGAAAACCGAGAGGATGGGCCCGGAGAGGTTGTTGTCGGGAAGCTTAGGAAAGATTGGGCGATCACTACGCATCAGCAGCAGTCTGGAATGACTGACTGACTACCAGTCATTGCGATCCACAAAGAGACGACAGCGAGGAGAGATCAGCGTTTCCCGGGTTGCTGGAAAGAATTCATTCAGCTGAATTCTTGGTGGATCTAGGACTAATGGTGTGATGCATTGCCTGAGCTTTCGAACCTCTCTGATGAACTGCTGCGGGCGCTCCATTGTGCATGCAGACAGACAGATGCGCCACATCCGCACTATCGAGCGTATGGAAGGAGAGAAGCGGTCCGAGGACAAGAGAAGTAAGTCGAACGAGCCGTCCGGGACCATAGGTTCAGGAGATTCAAGTAAGTAGGCTGAAAATGGGGAGAGAGAGAGAGAGAGGGGGAGAGAGAGAGAGAGAGAGAGAGAGAGAGAGAGAGAGAGAGAGAGAGATGGAGAGATGGAGAGAAGAGAGAGAGAGAAGAGATGGAGAGAGAGAGAGAGAGAGAGAGAGAGAGAAGAGAGAGATAGAGGAGAGAGAGAGAGAGAGAGAGAGAGAGAGAGAGAGATGGAGAGCGATGGAGAGTTCGAGAGAGAGAGAGAGAGATGAGGAGCAGATGACGACGAGAGAGAGGTGTTCGTGAACATCGACGGAAAAACAAATTTTTGACAAGCTCAGTCAATAACCTGAATGCCCGTTCACTAGATGGAGGAGGAAATGTTGACGGGACGATGGCGACATGGGTGCTGAAGACGTCGAGGGTGGAGGAGCTTCGATGGTCGGGCGGCGCCATATCGTCTATTCGCGACGTTTAGCTCCATTGAGGCTACGTGGACAGGGTCTGAAATCTCCCGGACCCACTCTGCCTGCTGAATGGTCTCGTGACTCTCGCACCGGCCCGTAAAGAACGCCTCATCTCTCCCGTCCGTGAAGCTTCAAGGCCTCCCATCTTCTACGTGGAAGCTCGCACCTTATGACTCAAAGCGGACAGTCGGCCCGCCACGAACACTGATGGAGCGTGTGGTTGGTGACAGCGGGGTACGCAAAGACACTCTGTGGTAACACCTCTAGGCTAACGGCTTCGCCCTGCCTGACTCCTGCGCCTTGGACGTCGCGCACGTCAGTCACTCAACTCACTGTGACCTTTATTTATGCACAGAACATAAATAAAGGTCTGCTATCTTTCTGGTGGTTTTCTGTTTGGTGTTTTTGAAATCAAAATTTATTATTATTATTATTGTTGTTGTTGTTGAAATTTGCAGTGGTGTTACGCTACTACTAATATCAGATACATCTAAAAAACGTCAAAGAAGAAGAAAATTTTTTGAAACTACAGCAGAATTCTTTCGATCATAATATTGATGGACTCAACCACCGAACTATCGCATACTTAATTTAAAGAACCGTTTTACTAGTGCACACAACTAAGCACATGACTGCTACAAATTCATAAGTGTGCAGCACAAAACGTTTCTCGTTTAAATGTCTTCGTGTTTGTTGGATTACTTTCTTTAAAGGGGAATCCATTTATTATGTCTACTACTGTAAGATACTGTACATAAAGCACACAAATTGGAAAAAAATCTGTTAATAAGTCTATATCGGAGCTTTGATAACAAGGCTTTTTAACCAAAATAGTCTTAGTTTTGCTTGACGACTGTTTTAGAAATTTCTGTCACCAGAGCCATTAATGTATCCTACTGGATTTCTATTCCTGACTTAAATCCATTCTGCGACTGCAGAACATTAGTATTTTCCCTATTTCTAGCCCTCGTATTTAGTGCTAACATCCAAGATGAGCTGAACAGATTAAGATCTGAAGACTGACGCGGCCAATTTGTTTTTTCTTTTTCAAGATTCTATCCACTTCTGTTTTGTGATGGAAATTGTTTATTGAATTTTGCAGTTTGTTTTGGGTCAATCGGGTTGCATGGTAAAGCCGGGGGCCCATCAATCGACGACTAGACGGTATGGTATGACGCTACAGAACTGCGCGGCGTTCCTCTTTTCCAAGAATTCTATCGATTCTGATTAACTTTTCCAACTTGACAACTTCTGGAACAGCCTCTTTTACTTTCAAATTTCCTCTTCCACGTTTAAATGGATGGCATCACACAATTCCCACCGAATCTTTCTCCAGTTTTCCTTTGTACGCAGTCTTCACTTTAAGCTGAAGATGTCAGATTGGCCTTATGCGCTCTCTTGTACCAATTTCCAATTGTGTAATAACGAATTCTCCCCCCCCCGCTTTGTCCAATCAAGCTCTGGGTTCGGAAGGGAGGGGGCTGTTATTTTCAATTTCAGCACCATTAAAAAGAATTGCGAACAGCTAACTACCTGAACAATCAGCCTTCCAACCATCATTTGGTGGGTGTCTTGAGGGAGCTGTTTGCTCGAAACTCTCTAATAATTGCTTTGACGTTCCTTTCTACATCCTTCAATTTTCCTCTCCCTCTCTTTTTATTATCATTTTTTTGTTGTTGTTGCTGCTGCTGCTGTGAGCCTTCGGATTTTCCCGACCATTTGTCTCGCTTGCTCCAGAAGCTCTCCGTCGTCGACCTGTTTCGCGTTGACAACGACCAGCTAAGGCACGTTAATAGAAGTCGAGTTCATGCGCTACCCCCCCCAATTCGGCTCCATCTCCCCAGTGGCGCACCGGCTAATACGTTGGTTCGCTCAAGAGCGTAGCAACGTGCGGGTTACGGGTTCGAAACCATCTGCAAATACGCATTACACGCAGAATCGCTTCTCGGAAGTATAGCTTGACGATGCCAACAGGAAAGAACGGGTCGTTTATTTACTAGTATTGTTATCGCAGAGATGATGGAAAAGGTCTGAACTAACAACCTCTAGCGAAGGAAACCTCGTTGATGTCTCTCAATTCTTAAGTTGTAAACTATTTATGGTTCAGTAATTTTGCGATTCCTTTTCTAGACTTTTGGAAATATGTGAAACAACCGTGAAAAAAGGAGAAAAAGAGGGTATTTGATGAAGAAATTTTTGTTTTATCAGTTCCAGCAAACTTATTGTAACATATTTGCCATATATATTATATATGTTGATATACATGCATGCAAGCAAATATGGAATAATTCTTTAGTGAGATCGCAATCACGGCTTACATCTATAATAAGCCTTCCCTCCTTATCTAAATCTTTAATTCTGCGATGGTCATGTCTCCACGAAAGCATCTATGTCGGCCAACCGAAGCCTCTTCATAAATAAGATTTAATAATTTTAATAAAAATTATGAGTAAATAAATCTTCTCTGGACTCATTCGAGATATATCTGTTTTCTTCTGCTGCTGCTGCATAGTGAGAATATCATACTTGAATTTCGTATCCCGAAAGAGTCCAATCAATGATCGTGGAGGGTAAATTCTTGACGTTTATTAATCTGGATGTTTTTTTCATTCTACACGGATATCTGATCAAAACCCTATTCAAAGTTACATTGATAGATGGTCAAAACCCTACTCAAAGCTACACGGATATTTAATAAAAACCCTACTCAAAGCTACATTTATAGATGATCAAACCCTATTCGAAGCTACATTGATAGCAGATCAAAACCCTATTCAAAGCTACATTGATAGAAGATCAAGACCCTACTAAAAGCTACACTGATAGATGATCAAAACCCTACTCAAAGCTACATTGATAGCAGATCAAAACCCTACTCAAAGCTACATTGATAGATGATCAAAACCCTACTCAAAGCTACATTGATAGATGATCAGAACCCTATTCAAAGTTACATTGATAGATGATCAAAACCCTATTCAAAGCTACATTGATAGAAGATCAAGACCCTACTAAAAGCTACACTGATAGATGATCAAAACCATACTCAAAGCTACATTGATAGCAGATCAAAACCCTACTCAAAGCTACATTGATAGATGATCAAAACCCTACTCAAAGCTACATTGATAGATGATCAAAACCCTATTCAAAGCTACATTGATAGATGATCAAAACCCTATTCAAAGCTACATTGATAGATGATCAAAATCCTACTCAAAGCTCATTGATAGATGATCAAAACCCTATTCAAAGTTACATTGATAGATGATCAAAACCCTACTAAAAGCTACACTGATAGATGATCAAAACCCTACTCAAAGCTACATTGATAGCAGATCAAAATCCTACTCAAATCTCATTGATAGCAGATCAAAACCCTACTCAAAGCTATACTGATAGCAAATCAAAACCCTATTCAGAGAGGCAGATCAAAACCATTTCTTACCACTAAACCGACAGCTGATCACATTCTCATCATAAAGCAGCAACCATCTCGACTGTCAGAATCAGAAATGGCATTTTGAGCTAGGTTAATTTTGGATGCGTCGGTGCGTTTTTCCATGAAGATCGCAGTAGGCGATGAAATTTGTGCTACTACATTCGGTAAACTTCACAGGTGTTATTAATTATTATCATTACCATTTTTAGCGTTGTTCTCCACCATGGAAGACAATTAATTACCCTCGACGTGTCCATTCCGCCTCTGACGCGATTGGTTTTCCTGTTACCGTCTCGTCACGTTCCTGCAGCGATATAAAAACGACGACCCACTATACACCAAATGGGCGTCTGCGTCTATTTGTAGTCGCGGTCTTAATTGATATCACTGTCTGATATTTTTGGCGATGGAAAGGTGAAATTAGCCAATCATGAAGGTTAACTCTGTTGTTTTACCGGATCCGAGCACTCACTCCGTTAACGCACCTGCATTTTATAGACTAACTTTATGTATATATGTGTGTATGTGCGGATTTTCCGAAGCACCTATTAACATCGGCTCAGGACGGATTATAACAAAGCAGGTATTTCCTCTCACTCGCCAGGTGTTAATTATTTCGCAGAGTCCATCAGTTACTAGCAGAATGGCGGCTCGATTAGATGGTGCGAAGAAGACGAGGAAACTCGCTCTTTCTCTCTGGCACCACCTACCCAAGTCCTTGCTCAGAGAGACAGTCTAGCTGGACGGGAAAGAGTAGAGCGTGGGAAATTAATTAATTAAAATAAATAAAGCGAACTGAAGAGCAGAACAGGTTGTAGCTTATTAGAGGTTTAGGACAATACGGCCTACAGCTCGGAACTTCCTAATAACTCGCATTAGCATTCTTAAATTGTTGAAGGGTTGGACGGGAGTTGCCAGTGGAACTGCTGGTGTCCTTGTTGTTACTGTTAATATTGTAATAAGTTTATTTAATTTGTTTTTGTGTCGTTCTACGGCAATATGGTTTAAAATTACATTTTCCTTTTTTCACGAATACAGTATTTTGTTTTGCCATCTATTTGCGTTAAATAAATAAATTTATTTATTTATTTGGCGATGAACGGGCCAGAATGAAACCCCTGGGTATGCTATTTGTATTCTTCAAAGAGGCAGAGACAACTAGTCTATTTTAAAACGGAATTTCGGGATTTTCCGGTTACCCAACTTCAAGATCGAATGAAACTTCAAGCACGAGTTCGCTCTGGCCGTTGGTGGTGGTGATGTCACATGACGTCATGAAACTTCAAGCACGAGTTCGCTCTGGCCGTTGGTGGTGGTGATGTCACATGACGTCATGAAACTTCAAGCACGAGTTCGCTCTGAACGTTGACGGTGGTGATGTCACATGACGTCATGAAACTTCAAGCACGAGTTCGCTCTGGCCGTTGGTGGTGGTGATGTCACATGACGTCATGAAACTTCAAGAACGAGTTCGCTGTGGCCGTTGGTGGTGGTGATGTCATATGACGTCATGAAACTTCAAGCACGAGTTCGCTCTGGCCGTTGACGGTGGTGATGTCACATGACGTCATGAAACTTCAAGCACGAGTTCGCTCTGGCCGTTGGTGGTGGTGATGTCGCATGACGTCATGAAACTTCAAGCACGAGTTCGCTCTGGCCGTTGGTGGTGGTGATGTCACATGACGTCATGAAACTTCAAGCACGAGTTCGCTCTGGCCGTTGGTGGTGGTGATGTCACATGACGTCATGAAACTTCAAGCACGAGTTCGCTCTGGCCGTTGACGGTGGTGATGTCACATGACGTCATGAAACTTCAAGCACGAGTTCGCTCTGGCCGTTGGTGGTGGTGATGTCACATGACGTCATGAAACTTCAAGCACGAGTTCGCTCTGGCCGTTGGTGGTGGTGATGTCACATGACGTCATGAAACTTTCTCATTTCTCTTGAAAGAAGAATTCTTCGCTTTGTAACGAATGATTTCTACGTTGTTTTTTTCTTCCCCAAGAGAGAGAGAGAGGTAGAGAGATTTTAAAACAAAAATGTTAAAAAAACAATAAACAACTGAAAAGAAAACGGAAATATCTGGGAATGCCGACTAAAAGAGTGGTGTTGGAGCGTGTGAACGGCTAGATCAGTTTGGGATCTAAGATGTCCTGAAATATCGATTTGCCGCTTTCTGAGTGAGATTTTTAAAGACAAATTTAGTAATATCTCAATTTTTTCTTTGTTAGTGTATTTGCTTTTTAAAAAAAAAAATAATTCAAAATTCCTTTTACTTACAACACACACACACACACACTCACACTCTCTCTCTCCTCTCTCTCCTCTCTCTCTCCATCTCTCTCTCTAGTGTTGAAGCTTGGAGCGGGAAGCCATCCGTCGCTTCCAGGGAAGAGAAACATTTAACAAGGTTTACGGTTTTTAAATCGATAAACGTTTCCATTCTTAACTGTGTTTGTCTGCAGCGGCCCCTATTAATTTAGTTTTATCACTAAAACACACAAAAAATAACCTTTTCTAATATCGAGTCATGTTCATATTCTTTGTCACTTTATACTAATAACCTGTGGTTTTAAATTGGAATCACTTAATGTAAAAATTACCATATATAATACGCGGGCGCGCGCGTTATGTATTTAAATGAGTTAGTGATGATGACCTGTTATAGAAACTGCGGATGAGCCTCAAAGTCTGCTGTTGGTGTATAGTCTCTGTCGTTTGACTTCCTGCTCTGTGTCTCTTCATCTTGCTTGTCTGGAATTTTTCTGCCCAGGGTTTTTGCTGACCCTCTTAGTTCAAGCTATTCTCTGTTTTCCCTCCCCAATTAATCGCCCATCTGACCTCTACTCCCCCCCGCCTAAAACCTGACCATTCGCTGCCCGCTATCTCTGAGCCTTCTATCCAATTATCGTACCGCGAAGTGGCACTAAAAGGACGCACGTCGCGAATAAGTCAAAACGAAATCAATGATAAAACAGCGATAAAAAAAGTTTGCTCTACTTCCAGCAAAGTTTGTTTGAAAGAGAGTTAATTAAATTTTTAGCATTGCCCTTTCTGATTATCTATTTATAAGGAATTATTGTTCTTATTATTATGTATGCTTGTCATCAGAGAGAGAGAGAGATGACGTCAGTACAGAGAGAGGGAGAGAGGGAGAGAGAGATGACGTCAGTACAGAGAGAGGGAGAGAGAGAGAGAGATGACGTCAGTACAGAGAGGGGAGAGAGAGAGAGAGATGACGTCAGTACAGAGAGAGGGAGAGAGGGAGAGAGAGATGACGTCAGTACAGAGAGAGAGGGAGAGAGGGAGAGAGAGAGAGAGATGACGTCAGTACAGAGAGAGGGAGAGAGAGATGACGTCAGTACAGAGAGAGGGAGGAGCGGAGAGAGAGCGAGAGAGATGATGTCAGTACAGAGAGAGGGAGAGAGAGAGAGAGATGATGTCAGTACAGAGAGAGGGAGAGAGGGAGAGAGGGAGAGAGGGAGAGAGAGATGACGTCAGTACAGAGAGAGGGAGAGAGGGAGAGAGGAGAGAGATGATGTCAGTACAGAGAGAGGGAGAGGAGAGAGAGAGATGACGTCAGTACAGAGAGAGGGAGAGAGAGAGGGAGAGAGAGAGAGAGAGAGAGATGATGTCAGTACAGAGAGAGGGAGAGAGAGAGAGATTAACTTTAGTATAAGCTAGACGACAAATATGTAATCAGCCAGGATTCACTAAATCCCGGTCTCTTTCGATAGGTCCCCGTCGGACGGAATATCATCGCGCCGATTAGCGACCCTTTTCCCACAGCCATTAGTAGGACGTATGTGTGCGGCTATATATATATATTTTTTTTTTCCGACTCCAGTAGCTCGAATCGAAGATAAAACACGGAGGAGACTCGCATCTTTAAGGGGGTCACCTTAGAATTTGGTGGCTTGCCCGTTCTGCAATTGTGAATGTCGATGGTGATGGCATCGGGCTTCCTAATGGTTCTCATTTTATGGGGAAATTAGGAGAAATAATCAAATCTGGTGTTCAGCGAGATCGCCGAGCCGGCGGTAGCGACCGTTGTCTTCCTGCGAATAAAACGAGATTTATTGGAATAATAAAGTCCGCCGTTCGGAAAGCGACCCGGGTATTGTTAATTCCCAGCCGTGACGGCGGCTAAGCGGAAGAGATTTCCATATCTATCCTGATTACCGATCGCGAGAAACGATTACGAGATGGCGGATTTCTGTTACGTCAGGTTTTCTTATCCCCCTCCCAGCCACCTTGTTTGTTTGCTCGTGTTTTACCGAGGCTCGATTGGTCTGCTCACATGGCGACATCTGTGAACGATGAGAGGAAGTGGAGAGAGAGATTTTCACAAGGAGAAACCGAGTCTTCGGACTCAAGGAGTACGGAAGTGGGAGCCGTCTCAGCGACGCCAAACTGAAGTTTACTATATATATATATACTGAGCAAAAAGGACAGAGACTGTAATAAGTCTGAAGAATTACAATGTAAACACCTCAAAAGCCGAATCTTCGAGAAAGTCGGTCTCGTGGTGAAGGACGCGTTTTGGAACTCGGTTAACATTCGCGATGATAATTTTAAAATAATAATATAATAATAATAATAATATAATAATAATAATAACTGTGCCGACATCTTCGCTGGTCCAATACGTAGGGTAAAAGAAATTTGGTTAAGCTCAGGCTTCTTCAACTTCTTTTCCAAAAATGAATTACACCGGCAATGATTACAGTCGATGATAGTAATCACGTCGCATCCTTGCACATCTTAACTACACCAGTGCGAGTTAATGTCTTCAAAACAGCAGGCGCTTTATCAATTTAATTTCTGGCGTTGGGACAGGGTTACTGATCGTGAAGAACGGAGGTAATGAATCTTTCTCTCCATCTCTCTCTCTCTCTCTCTCTCCCTCTCTCTTCATCTCTCTCTCTATCTCTCCAAATGCGGAAGTAAAACCCTCAGCATCTGGACGAGTGCCAGTAGATACGCGTAAATAACAACGGGGGGGGTGGTTCCTCCCGCGCCCGAGAGAAGACTACCAAAAGCCTTGGGGGGGGGGAGTGTGGAGAGGAAAGGATTACCGGATGTCTCCCTCTCCGCATGAGACGTATCTTCCGGTATGGCAGCCAGAGGTTCCGTTTCGTTTCGTTGTTTCGTATCTTTGCTAAGCCAAGCTTAGTCTTTTATAAACCAAAATGGCTTCTCACATTGTTGTGTTAAATAATACAAATGTATTCATGTAATATATAAGCAGAAAGTCGCCTGGTCCTGGCGTTAGAAATCTACGTCTCTATTCTCCACCTAAAACGAGTTGTACAGGGCGAGAAAAACTGGAAAATACTCGATCTTGCGACTGTCTTCAGGTCGAAAACTCTCCACTGGTTTTCAGAAATAAATGGAGAGATTATCGGATTGTAGAGACCACTTCGCTGTCAATGACAGTGTGTGGGGGGGGGGTCCTGAACCCTGAAACTGCGTTCCCAGTGTCATGACGACACTCTCCGACTTCCAATAGGGAGACCGTTTACGGCAGAAGTCGTCGTCAGGCTCCATGGCCGTTCGTCTGAGGAGGTGACGGAGAGAACCCGGTCAAACATCCTCCTCTTCCTCCTCCTCCTCCCTGCCCCGTTTCGTCTTCCGCCCCGCGCAGAGTCGAGCCCGACGATAATAAACAACACCGCGGGTTCGCAGCAGGCGGGAGAGGGATAGCGAGCGCCTCGGCGGGGGAAGAACCGTTCACACGCATTCCTCATATGTGGCCCACTGGGCGGAAAAACAATGGAGGCAGCAGTCACGCTACGCAGAACTCGCCCCGTGACCCGAATTACTGGCGAGGGTGGTGTTTAGCCTTTCGCTTTATGTCTACTGCAATGCCGGGGGGGGGGCTGCTGATTCCTATATATATATATATATATAGCCGCCCCTCCCCAGTCCCTCGATTGCCCTGCTATACATCACCGTTAACGAACCCGTCTTGTCAGATGAGTAATATTGAGCGAGGCGTGATACAAACCGACTGCTGGGTTACTTATCTGCCACCGCTCGGTGTCGTCCGGTAACTCGCGGGTGGGGGAGACTTTAACCTACCCCCACTTTTTTATTGTTACCTTATGCACCTTCGGTTATAAGCTGCCAAACTTAATATTATAAGTGCGTTAGTACACGAAGCGAGAAACGCATAGCCAATTGCTGTTAGAGCGGTCGGGCAGAAATGAAATATGTAAAGAAGGAAGGAAACAACGCTACTGCCAGGAAGGGAAGGAGAGAGAGAGAGAGAGAGAGAGAGAATATAGATAGAGATGACGTCAGTACAGAGATTCAGTATAGATAGAGATGACGTCAGTACAGAGATTCAGTATAGATAGAGATGACGTCAGTACAGAGAGAGATTCAGTATAGATAGAGATGGACGTCAATACAGAGAGAGAGATAGATAGAGATAGATAGATAGAGATGACGTCAGTACAGAGAGAGGATGTCAGTATAGGTAGAGATGACGTCAGTTACAGAGAGAAGATTCAGTATAGATAGAGAGATGACGTCAGTACAGAGAGAGAGAAAGATTCAGTATAGATAGAGATGACGTCAGTACACAGAGAGAGAAAGATTCAGTATAGATAGAGATGACGTCAGTACAGAGAGAGAGATTCAGTATAGATAGAGGGATAGAGTCAATACAGAGAGAGAGATTCAGTATGGATAGAGATGACGTCAGAAGACAGAGAGAGAGTTTCAGTATAGATAGAGATGACGTCAGTAACAGAGAGAGAGAATATAGATAGAGATTACGTCAGTACACACACACCACACCACACACCACAGAGAGAGAGAGAGAGAGAGAGAGAGACTGCAACAGGAAAACGTATTCTGCACTTGTCGTAGGAAGAGAGAATTAATTGACTTTTTCCTTTTTTAAACAGGCAGTAATATCCGCTCGATGGCACCTCGCGGAAAACATTAAAACAAGAAATACGCAAGTATGGATGTCGGCTGACAAATTTTGTGGAAAGAACATGGAGAGATGTGTATCGGAATCCACGGGCTAAAAGATTTGGACCGCTGAGCGCTTGGCGGTCAGCTGGTCAGGGTCGGGAAATGGTTTGAACAGAACTCGTTTTCTAATAACGGTGTTCGGTGAGGGGCTCGGAGTCTCGCTTTCATCTCCGATCGTTCTCTTGACGAGGCGTAAGACGACCTTTTTCACCGGGCACTAAAGATGAACCTTCGCCTAGGGCACGAGACAGAAGAGAGACGAACTGCTCCGGAAGTAGGGACATTTTGCTCTATTACTGTTTACTAACTGCGCATGCGTAATACAATCAATAGAACCGATTTAAAATAGCAACAACATCCGTTTATTTGGATCGCATGGCCGAACCTTAGCGAAATTGTTACCGACGAACTCGGACCGGAAGTTCCATTGTCTTTCGATTAGCTCTCCGGACCGTCATCGTTTGCTTCGTGGGTGACGCCTCACGCGCCGGGTCTGCACAGATGGTGGCTATTATCGTGCAGTTATCTTACATTGTCAGCCAGCTGCTGGTGATGCATAACCTTTTCTAAACCGAAGACATTTACTATTACCATCGATTTTTTCCCACAAAGCCCATGTTTAAATTCGCACGTTTAGAAAAACAATCAAGAGACCAGATTATTAATATTGAAATTCTTATATATTTGGCAGGTTTGATGTTTAAAGTGTTTCTTGAGGAACAGAATTAATAAATTATGCGTGATTTTAAAGGATGCAAATTGAAACTGAGAGCAAGACAGATAGGACAAGGGCCATTCGAATCCTAGGTATTTTGTTACGAAAAATTTGCCCGGTTACTGGAAGTGAGAGGACGAATTTAGCAGGTGTGGAGTAGGACAGTAAATCAGCTCGGAGAACAACTAGAGGGAGGACATTTTCAAATCGAAAGACGATAAGCGCTGTTTTATGGGGATCCACTCCTTCACCCGATCTCGCGCACAATGTATAGTTGGTCTCCTAGCTTAATATGGACTGGCGTTTGTCTGCTTTAAGTTTGAAGTCTTATCCCATAGAATCAAACACAAATTATCATTTTTATATGAAGTCAAATTTATTGAAATCGCAGTGTCACTCCGGGCTTCCGAGACACTGCACATGCACAGACTTTCACATTTTTCTAAATTAGAAAAGTTAATACCCCAGAGAAAGAAGAAAAAAGTGGGTGGGGTGGGGTGGGGTGGGGTCGCCAATAACGTTAGAAAGCTGTTCAAAGGTATAATATTTCAAAAAAAATGGCGACAGAGGGAAGTAAAGAAAATGGAGATTTGTTGATGGCTTCATTTAGTTTAAACAAGAGCGCCAAGCCAGGGGGCGCAACTCTGGACGCCCTTATTTTAGACGAACTGGGAATTTTTTTTTTCTTCAACCCCCCCCCACCCCCCTCCACACACACACACACACACAACACAGAGACGTGAACGCCGGGTCACCTTCCGTTAATTGCGTCCATATATCACCGCGCCGCTGTCGGCTCGCCCGCTAATTCGGGCGATCGGCGGAATATCGCCGCATTACGTCGGCGCCCCCGGCTCCTGGCCCGAGTCCGCTAATGCTAAGATTAACAACTCATTCACGTTTCGACGTCCGACGGGCGCTAGATCTCTCGCTTCGCGGCAACTGATGGGGGATTTTAAAAAAGCATCACGTGATCTAATGACCCACTTCGTTAAACGGCGGGTTGGAGGGTGGGGGGGGGGAGAGAGAAGGACGGGTCGGAAACAACGAGATATGACAAAATGCGGCGAATTCGAGCTGTATCTTTCTTTTTCCTTTTTTTTAAAGCGAAGGGTCTGGGAGAAGTCAAAATTTAAGAAAGGGAAAAAAAAAAGGTGTACGACATCGCAACAACAAATTAAGGTAACGCATTTCCAGCATAGTCCAACTGGAAATTCCAGGTCAGACACTAGAACCGGAAATGGTATTATGGATTATCTCCTCCTGCTGCTACAATTGCACCGGTAGAGAGTCGGAAATAAATCTAGGGGTTATAATAGATGACATTTGAAAGGTTAGTGTCTTTTTTTTTTAAAAAAAAAAAAAATCAAACACTTCGCTTACTTCGTTTGCATCGATTTTAAACGAAACTCGTACGTCAGGATAATGGTTCAGAGATTTATTGAGATAATTAATTATATACGTGATGTCAGCTAGAGAGCAAGGCTAAAGAGACTTTGGCCAAACAGTCATCCCACGGTGGCATGATTCAGGCTTCTAAAACGCTTTCCTTGGAAACAATGGATGCACAGTTTGCTTTGGAGTGACATGCTAACTACTAATAGATTCTCCTCTAAACTAGTGACTCGTGGAACATTGCATGGGGTCATAATATAAGATAAATAAGAAAGGTTCTCGATAGACATTAGGAAATGGGTTTCCAGTAATCCTGCCGTTTCTCTCCCAAATGTTCTGTCAAACCCGGTTGCGGGAACAGAAAGAGTAAATGTTTAGTACGGTTCTCTGGGTGAAAATGGCATTATGAGGAATCCGAAAACTTCTGCCTCTCCGACTTGGTGTATTTATAGGCTATTTCTTTTGTTAATTAAGTAGAGATTCTATTTTAACCTAATTTTTTTGTAGATAAAATCTCGGCTACATTCAGTTAAGTTGGCGGCTATAGGTTAGTATTAATTGAAGCGGCAAACTGGCTTATCTTTTTAAAAAAAAATTGTTATTGCCCTTCCTCGTTTTATCTAGTGCTTGCTTCGGATTATCTCCTCTGGATAGTTCAAGAATGAGATGATAAGTTTGTGTATCAAAGAATTGCATTCTTATATACAGTTATATATGAGCACCGTCGTCTCACGGTATAACTCTGAGATAAATAAGAGCTAAAGGAAAATCCGTTGGCGTGATCATTCGTGGATTACAACAGCCCCAGCCTCTTCGCCGTTCAAGCTGTCACCTGGGTGCTGTGGGTGTCGTGCTGTTCGAGTTGTCACCAGATCTCAAACCGCGACAGTCCGTCCAACTGTCTCACTATTTAGCGGGATGTGCGAAATAAGCAGAACCCCCCTCCATTAAAAAGAAGGGTACGAAAAACAAGACAAACCCTTTATGTCGCAAACGACAGCAGTTACTGAGAGGGATGCTCTCCAATTACTTGCGGGAGAAAGAAGGGGGGGAAACATTATTTGAAGACAAACCTATAGAGGGCGCGAATAGCGACAGGCAAGAGAGAACATGACGAGTAGACGCGTTCTTGTCGTGGTGTCCCTCTTGAAGGAGTTGTAGGCCGGGTTTTCGCAGCGGTGTCATTCGCGTTGGTGAACTTCGTGCCAACACTGGCCACCGATCAACGAGAAACGTGGGGATATTTGGCAGTTTTTTTCCCCGTCCAGCCTCACTCTGAACGGCGTCCGCGGAGTGATATCTCGGGATTCGTCCTTTTTTTTCTGGCTCAGTGCCGGTGAGCACTGGGTGGGTATCTGTCTACCGATCTCACAATCACACCTGAAACATACAAGTTTTGTTCAGATGCACTCATTCACGAGCAAGGTTTATCGATTGTTTGGTAGATGTTCCATTTAATTACAATATGGCTCTTTGCATCATATATAAATGTGAGTTCAACGCCACATGAAGAAGCTTTACTTTTGGTGTGGATTACAAAATGGTTTTGATTACATGTTTAGACAAATGGTCAAGCTTAGTGTTCGCAGATTGGCAGGGGAATCCTTCACCTTATGGAGATCGCCTCCTCTTTTATGTCTAACATCGAAACGTTTTTAGTGAACTGACGGTAGCGAGCAAGGATTTAAAAATAGAAATAAACAATTATCAAGATTTCTTCTAAACGGCGTAGCATTTTAAAGGTACAGTTTGTTAGTGCACCGGCCATTCTGCGAAAATGGGCGTAAAAGTATATCCACTGACGACAATAGATATACTGAGGGTATTTTTGTTTGTTTGTTTTGGGAGACTGGAATCAAATTTCACATCCAAAACGAGGGTTCGAACGCTCTTTGCTCTCTCTCTCTCTCTCTCTCTCTCTCTCTCTCTCTTTCTCTCTCAGTAGAACTGACGTCATCTTTAATTCTCTATGTGCTGATGTCATCTCTCTCTCTCTCTTTCTCTCTCAGTACTGACGTCATCTTTCATTCTCTATGTGCTGATGTCATCTCTCTCTCTCTCTTTCTCTCTCAGTACTGACGTCATCTTTCATTCTCTATGTGCTGATGTCATCTCTCTCTCTCTCTTTCTCTCTCAGTACTGACGTCATCTTTCATTCTCTATGTGATGATGTTTCATCTCTCTCTCTTTCTCTCTCAGTCTATGACGTCATCTTTCATTCTCTATGTGCTGATGTCATCTCTTCTCTCTCTTTCTCTCTCAGTAATGACGTCGTCATCTTTCATTCTCTATGTGCTGATGTCATCTCTCTCTCTCTTTCTCTCTCAGTACTGACGTCATCTTTCATTCTCTATGTGCTGATGTCATCTCTCTCTCTCTCTCTTCCCTCTCAGTACTGACGTCATCTTTCATTCTCTATGTGCTGATGTCATCTCTCTCTCTCTCTCTTTCCCTCTCAGTACTGACGTCATCTTTCATTCTCTATGTGCTGATGTCACTCTTCTCTCTCTCTTTCTCTCTCAGTACTGACGGTCATCTTTCATTCTCTATGTGCTGATGTCATCTCTCTCTCTCTCTTCTCTCTCTCTCTCTCTCTCTCTCTCCCTTTTAAGCCGGTTTCCAGCGCTACTGCTAAAAATCTTGAAACTTGTCTGCCTTACACCATGCTATTGTTCTAATAAATACCCGCCTCACAGTTTTTTTCAAGCATCTACGAGCATCTCCGTGGCTTTCCTGTGGAAAAATTCACACAGCGAGAGAGTGTGTGTGTGTGTGTGTGTGTGTGTGTGTGTGTGCAAGGGGTCCTGACGTCGTCAACTTTATTGCTCTTATGTCTGAAGAGCTCAACGCCCGCAATATGGCCGTCTACAAAGTAACGATGTAAGAATCAATAGCTAATTAGCTCTGATATGCACGCGACAACTTTGGATTAGGAGTGCTGATACTGAAACCGAACAACGAATAACAGTATGGGGAGATCGGGGCCAGTTGTCGTTACAGCAACGGTAATTTTTAATTAAGCGCATAGATGAGGCTGTTATCGACGTCATGCGACGACGGATGAGGCGATATGACGTCGATGTTAGCTCATGCTTGCGTTTAATCGCTGTTTATACTGGCTCTGTAACAACTAACCCTGACTCCGCTAGTGATACACGTTAATTCTAGCTGCATGGATTTCATTTTTCGTCTCAGCGCTTATCCAGTAAAATTCGGGAGACTTAAATTGAATATTTACGGGGGGAGCGGACGAGGGTAATAGGAGGCGGATGAAATCTCTGTCGAACAATATTGATTTCCCCGGGATCTCTTTGTTCTGACGAATGTAAACTCGGAAAGAAAAACAAAAACAAACAACAACAAAAAAAAAAGCTTTCCAACACTTTATTGGATTTTAGATGACAAAATATATTTGAAGTTCTTGGGAGGGGGGATAAACGCCAAACTATGAATAGATAAGATGAAGCAAAAGAGCTTCTTTCATCCTTCCGCTGCTACGTCGCTGGCTTTATGGAAGTAGAGAGAAGAGTTCTCTTTGATAAGAAAACCGTGGTTTACTTTGGCCAAGTAGATCAGCTGAGAACCCGGCGCTGATACCTACATATTTGAAGTGGAACCCAGTTTATAAACAACAACCAGGATTCGGTAAATTATCATCGTCCAGTTTTGCGGTTGTGGGGTTTGATGTCGATTGCCACTCCCATCTTTCTGGAGAAGAATTACGATTTTAATTTGCACTCACTTTCTAAGATGCTGATATTTATTGTCATTTTAGCTCATTCGCTTAATTAATTAGCACTGCTTTATCCTGTCTTTCATCGTGGTACGTTTTTCATGCTTCATATATCATCAAGGGAGCCCGCGTCTGGCTTGAGCGGGTAGGCGGTACTCGAGCGCTGACGAACAAGGCTGGGCTACATGATCTAGAACCAACACCAGGTAGTGCTTAAAAAGCTGAAATAGACATCTCCTCTCTCTGCTCTTCTCTCTCTCGCTCTCTCGCTCGATATCTCCATCTCTCCCCCTCTCTCTCGATCTCTCTCTTCTCTCTCTCTCTCTCTCTCTCTTCTCTCCATCCTCCCTCTCTCTATCTCTCTCAATCTATCCCCCCTCTCCCCATCTCTCTCTCTCTCTCTCTCTCGCTGTCTCCATCTCTCCCCATCTTCTCTCTCTCTCTCTCTCTCTCTCTCTCTCTCTCCTCCATCTCTCTCAAATATTGTCACGCCGAAGAGATTTTAAAATATGCATAGGATTTGTGCAAATATTACGCCAAAAGCCTACGATATTCCGTGCCGTTGAAATAGCCATTTACTCATCTACTCATTTAACTAATCAGAAATTAAAATAAAAGATATCTCAGTATCTGCAACTCAGCTTCGGAGTAGGCGCGGGAGAAGAAAGGGAACAAAAGTAAGCCAATCTAACGTCCGATAAAAAAAAAAAAATACACAAGCGTTCCCACAATGCAACACAAACGAGGCTGGCTGACAAGCTTTTCACAAAATGATTTTCCCTCCTCCTCGTCTTCACTCGCAGTTTCAGGCGATTCATCATCACCTGCGTTTACTCCTACGGTTTGCGAACATAATTAATTGTTCTGCCGGCCATGTATGAAACTGAAGAGCGCTCGAATGTTTGTTCTGTTTTTAGAAAAGGGAAGTGGTGGTAAAATTGCATGGTTTTTAATCTTAGGTAAAAAAGAAACTAATAGAATACTGTAATTAGAGATCTGAAGTGCATACGGAACAGTCACGAGGTTAGTTTAATTATTCTTCTACGTTTCCAGGGAAACCTGAATAGAGCGACCTTTAAGCGTGACGTCATCGAGTATTTAATAAAAATAGCGCATCAACTTAGAGCGTACGGCGGGGTTGCCTCGTTCGCGTTGCAGTTCGTGATCGCTAGAGGGCGTTAATGTAGCTAAGTAAGCTATTGCGAATAGCCTCATTTCACGCGAATCGTTTCTGTATATGTTAAAAGGCCAAAGTTCGCCTCTAGTGGAAAACGAAACGTTCCGATTTAGGTCCGACAGTTCGGATAAGAAAAAGACAAATTCAAATGGCTGATTTTCGTGTTGGAGGCAGAATAGCCTCGTTTATTAATTTGGAATTTCGTTGTTAGTTTTAATGTTATAGGCCAAACTGCATACAAGAAATTTGAATCCATTTCTTGAAACAGGGGAAAATAGCCACTTCGGGGATAATATAACCCTAAATGACTTTACAGAAAATGTAACCAAAGTGTAAACACGGGATACACACATACACAAACACTGAACTATTACGCTAACTGCCATTATTATAATTATAGAATTAGGTTTAATGTTACTTAATGAGATCACCAGTAAAAAAAGAAAAGCGAGAGAGAGAAAGCCTGAATGTCAATAGTATTTGTGACATTTGGAAATTATTCCCGAAAGCTAATAGACTCAACTTATGCAAGCGGATTTCAGACTTGCGATGAAGACAAACTGGACCATTTCGCTAAATTCCCTAATCTTTTTTCGAATCTTCAGATATATGGTTGGGAAAGAGATATATATGACGTCAGTGCAGACAGATAAATGACAACAGTATAGAGAGAGATATGACGTCAGTACAGAGAGAGATATATGACGTCAGTGCAGAGAGATAGATAACGCCAGTACAGAGAGAGATATGACGTCAGTACACAGATATATATATGACGTCAGTGCAGAGAGAAAGATGACGCCAGTACAGAGAGATATGACGTCACTACACAGATATATATGACGTCAGTGTAGATATATATATTACGTCAGTACAGAGAGATATATGACGTCACTACACAGATATATATATTACGTCAGTGCAGAGAGAGAAACATGACGTCATTGCACAGAGAGAGAGAGAGATAAATGACGTCAGTACAGAGAGAGAGAGATAGACCAAAACAATACAATGATGCTGGTAGAATTAACCTTAAGTAATAAAATGACTAATCAGACTTCACTGTCGAAGCGCTTTCCGGGTATCAAACTTTGCTACCGGATGACAATAAAAGTATTTAGAAAGCGGGATCCAGCCAAGGTACAAGTCTTCCTGGTTCTGTTTCCGGCACTAAACAACCAAGATGGAGCATTTGTATTATCTGTGGACATATTTGTTTAATATTTCCTGAGCGTTTTCGCTGTGTGTGTTTTCGTTTTCTTTTATTATTATTATTATTATTATTATTATTATTATTATTATTATTATTATATTATTATTATTATTATTATTATTATTATTATTATTAATTTTCTCCGATTTTTTTGAAACCCCAAACCAATTTTTATTCCTTCACTCAAAGGATGAGAATAATCACAGTTAAAACTACCGGCATCGCCGTTCTCAGGGACGACTTAGGAGATGCTTGAGCAGGAAGGATTGATGCCGGACTTCTTCGGACGGCAGAAATTACGCGACGCGTCCTGATTTTGGCCGAGTCGTAGTGGATCCGTAGGAACCTTTTTCCCAATGGAACCATCGATGTGGGATCCTCAGATGGTTTTAAAAGCTCGTTGGAGGTCCGCTTGGTGTAAGCGCAGCGATTCTACACGAGGGGTGGACGGACCTCCGGCGTCCCTGACTCACCCCCACAGCTCGATTGCTCGTCGCCAAACTGATCTTGGACGACGCGGCCAAACCCCACCCAACACCGCACGTGGAAGCCTCTCTGGGAAATAAGGCGCGCGGGAGGGGGGAGAAGAGACCTCTCTTAAAACCGAGTCTGACCGGGTCCCTCTTCAGCCGCAGAGAGAAGAGAAACCGTAACAGAAATACGACAGGAAAGTAAAGTGCCCTTGCCAACGTCTTATCGCATCGCGGGCTCCCACTCTTTTCAAGTCAGGTAGCCAGGATCCAATTTCTCAAGAACTCTAAACGCAGAGACCCATTTCTGTAGTGCAAACACGAGAACTGAGTGCGACCGTGTGGAATGCACGTGTTTAATTTGCTTTGCTTACCGGAACCACTTACCAAAGACCCACCGCCGCTAAACACACACACAGGAGGAGGAAGTCTTTGATTTACTTCTGCAGCAGGAGGTATTAGTTTCTGTGCGGTTTTCTATCGAGATTTTGCAAACCCCTTTTTCTTAGTTCGAAACCCGATCAGAAGCAGTTCTCTACTATGTCGGGGAATGTTGAGTACATTCTACCATTGTGTTTGAACGTCACATAAAGTACATTTTCTCAGAGGTAGTCTGTAATTAGTGGACGTTGTAAATGCTGTACAAACTATTTATTTCAATAAATACCATGTAAATTCAGTCTTCAACAGCTAAAGCCAAGCGAAACCTATTTTCACCAGTAATGTCGTGTAAAGTATATATTACTAAACACCATCCACATCAGTATATGTCATAAGTTCCCATATAAACCCCTGCGTATACGAAATATGCCATATAAAGCATCTGTATCGGTAAACGTCATGTAAATCCGGTCGCTATCTCTCTCTAGGTGTCATATAAATCGCGATTTTATCTCTAAATTCTATGTAAAATACATCTTATATTCGTAAAGGGCAGTCAGTGACACGTAAAAATAAACTTATTTAGGCCGGCTGAAAGGAAACGAGGTTTTTGCTGTGTAAATTAGCAGTAGATCTAAATGGCGTCCGCTCAACGTAATAGAAACATGTCGTTAATAGAGTAACTCTCACGATCATTAAAAAAGAAAAAGTTTTCGAAATCCTGGAGCTGAAAATAGAAGATGGGGAAAAGAATCTAGAGGAGGGAAAATAAGGACAGGTTAATACAGAGTAAAGGAGAAACAGTTTCTGAAACAATAATAGATAAATAAGAGACAATTGTCAGAATCTGAACAAAAGCAGAATTTGCTGCGAAGAGCAGATAACCCGGTCTTCGGATGCGGACAGCATCTCCCACCCTTTTTTTCTTTAAAGGGAGGATTCACTACATTTTAAATGAAATCTGATACTGAAGACTTTATAAAGTTATCACTTTTGAAAGATATTCAAAAGGAGAAGACCAGCTGTTGATTGTTGTCCTCGCTATCTTGGAAAATGCTTCTGCATTTTTTCTTTTTTTAAAAATTTTTAGGTGAGCGTGACAACATCTCCAAATGATGGAGGAAGGTGGCGCTGATGGTTGTTTTTCAACTAATGCGACAAGATGTAACCGAATATAGTAATTCGCGATGTTGAGGCAAACGGCCAGACCCACGTAACGCGGCTGAGCGCACGAACGGTAGGCAGTCGGTAGAACGGCCGAGGGGAGAAATCGATGGCTAGCGGAAATAGGCGAGTTCTGTAAGACTCTCGGTCTGCAGAATTTGTACGTCCGCGTGAATGCTGCTTTCCATGTATTTAAACCCTAATCAGGTTTTACGTGGATGGCCCCTCCTCTTGAATGGTCGACAATTGCTTGGTGCCTTCCTTGTTTCGACACAGTGGCTTGATTTTGACCTCTCTCTTGTTATCATGCTCCTTTCGTTCTTTGGTAAGCAGGTAATAGACGCAAATAATGGTTCATGACCATTATCTTTTATTAGGAGCAAATGATTAAAATACGAATTCACTCTTTCGCGACAATTCTTTCCCGGTTATATATATTTGGACGCTGACATTCGCCTTGACTCTCAACCTGGAGAGGGATGGGCTTCACCACGTTGTAAAATGCCCTACACACACCTCTCGAGGTGCCCCCAACGATCTTTGGGTCACTGGACAAGTGAACGAGAAATTCCCATGAAGTTCCGCCGATGGGTTCTCGAACATTTTGACGAAAACTATAAGCAGTAACACGGCCAGTGCAGGCTCGATCGGCCTTGACCTTGGCGTCAGCAGTCCGGAGATGAAGATGATCGCTCTGGAACAAATCGGAGCATCCGTTCTCATTTTGTGTTCCACATCGACTGGCGGGCTCCATGTCTTTGGTGACATAAATTACAAGAAACAACAACAACAACAACAGCGGCCGGCGATCACGTGTCACGGCTGACTCGTTACATCTCGCGAGACAACGAGATCCGAAGTCTCATCCCGATTTTCTGTATCTATCACCCGCAGGACGCAGAGCCGAAAGCCCCGATTTGGAGGTAGATAACATATGCAGTTTAAATTTGGACGACCGGGGAGGTAGGGGTTTTGGGTGGGCAGAGATTGGTCAGTTTAACAAAGTGACTCTATTGCCAGGCCAAAGTTCTGACACTTCTTGCAGCTTCCAACTCGTGACTCGACTCGAGGCTCAAAATTAAATAATAACAAATTTTCAAAATTTTTTTTTTTTATCTTTGTGTTTGTTTTCATTTCTACAAGACTGAAAAAGTCACGGAAAACTGAAATCGAATATCGTGGTTACTATTTAACTTGATACAGATTTCTAAAGCTCGCGGTGATTAAGAAAACCCATCACAAATTTCCGATATTTCAGGATACATTTCTTCCTCTATAAAAACAAAAAACTTTAAAGAAAAACCATATTTATTTGTCCGTCTATGAGATGACTGATCGTCCTTTCTTTGTATCTTAATCTTTATGGCTAATTAGAAAATCTCAGCAATAATAAAATAATAAATTGTATTCGATTCTCTCTTTTTTTAAAAAAAATTATTAATTTGGATTTCATGTCGCGTTAATAATTTTTTTGTATTAAAATTTATGAATGAAATGGCTGTGCTGAAGTTCTGGATTATATGGCTTGTTGATTTTGATAAATCCAGAATCTACGCAGTGATTGGGCCAAAGAGAGATCGACGATCGCAGTGGCCTGTTGAAGCAGATGGGATCGATAATTATTAAAAAAACAGAAGAGAAGCGGCGGAGCGAGGCAAAAATAGTAGTTAATTAATAGCAAATGGTTTGGCTTTTGAATTTTAAGACAAAAGACTTTAAGAGTTGTCAAGCGACAAAAAAGAGAGAAAATTTATGCCTCTAAAGTGAATAAGTATAAAAACAAAAATCATTTTCATAAAAAAAAATTTTTTTTATGCGATCACAGAATTTAAAATTTTAAACCAATTTGTTGTTTTATTTACTTTTTTTGTAAAGATTCGCACAGCTAAACATATTTTTTTCTCTAAGGAAACGTATCTGCGTCTTTAAGTTCGAGAGACTATCAGTTAAATTACTTCCGAAAATCTATGTCAGAGGCATCGGAGCTCTTCCGTCAAGGACACTGCATTTGGATTCCCGTATGTCATGGTTGTGCATAGAAGCCGCGCGTCGCTCTTATCGGTGGTTCTGACGTCACTACTCTTTTCTACTCTCACTTCAGAAGAGCTCCGAAAACCAAAATAACGCTCTCAGAACATTCGTCTGAAAGTGTTGATTAATTATTCTCACGCGTTTTGGTAATCCGGTAATCTCTGGTAAATTGATTCGGGTCGCCAGTAGTATAGTGCAGTTCTGACAACTGTTAATTACCTCTCAGCGATCAGCTGGCGACGCATACACCTGTAAGTTAGTACAATGATTTCGTGCATAAGTCACCATACTGTGTGTGGAAGCTACTGCTCTTAGGGAGGAAGACGAATATGGTAGGAAACGGTTGTCTTCCGGACCAGGCGCGGTTTCTAACGTTCTAACAGTACTCTTGAAGCTAATGGCAAGTCAGGTGACATCTGAAAGAACATCCGGGAATGAAGATTATTCGCCGTGGGTCAAAGATTTCAACAGTATAACACACCTGTTTTTAATGGTTCTCTTTAGTTTTTTTTCTTTTAAAACGATAATTAACCTCCCAGACAGGTTATTAGCGAGATCTCTACTGGCTCGTTGTCCATCACATAGAGATGATGAAACACGGAGTCGGGCTGCAATCGGCCAGATGGAGTAGCTAGCCCTCACTAGCTAAGACTTTCTTTTCTATGCGACAGCCATGTAATATTTCCTTCCCAGGATCCATAGTATTCACCACACTACAATGATATTACTACCTATACTTTTATAATTCTTCTGAAGTGATGCACTTTCTGATCGCCCCCAAAGACAACCAATCACAGTGCACTATATCAACACGTGACTGTATTATGACGCATTTCATTTTCACACTCGAGATGCCATTCTGCCACATGTTATTTGCATTTTTACCCACTTTTTCTCTGTTTCCGTAATTATTTCCCATACTGTATATGTATGTATGTTTATATATATATATATATATAATTTGTTTAATTTTAGTTCAGACCAAATTAAAAATTTGTTCAAATTTTTTAAAAGTCTGAAGAACCCAGTATGAGAACAAACCTTTAAACATTACGTTATTACTCGGAGCTTTTCGTGTAATTAAGGAGCCAGCGAGTTATTTCTGTGAACGTTAAATTTAGTTCATTGCACAAATATGATATCGTTTACGACTGTTGATTTGTGTAATTCCGTTTGCTGTTGTTATAGTAAGACGCACTTTGATGGCCTCGGTAGACTCCATAGTGGGCACTTAGGGAGACTAATCTTAAATTCCTTGATGATGGTAGCGGCCTTGCGCGGTATCTTCCTCCGTGTGCGGAAAATTCCCCTACACCGATTGAAAGCAAAAAAAAAAAGAGTTCGGAGACATTCTTGTGATGCGGATGGGGATGAAAGACACGGAAACACGACCAGAAGAGACGACGCGTCAGAAGTACCCAAGAAGATTTAGTTCTACTTCAGATACCAGTTCACGCCAAGAACGCCATTCGACCGCGGAGAAAAGCAAGGGGAAGACTGACTGCCAGCCGTCTTAGCATCGCCGAAGCTGAAACTATCAAACTATTGATTAAGAGCCTTATTGTATAAATGTCTTTGGAATAACCCCATTTTTTTGATGGCTGCTGTTGCTTTGATCGGCATGGGGGAAAATGGCACCTAAAAGCGAAATTCAGTTTGAGACGAAGCTGTATGTTATTGGTACCTTCGTGGAGCTGCTTACTCCCAACGGAAAATCGCGGAAGAATTGGAAGTTACATGTGAACAAGCATTTATAAACGAAATCGGCCGCCTCGGCCATGGAAGGTAAAGGGTTAAAAGAGAAAGAGAAAAGCCACCGTATAGAAGCTGTTTGCTGGTTAGAGAGTTCGGAATAAATCCTTCGGTTTGTCGTATAGCCAGTTAATTTTAGACCATAACTTCTCAGCAGCAGCCATCAGCTTCTCAATCTTCATCATGAAAGATGGTTAAGAGAGGTTGGATTGGATGGCTAAGTATCAGCTTTAACACTACAGTATTTCTTCTTCCCAATTGCGTGCACAAGCGTATTGTTGGAAAAACGTAATTTGAAATGAATATATATATATTTTTTTAAATCTCTCATTTCTTTCTACTTTTGGGCTCAGATCTCTTGCTTAGACGTGGTAACAAGAAGAAGCGACTTGGCTGGGTTGAAAAACATCAGAGCTGCACCTTGAAAAGCCATAGGTGCAGTGTAATGTGGTTGGATGAACGCAGGCGTGGAACATTTAGTTCTAACAGACAATAATATTTTAGATGAAAGGCTAAGAAGAGGAGATCTGTTGTTCTCCTACAATTAATCATTGGAAGGGTGGAAATGCGAAAGTATGGGTTTGTTTTGTTGGTTATTCAGCTGGTGACTAGATAGAAATTGATGAGATCTTCAGGATCTTCACGAGAGAGAGAGAGAGAGAGAGAGAGAGAAGAGAGAGAGAGAGAGAGAGAGAGAGAGAGAGAGAGTGGTGTGGTGTGTGTGTGTGTGTGTGTGCAACGCGATATAATTATACCAGGAATTGTCTGCTGACAGGTGACGGGTTTATACTTAAACAAGACAGTGATCTTAAGAGTACTTCAAAGCTCAGGATACAACACCTTGCTTTAAAAAAAAAAAAAAAAACCAAGAGGACTCTTAAAACCTCGATTTGCTTCCTCCGTCTCCAGAGCGGAACTTCATCGAACTTGTGTGAGATGAACTACAGCCATGGACAAGAATTTTCTAATTTTGCTTGATAAAGTCATATTAAACTTCTCCATGAACGTACATAGCGATGTCACGTTAAACTGCTGAGGTGCGAGCCGCTGAGTGGTTTTCCTCTCTTAGAAGGAAAACGACCAAAATTGTGAAATGGGACAATTTTAAATCTAGCACGAAAATCCGTATAACTTAATACAGGTCATGACATCAAGTGTGACGTCGCAAGTAGAAGTATTCAAAAGCAGGTATTTAGATGCGGTCACGGGTGCTGTGTCGTCAGGCCGTATGAGCATCAAGTGTGACGTCACAAGTAGAAGTATTCAAAAGCAGGTATTTAGATGCGGTCACGGGTACTGTGTCAAGCTGTATGGACATCAAGTGTGACGTCACAAGTAGAAGTATTCGAAGACAGACATTCAGATGCGTCAGGATTTATGAGATGGATATGAAAATAGATTGTTATTTTTTATTTCTAGGGTGATGCAAAACGTTTGACCATCTATGTCTGTAGATTTAAGAAACAATTAAAAAAATGGTCCAACCAATGTCAGTTATCTATCGAACTACGTGCATGAGGAATGGAAGGGGTTTACTTACAAGGCAGAATTTTTAAAAGTTACCAAGAACAGGACGCCTAAAATGTGTGCTTTTGTTATTTACATGAAAGGTGGCTAATATGATGAAAAAAGAACGTGTTTATAATAAAGTCACTATTAATGGTTTATGTTTTTATGCAGGCTTCATAGGATTTGTATTGATTTGTATTTTTTAGCTGTAATAATTCATTTCCATTAATAAAGTGTTGAAAAGGTACATATGTGTTTTTATATAGTAGGATCATAATTTCGAACGAAAATGCAGGTTCATAGACGCCAATATCTGCAAATACCGGACATATATTACTCGTTCTTCTATAACTTCCATGAAGCGTCGAAGGACAAATCTTTACCTAAGTTATCTGTAACACGTGGCAGATGTTAAAACTTTTCGATTTATGTATTCCATGAGAAAATTGATAATACAATTTCATGCCATATAAAATGTGGGCTTAATATTGGATAGTGCGCAGTAACAGCTTGTACCGTTAACGACAACCATCAACAGCAGCTCTGTATCTTTTAGATCACAACGTACCGCTTTGGAATTTGCTTCTATTTGTTACAGTGGTAGTGACGTGACATTAAATAGGAAAGATAGATGACATCATGTGATGATGGTTTTTTGGGTTCTTTATTGTGGTAGTCAAGAACAAATAAAGTTTACTTTTGGTCTGTTGCGAGATGGTTTTAGCAGCAACACCTGGAAATCTTGTATTTCGTAATTGATTATAGACAGTTTGTGTGTGTATTTTGGGGATTTTTAGGATTTCTTCTTCAGAAAACCGATGTTAACAAAGCGAACATCACTGATGGTTTGTTTATGCATGAGATTTTCTTGTTTTTCGCTTTTAATTCACTGGGCAGGGAGAAGCATAGGAATAGTGAGGCAATTAAGACTACGTTTCTTTTGTCCTTCATTTTAGATATCTTTAGGACGGAACAGGAGGTTAAATAGTTTTAAAGTTAGACAGGAAAAGCGACGTTTAAAATTGCATGAATATATGGAGCACAATTTCGCTGTTCGGTCAACTTATATGAGATGCCAACCAAAAAAAAAACTCTCCTATCCCCTCACCGACATTTGAATTAATATCGTGGAAATAATAATTCTGAGTGCCGGTGTGAAAGGGAAATCGTATTACGAGGGAAAAGCAAGCGAGAAAGAAGACTGGCAAAAAAGAAAATTTGGAATCAGGAAGGGCGATGGCTGCTCCTCCGTGAAGCTTCTGTCTGTTTATCAACTTCCCGCTCTCGGGGATGGCTAGTTGTGTCTCAGCTTCGCTTTTGGCCCGACTTCCATGGCCGGCGCCAATCGATGGGCTCTGCGAGAGAAGCGCGGCGATTCCGTTGTCGGCGCCGACCCAACCAATCCCATGGCAAAATTTCCACGTGGACCATTGGCCGGAACCACGGCGGAATGACCGCGGTTCTTGAGAAAGTCTTCATGCACGGACATGTTCCCTTTTCTCTCTCTCTTTCTTTTTTTTTTCAAACACGAAAACAAATCGTTATCGATCTGTGAAATTCGGCTTCTTTCCTTATCAAATCGCGAGTCTTCGCCATTTGTGCGGGCAAATCGGTGTAGCTCGAAAGTTGACTTCAAAATCGGGTTCTGCGGCCTTTCCATTTGCTGCTGTCGGCCTCCCTGGTTCTCGTGGCTTTGCAGCCGTTCCATTTGCTGTCAGCCTCCCTGGTCCTCGTGGCTCTGCGCAGACCCACAAAGCAGGACGAGCTCCTCCTTCTAAAAAAATGAGAGTCTGGAATGGTCGGGGCGTAAGGAGTAGTTTTCAAAGTAAAACAAGTTTCTGCCAAGAATACAAAACCGGGGAAATGGCTGCGGTCAGCCAGCCACACACTGGCGGTCTGCCACTTGTTTCAATCAGTTACTCAAGGCGCATGCGCTATAGGCCGGCTAAACCACGTGCCTGCCAGTGGGGTGAATAGTCTGGTTTCGCTCAGCGGAAGAATGGTGGGGAACTCGAGAGTCTGATTTGGGGGGCAGTTTTTTGCCCGGCAGAATTTCGACAGCTCCCTGTTTCCGGGATAATTTAATGGGGAATATATAGTCAACTCATTAGATGGGCCGGTTGGATTTATTCAAACAGGGTGCACGCACCGGCAGAAAGCAGATTACCCAGAAACCTTGACCCTGTTGTGTTGCTGCTTACACTTTCGCTAAAGATACGGATTCCGTAGAGCTCTCAACGGAGAGAGGGAGAGGGAGAGAGAGAGAGAGGAGAGAGAGAAGAGAGAGATGACATCAGCACATAGAGAATGAAAGATGACGTCAGTACTGAGAGAGAGAGAGAGAGAGAGAGAGAGAGAGAGAGATGACATCAGCACATAGAGAATGAAAGATGACGTCAGTACTGAGAGAAATATTACATCAGTACAGAGAAAAGAGAGATATGACGCCAGTAGAGAGAGAGAGAGAGAAGCGAGAGAGGGAGAGAGAGGAGAGAGAGAGAGAGAGAGAGATGACATCAGCACATAGAGAATGAAAGATGGACGTCAGTACTGAGAGAGGATAGAGAGAGAGAGAGAGCGAGGAGAGAGAGAGATGACATCAAAACATAGAGAGTGATGACGTCAATAAAGAGATATGACGTCAGTACAGAGAGAGGAGAGAGAGAGAGAGATGCAGAGCGGAGAGAGAGAGAGAGACAGACAGACAGAGAGAGAGAGAGAGAGAGAGAGCGAGAGGAGAGAGAGAGAGAGAGGGAGAAGAGAGAGAGAGAGAGAGAGATGCAGAGAGAGCGATAGGAGAGAGAGAGAGGCGAGAGAGAGAGAGAGAGCGAGAGAGAGAGAGAGAGAGAGAGAGAGAGGAGAAGAGATGGAGACTAAAAGAGAGCATGGAAACGAAATATAGCAGAATTGTGCTGATGTAAAACATTTTGTATTTATTTTAAACCTAGAACGTGCACAGAAGGAAATTCATTTAGGATACGTAGCTATAAACTGGTTAAAGTATGAAAACAAGCTTGTAGTTAGTAATAAGGAGTGCGCGAACTGGTTACAGTGTAACTGACAGACAGATAGGTCTCTCTTTTTTGTACGGTGTGTGTGTGTGGGGGGGGCTTGTATAGGTTAGACTGGTATTTTACAACCCTCCGTTGCAGGACGTCACATCCTGTGAAACACTCTGCCGTACTGGAATACAGACATCTGGGAAACGTGGTGATTAATACTCGCAGAAATGAACGCCTGTCAGCGGATGTGACGTCCGGATCCACCGATCTACTTGCGGCGGAGGGCTTTAAGGTGCTAGTTGGCTTCTTGCCTTCTTGTTACAACCATGTTACTGAAGCGCTTGGATGTCTGCTCAAAGTCATCTCTACGAAAGGTTTTTTTTTCTGTTTAAAAATGAATAAATAAACGAAAGGAGATTTTTACGAACTAGAAACGAAAAGGGAAAGTAGTTGTAAATGCATCAGTTGTCTCCGGAATTGCAGAAAGGTCTAGACTTCTATTTTTTACGTTATTTTAATTTGTGTTAAAACTAAGGAAGAAAAGGGAAATAACCTCGATACGAAAAACACGTGACAGATAAGCTCGCCACACGTAAGTATGTGTTAAATGCTCATTATTCTTGTCTCTTGGTCTGTTGTTGTGTTTGCATTGTTTTTTTTCTTTTAGACAGGTTTAGCGAAGGTATTACAATGTTTTAATTGCCAGACAGAAAAATGTCCGTGATATTTTGATTTCGTTATTGATAAAGGTCGAAGCCCGTCCACGTATTACTATGGGGAGAAGGCGGCCCCCCTGGCAAAATATCGCTTGCAGCAAACAAAAATGTTCAGCTTTACTCGTAAAACAGAGCTGTCGTGAATTATATTTAGGATGAAGAAGACCTGGATGGGTCTCGGGGAAGGGGGGGGGGACTGGCCAAAGCAACCGCACGCGCGTTCCAAAGCTTTTTTTTTTGACGCGAATCAATCAAAGTCTGGACTCATCCGGAACGAACTTTCTCCAGGGATTTGTTTAGAAAGACGAGTTGACTTTCAAGCAAGGATTGGCTAAAAAAACGTGTGATTTTTCAGTAAATGTTGCGATGATTTTATTTTACTGTCTTCATTATACCATATGAAGCATAACTATAAGTTGTTGATTCCTAAATTAATGAATCCGTATTTTAAGAGGCCATTTGTAATTGTTTACTATGTAAGTATTTCAGCCACGAAGTTATGCAGTGCCCTATTAAACCGTGATAGGATGCCTCATAAACATATTCCATAGAAGCCAAGACTTTCATTTACACAAAGCAACAGCATGGCGATAGTGAAAGTATTACCAAAACGTTTTGGTTAAGAGTTGGCCACGTATGCAAAGGACAGAGAACCATCGGGAGATCCTCAAAACCGGTGCGAGCGCCATCTGGTAAACGAATTCGGTTGAAAAACCGCCATCTTGTGATAGCCATAATCTTTCTCACTTCGCAAGCCTATTTGTTTTCTAAATCTGACTGCAGCGGCCATATTTGACTTTCTGGTTTCGAAGCTACTGGACGAACGATGGTTTGCAATGAATCGACCAGCGAGTTACTGATTCGTACGGGAAATCAACTGCTTCATGGCTGCTTTGTTCCCCCTCCTTGTTCTCCAATGGCAGTAACACGAAAGCGACAAGATATCAAGATAATTCAGAACAAACAAAAACCGTAGTAGTGGTACGAATGTAAAAAACTTTTCGTTTGTGAACTAAGAGAGGTTTTCTTGACTCCTTTCGCATTATATTCTGAATTTTTCCTTTTTTAGTTTGTGCATGAATTATCCTGGTAAGTTTGATAATAGAAATGGCGACTTACCGCCAATTGGGAGATGTTCTGTAGAAAGGTGTCAAATTTCACTTTCGGACACGCATTTCGTTTCCTTTGGAAGGAAGAAATTTCAATAATTCACGTTGTATCTCGTGGGAAATTTAAGCTTGCTTCATCCAGAACGTTGGAACTGAGTAAAGGTAAATTTTAAAAAAGAATAATATGACGGTTAATTCAATAAAAAAGGGAAAAGATAATCAATTTTCAAATAGAAACATTTTTTGTATTGTCTTCATGGTGTATCTGGGTATCAAGAGCATCGAGGTATGCAGGGCATCTCCAGATGTATTCTCGGTATGACAGAGAGTCGAGGTTGCAGTAAGGGCTGATTATTCTAACAATCTCGTTTACTCAGAGCTGCACTTGTGGTTAATTAAAATAACATTCACCACTTCAAAGCTTCACTTGTGGTTAATTAAAATAACATTCACCACTTCAAAGCTGCACTTGTGGTTAATTAAAATAACATTCATCCCTTCAAAGCTGCCCATGTGGTTAATTAAAATAACATTCATCCCTTCAAAGCTGCCCTTGTGGTTAATTAAAATAACATTTACCCCTTCAAAGCTGCCCTTGTGGTTAATTAAAATAACATTCACCCCTTCAAAGCTGCCCTTGTGGTTAATTAAAATAACATTCACCCCTTCAAAGCTGCCCTTGTGGTTAATTAAAATAACATTCACCCCTTCAAAGCTTCACTTGTGGTTAATTAAAATAACATTCATCCCTTCAAAGCTGCCCTTGTTGTTAATTAAAATAACATTCATCCCTTCAAAGCTGCACTTGTGGTTAATTAAAATAACATTCATCCCTTCAAAGCTGCACTTGTGGTTAATTAAAATAACATTCACCCCTTCAAAGCTGCACTTGTGGTTAATTAAAATAACATTCATCCCTTCAAAGCTGCACTTGTGGTTAATTAAAATAACATTCACCCCTTCAAAGCTTTACTTGTGGTTAATTAAAATAACATTCACCCCTTCAAAGCTTTACTTGTGGTTAATTAAAATAACATTCACCCCTTCAAAGCTGCACTTGTGGTTAATTAAAATAACATTTACCCCTTCAAAGCTGCACTTGTGGTTAATTAAAATAACATTCACCCCTTCAAAGCTTCACTTGTGGTTAATTAAAATAACATTCACCCCTTCAAAGCTTCACTTGTGGTTAATTAAAATAACATTCATCCCTTCAAAGCTGCCCTTGTTGTTAATTAAAATAACATTCATCCCTTCAAAGCTGCACTTGTGGTTAATTAAAATAACATTCATCCCTTCAAAGCTGCACTTGTGGTTAATTAAAATAACATTCACCACTTCAAAGCTTCACTTGTGGTTAATTAAAATAACATTTACCACTTCAAAGCTTCACTTGTGGTTAATTAAAATAACATTCACCACTTCAAAGCTGCACTTGTGGTTAATTAAAATAACATTCACCACTTCAAAGCTTCACTTGTGGTTAATTAAAATAACATTCACCCCTTCAAAGCTGCACTTGTGGTTAATTAAAATAACATTCACCCCTTCAAAGCTGCACTTGTGGTTAATTAAAATAACATTTACCCCTTCAAAGCTTCACTTCTGGTTAATTAAAATAACATTCATCCCTTCAAAGCTGCACTTGTGGTTAATTAAAATAACATTCACCCCTTCAAAGCTTCACTTGTGGTTAATTAAAATAACATTCACCCCTTCAAAGCTGCACTTGTGGTTAATTAAAATAACATTCACCCCTTCAAAGCTGCACTTGTGGTTAATTAAAATAACATACACCCCTTCAAAGCTGCAGTTGTGGTTAATTAAAATAACATTCACCCCTTCAAAGCTGCACTTGTGGTTAATTAAAATAACATTTACCCCTTCAAAGCTTCACTTGTGGTTAATTAAAATAACATTCATCCCTTCAAAGCTGCCCTTGTGGTTAATTAAAATAACATTCACCCCTTCAAAGCTTCACTTGTGGTTAATTAAAATAACATTCACCCCTTCAAAGCTGCCCTTGTGGTTAATTAAAATAACATTCATCCCTTCAAAGCTGCACTTGTGGTTAATTAAAATAACATTCACCACTTCAAAGCTGCACTTGTGGTTAATTAAAATAACATTCATCCCTTCAAAGCTGCACTTGTGGTTAATTAAAATAACATTCATCCCTTCAAAGCTGCACTTGTGGTTAATTAAAATAACATTCATCCCTTCAAAGCTGCACTTGTGGTTAATTAAAATAACATTCACCCCTTCAAAGCTGCCCTTGTGGTTAATTAAAATAACATTCATCCCTTCAAAGCTGCACTTGTGGTTAATTAAAATAACATTCATTCCTTCAAAGCTGCACTTGTGGTTAATTAAAATAACATTCACCCCTTCAAAGCTGCCCTTGTGGTTAATTAAAATAACATTCATCCCTTCAAAGCTGCCCTTGTGGTTAATTAAAATAACATTCACCACTTCAAAGCTGCACTTGTGGTTAATTAAAATAACATTCGCCACTTCAAAGCTGCACTTGTGGTTAATTAAAATAACATTTACCCCTTCAAAGCTGCACTTGTGGTTAATTAAAATAACATTCACCACTTCAAAGCTGCACTTGTGGTTAATTAAAATAACATTCATCCCTTCAAAGCTGCACTTGTGGTTAATTAAAATAACATTCATCCCTTCAAAGCTTCACTTGTGGTTAATTAAAATAACATTCACCACTTAAAAGCTGCACTTGTGGTTAATTAAAATAACATTCACCCCTTCAAAGCTGCACTTGTGGTTAATTAAAATAACATTTACCCCTTCAAAGCTTCACTTGTGGTTAATTAAAATAACATTCATCCCTTCAAAGCTGCACTTGTGGTTAATTAAAATAACATTCACCCCTTCAAAGCTTCACTTGTGGTTAATTAAAATAACATTCACCCCTTCAAAGGTTCACTTGTGGTTAATTAAAATAACATTCATCCCTTCAAAGCTGCCCTTGTGGTTAATTAAAATAACATTCACCCCTTCAAAGCTGCCCTTGTGGTTAATTAAAATAACATTCACCCCTTCAAAGCTTCACTTGTGGTTAATTAAAATAACATTCACCCCTTCAAAGGTTCACTTGTGGTTAATTAAAATAACATTCATCCCTTCAAAGCTGCCCTTGTGGTTAATTAAAATAACATTCACCCCTTCAAAGCTTCACTTGTGGTTAATTAAAATAACATTCACCCCTTCAAAGCTGCACTTGTGGTTAATTAAAATAACATTCACCCCTTCAAAGCTGCACTTGTGGTTAATTAAAATAACATTCACCACTTCAAAGCTTCACTTGTGGTTAATTAAAATAACATTTACCCCTTCAAAGCTTCACTTCTGGTTAATTAAAATAACATTCATCCCTTCAAAGCTGCACTTGTGGTTAATTAGAATAACATTCACCCCTTCAAAGCTTCACTTGTGGTTAATTAAAATAACATTCATCCCTTCAACGCTGCACTTGTGGTTAATTAAAATAACATTCACCCCTTCAAAGCTGCACTTGTGGTTAATTAAAATAACATTTACCCCTTCAAAGCTTCACTTCTGGTTAATTAAAATAACATTCATCCCTTCAAAGCTGCACTTGTGGTTAATTAAAATAACATTCACCCCTTCAAAGCTTCACTTGTGGTTAATTAAAATAACATTCACCCCTTCAAAGCTGCCCTTGTGGTTAATTAAAATAACATTCATCCCTTCAAAGCTGCACTTGTGGTTAATTAAAATAACATTCGCCACTTCAAAGCTTCACTTGTGGTTAATTAAAATAACATTCATCCCTTCAAAGCTGCACTTGTGGTTAATTAAAATAACATTCATCCCTTCAAAGCTGCACTTGTGGTTAATTAAAATAACATTCATCCCTTCAAAGCTGCACTTGTGGTTAATTAAAATAACATTCACCACTTCAAACCTGCACTTGTGGTTAATTAAAATAACATTCACCACTTCAAACCTGCACTTGTGGTTAATTATAATAACATTCATCCCTTCAAAGCTGCACTTGTGGTTAATTAAAATAACATTCACCACTTCAAAGCTTCACTTGTGGTTAATTAAAATAACATTCACCACTTCAAAGCTGCACTTGTGGTTAATTATAATAACATTCACCCCATTAAAGCTGCACTTGTGGTTAATTAAAATAACATTCACCCCCTCAACTTTAAACTAATGGCTGTGGAAAATAAATTCCAACCACTCCTATACATTAAAGAAATTAACACTGTTCAACGCTAAACTGTCAGCTGTTCAAAATAGGAACGACCAATGTAGAAGTCAACCACCTATTAACTCTCGCTGGCTCTTAACCTAGTTGAAAAGCATTTCTCAGCTCGTATCATCTGTTTGCAGACTGAGCAACATCTGATAGGCCATAGATTCACTGGGAAAAAATAATAAAACAGACTCATTTTGGCGCTGATTGTTCGTCCAATGACTGATTTGGACGTGGCTCGGAGCGTACAAAGGACGCATAAGCCATTAATAATTAGGACTTTAATCTATAAAAAACGATTTATCTTTTCTTTAATGTTGGTTTATGCAGCACAGTATAAAATTATCTCGCAGTTTTGTAAAATGGTATTTTTTTTATAAATAAAACTACATTTGCTTGTTAAGTAAACGAAAACTTCACTCTCTTCATATATATATATGCACATTTTTTCTTATATTATTCAGCCCTGATCAAAGTATTAAAGAGAAAAATATTTACCGTATAATTTCTTTTTATCATACGCAGATTAATGATAAACAAACTTTTCTACACAAAAAAAATTGGCGATCCGTCTACCTGACTTCACAGAGGGAAAAAAGCGACAGATTCTATTTTGAGGAAACCTCGAAGATAAGTAGAGATCAATAACGAGGCGGCTTGATGCATACAGAGACGCGACTAATTGTGAATATTTTAATGAAACGTAAGACTTTCACGAAGAATAAATAAGCAACTTTTCTCTCTTTTATAAAATGCAATTAGCTTGTTTAGATCACAGATCTTTTTGGTTTCTGTATAGTTTATTATATAGTGCGAATACATTTCACAAGATGACGCCACCACTTTTATGGCAACAATGTTGGCGAATAGATTTATTATACTGAGATATACAGCTGTGCATAGACGTAGTAGATTATCGAGTAAGCCTGATAATTCACCCGTGAGTCAGGTTCAGAAGTCTGAGTACTATCAAATGTTTCTTGGCTTAAAAGTTATTTTCTGAAATCTAAAACGGATTCAGATATTATTCATCTCATGACGGTAACATTTCAGATAGAATATTAAGATCGAGGCGGAGATTTTAGTTCGAATTGCAGATGAAGGAATAAATGGTGTGCAGCTTTATATCGTGATATTCGCAGAATGGAGATGGAAAAGGGGGCGAGTGAAGATGTACGTTGGTCAGATCGTGGCCTTGGTAAAAGAGAGGCATAGCCAGTGATTTGTAGCATCCAAACTGCAAATTTCTAAGGGTAGAGACGCAGGAGGTTGGGAGATTTAAAGCCAGTGCTTGCGAGTGAAATCAAGATAAGGAACTTTAAAGGGAGACAGATCGCTGTGTTGTGCTATGTACTTATGCAATAGACGAGAGCAAATTCTTCTCACGTTCAGGAGCAGCCGGTTTCTGAACGAGCAGAGTGAAGAGAGGACTTGCTTCTGTTGGGCTTAATGGAAAGGAGGAAAGGCAGCAAGCGGAAACGACTGGCAGGGCACGAAAATACTCAAACTATACAACAGAAGATCGGGAGGAAAAACGTTTTATTCACGAATGAATCAAAACTTAAAATGTTCTGCACTCGCAGAAGGCCGAATGCGAGACGCAGATCTCGTGAAAGATGAGCAGAAAGGGGCTGTTGCAATGGCAATGGACAAAGTATCTGAAGCACTGAACTGGTAGTCGGGTAAGATCAGTTGGTAACCACCTTGATTTTGAGCAAGATAATGAATGATCCACACTTCTGTAAACTACGTAGGCGGTACTTGGAAGGAGAAGAACATGTAAGCATATGGAAAATCGTGAAATTTCCTCGCCAGTCTCCCGTTCTTACCAAATAAAGCATTTATAGGATCATCTTACGATACAGAAAGGCACCGTCTTACTTTCTCCCACACGGTCTGGAGTGCAATATCCGGGTGGTGGATCAGCGTAGAACAAGGTGTTAGGTGAACCGACTGAGGACCGTGTTACTGTAGAATTGTATTCCTACCATATTTACCAGTTTCATAAAAAAAAAATACCTTTTTTAAATTGACTTAGACCTACTGAATATAAATATGGTTTTATTTGAAATATCGTCTTTTATAGTTGACGGTGTTTGACATTAATCAGACCCGGTGAAGGTCACGAGATGTTCTTCAAACAACACAAACCGCGTTCCTTAGCTGGAAGTCTAAAGCAAACATTAACTCCATCAGGCGCTGGCATTAATGTTTTGAACACTTTTATTGTCATTATCCATGCGTCTGTTTGCTGTACTCGAGGACTGAGCAGTCGGTCATATATAAAACTAGCTGACACAAAAGATGGGAGGAAAATATCGGGTAAAGCTACTTTCCGTGGTTCCTTTCCTCCCCCCGGGTCGGATTTCTGCCCGGTCACTCGCTCCAGTTGCTGTGCAGTTGTCCTTCCCCTGTCTTTCACTCCCATCACCAGGAGCACTGAGGGGGGGGGCTCGATTATCCTCCAGGGACGGGCCAGGCGATGGTCGTCTAAATTTTCGCGCTGGAGACCAAGACAGTAAGTAAGTAGCTGCATTCCTCAGAACGTCGTCTATTAAGCATTCCTCTCGTTTATCAACATCAGCCAGGCGCGTTGAAATTCCTCGCATTCCTCCAGCGATCGAGCTGTCTGTCAGTAGAGTACACCACTGTAATTCTTCGGGACCGAGAGAGGTTCAAGAAGAACGCGACAATGCAGAGAGAGAGAGAGAGAGGTGGGAGATGGAGAGAGAGAGAGAGAGGGAGGAGAGAGAGAGAGAGAGAGGGGGGAGAGAGATGGGAGAGGGGGATGGAGAGAGAGAGAGGGATGGAGAGAGAGAGAGGGATGGAGAGAGAGAGAGGGATGGAGAGAGAGGAGAGAGAGAGAGAGAGAGGTGGGAGAGGGGGATGGAGAGAGAGAGAGGTGGGAGATGGAGAGAGAGAGATGGGAGAGGGGGATGGAGAGAGAGAGAGAGATGGAGAGAGAAGAGAGAGAGAGAGGGGGGATGGAGAGAGAGAGATGGGAGAGGCGGATGGAGAGAGAGAGAGATGGGAGAGGCGATGGAGAGAGAGAGAGGGGGGATGGAGAGAGAGAGAGAGAGAGAGAGAGAGAGAGAGAGAGAGAGAGAGAGAGAGGTTTAAAATGTAAAGTTTAGTCGATAAGTCTGTCTAAATGTAATCGTATTTTTACATAAAACAGCAGGAAATAGCGGAGGAAGAAATCGGACCGGTAACTATGGAAGAAGGATGGAATGTATGTATGTATACATTGAGCCAGAGGAATGTTGCACTCTCTTAATTTGAATCAGTTGTGGAGAACTGTTCATAAATGCCGACTATTGTTCGGCTCAAGTTAACGAACTCCTCAAAATAAACAAACCGTCGCCTCAAAAAAATTGTGGAGTTAGAATATATAACGATGCATTTATGTTTTTGTGTCCAAGGGTGATGGAAACGGAAAATGATTAATTTCTTGACGTGAGTCTTTATTAATAACCTAAGAGGGGAGGGTTAAGATCCGGCTTCAAGACTCCTGCCACCAGATTTGATGAATATGTTTGTCCTCAGTTACAATCGATACCGTCGGCCCCCTCGGGTCACCTGACTGCCGACTTGAATAACGCGCCAGCACGAGGTTTGAACGAGAAGAGTTTGTCGATAAGCTCTATTATATGTACAGGCTTATTAACCATCTATATCCACAAGGAATCGCACTCGATGGTTGTTTGTCCTACAAGTAGATCCCCTGGTGTCGGTTATACTTTAGCCCTTAGGTGCTACGAGAAGGCAGCAACTAATCGCGATTTTATGCAAATTTAAGTTCACCACACCTAGAATTTAAAAATCTGGCGAGACAGACTCTAATCAAACCCGATTAACTCGCGTAATAACGTTTCCTATACCGCTTTTGCATTCTTCCACACACTTAGTGGAGGGGAAAATTATAAAAAATTGAAAGCTGTGACAATTTGAAATCTAACACGCAGATTCGTGATTACCGGGGAATAAAAGCAACCTTAATATAAACCGTGGCGTCAGGTGTGACGACACAAGTAGAAGTGGTCGTGAGTACCGCGTCGAGATATGTGAGCTTAGGTTTGAGGATAGGTTTAGTTATTAGAATTTCTAGGGTGATGCAAAACTTCTGGCTATGCTTGTATTGGCAGGACGAAAGAAGCCATCATGAATTTCACAGTGGTTATCGATAAAGGGCGAAAACCGTAACGATTTATGCAATATTTATTACTGGGAGACAAAAAATCCATCGTGGTTAATACAATAGATTTTACTAGAAGGCAGGAAGGCCTCGTGCATTATACAACAGTTATTGGTAAGGGGCAGAAACTCGTCATGTTTGTGCAATAACTATTTCTAGGAGGTAGAAATCCTTGATGGTTTATGTGATAGTTATAACCAAAAAACTGATGGCTTATTCGATGGTTATTACCAGAAGGCAAGAATCCATTGTATTTTATAAATAGTTATCGTAAACTACCAAAGGTTATACGTATAAGCTTCCCTCCAAGTCGTCAAAGAGAAAAGGTCTATTAATGTCATTCGTCAAAATAGGCGTGAAGTCGACTGTCATTTAGACATTTAAAGTGTCTTCGCTACTTAATAAACTATTTTGTTTTCGGTTTTATATGCTGTGAACACAGTAGAGTTTTCTGACGTGTGAGTCAATGCCCCCCCCCACAAACCTGTTTATCTCGCAGCCGCACGTTGTTGTGAAGGGAGGAGACACGTGCACCGGCACCAGACATCTAAGGCTGGTTACTGTACATAGTCGTCAGAACAGGAACAACGACGCCTAGCGATTAAAACGGAGACAAAAAATGGCCGTCTGCGATGTCGGTGTACCTCCTTCACGGATTAATCTAATTTAGTAGAATCCTGTAGGAAGAGCGAGAACCAGTCGATGATGGAGGAAAAAAGGCGGGGGGGCATACATATATATCGGTCTGGTTCTCGCTCTTCCTACGATATCACTTTCACTTTCTACCCCTCAAATTCTTTCCTTCGCCCTCACTTCGTTTCACTCCCTCTCTGCATACTCTCCATAACTTTATCACTTTCCCTCTTCTCTTTTTCATTACTCGCTTTTTCACCTTCACCCTCTATATCACTTTATCCTACACCCCCAGCGCGCATGCGCAGGAGCAAGACAGAAAGCGCCACTTAGAAATTCTTCCTATTTTTTTCAACTTTACCCTTTAGGTAAGAAAGATGGTTCAGCATCCTGATTTTGACAGATATTTCCGGAAGATAACTCTGTCCAAAATGCTAAACCAGATATCTTGCTTCGAAGTAAATCTGCCTATTGAAACCGCACTAAGTCTCCCTCTCTCTCTCTCTCTCCCCTCTCTGTACTGACGTCATCTCTCTCTCTCTCCCCTCTCTGTACTGACATCATATCTCTCTCTGTACTGACGTAATCTCTCTGTACTGACGTCATCTCTCTCTCTCTCCCTCTCCCTGTACTGATGTAATCTCTCTCTCTCTCCCCCTCTCTGTACTGACGTCATCTCTCTCTCTCCCCCTCTCTGTACTGACGTCATCTCTCTCTCTCCCTCTCCCTCTCTCTGTACTGACGTCATCTCTCTCTCCTCTTCTCTCTGTACTGACGTCATCTCTCTCTCTCCCTCTCTCTGTACTGACGTCATCTCTCTCTGTACTGACGTCATCTCTCTCTCCTCTTCTCTGTACTGACGTCATCTCTCTCTCCCCCTCTCTCTGTACTGACGTCATCTCTCTCTCTCTCCCTCTCTCTCTGTACTGACGTCATCTCTCTCTCTCTCTCTCTGTCTCTGAGGCCTATACACGATACGACAATGCTGTGCAAACACTATTTCTCAAGTGATTCTTTGCTTATGTTGCGTGTGAGGCGTGCATTGTTTTCCGATCCCCCCACCCTTCCCACTCCTCGTGCATTCTCATTGTATTTATCTGGAAATTGGAAATTTCTTTCGCAGAACGAAAACCGGTGTCTAATAAGCCGAAAGACTTATCCCGGGTCACCTGTCTGAAATGTGTCAGTATGCTGAGCTGGTATTTCAAGCCCAGACTATCCAAAATGTTTAAAGGGGCTGACACCTTCGCACTCAGCGAAGAAAAAACTAACAACAAAAGCCAGCACCTGACGTGGGTTTTCTCGCCCACCGAATTTGTCGGTGCGTCTCACGTGACCGCGTTTAAGTCGCCCCTGGACGAAACGTAATCTCTTTTTTCTCTGTTAATGGCTGACAGGGAGAAAGAAGCAAAATACCATCTTTATGCTGGTAATTACCTGCCAGTTACTGCTTGACATTTTACTAATGTCGTGCAGATGGAATTGTTATTTATTTATTTATTTTTTTTTTTATATCGCTCTGTGAAAGCCAAGAAGACTGGGGAGAAGACGAGTTGTCGACCGCTTTACTCGGCCACGCAAAGAGCTTTGATCACTTCCGGGCAGGAAGGGGGGGTGGGGGAGAGACTGAAATCGTTTGCAAGGGCTGGTATGACGAACTAGATTATACTATATCCATCGGCGGACATAAGCTAGAGATAAATGGCAGAGCAAACATAAATCGACGAGTAAAATACGTAGAAATGGAACTTCATCTGGTCCATTACGCCGATAGGAAAGCGTTTTCTTGTTCTTTTGGCTGACATGTCCACCGACACGTTCGGCAATAACTTTTACATCGTCGAGTAATTTCATGGTGGCAAAGGTTCAAGAGCGAATCAAACATCCAGAATTTTTATCACAATGACTCAATCTTTTCGAGATTACATCAGACAGGCCCGATCACGGAAGTATTAGTATTTGGTCGTGTAGCCATAAACATCAATTAAAGCCTGACAGCCGATATGCACTAAGTCCGCGAGATGAATACACTGGTCTAGGCAGACATCGGCCCCACCCACCCCTAGCCGAATAACTGATAAAAACATCTCGATTTTTTTTTAATACCTTAATAACTGTTTTTTCAATATCGATCCACAAATTCTCTATTGGATTCAAATCAGGGCTTCGAGCCGGCCACTTTAGACCTGAAATCTTCCGATCTGAGAGATGCTGCTCGATGATGGCTGCCGAATGTTTCGGATCGTTATCATGTCAGAAAATTCACTTGAGGAGGAGAAAGCTCCAAGCAAACAAACCAATCCGTTATTCTCTGTATAGGAACAGTCCCATACCATAACATACTCACCCCCCTCACTTTCGAGCCTTTGATTGTTGGTTTTCTGCACTTCGGATGGAATGTTTTACCAAATCTTTGTTGCACAGAAAAATCCGACCATCTGATCCAAATGTCTGGAACCGTAATTCATCGGGCCAGAGAGCACCCCGGCCTACATTTCCGAGGTCTTTTGACAGATGGTCTTTGGCGAACTGAATCCGGGCCCTTCGATTCTCTGAGGAGACGAAAGGTTTCTTTCTGGCAACATGTCCGTCGATTGGAAATCACTAAAGCCGCCCCTGGTCAGTTCTCACAGTGATCGATAGGCCCTCCAAATCTCTTAAGACGCCGTCTTGCGCCGTTCCGTTTCAGACAGACGTCTTGGTTTCCTATTAGCCAGCCGTTTGTTCGTAGAGCCTCCATGGTGGGGTAGCGAGTCGCTTAGCTCCATGATTCCAGGGCGTTTTGTTGGACTCAGAATGACCCGTTCCAAAATGGTTAGTTTGCCGCATTCTGTCGGGTGTCCAAAACCCCACATATATAAGTCGCCGTCCCTCAAAATGTAAGAAAAGCGGGTGGAGGGTTTGTGTGCTTACGCCAAAGATTAGAGAATTAAAAAACAGCCATGTGACTTCTGTAAATTTATTTTTGAAAATCGAATTAAAGAAATAATGATGCGACTCATGCAAACGCCATACATTGTTCTATGATTCAAAAATGCTGTCGATCACTTCGCACATTCGTGACGATCGACGGAACGCCATGCATTTCTTTGCACAATTATGACCTGTAGCCGAACGTCATCGTCACTACGCGGACCTGACACCGGAAGTAAAGCTCTGGTCGGCCATTCATTCACTTCGGCGAAAGGTATCCAGACGAGCTGGAATTCTTTTGAGACGAATGATATAGATGGGTAGTTAATTACAAACAGAACTGTTTTCGATTGGATACAGACTGCGGCAGTGCCTTTAATTATCTCAGGCCTGGATAGAAGCCGCGCGGAGCTGCTCGCCACCATTTTCCGGTAGTCGGCACAGAGCGAGAAGAGGAGGATCTCAAACGCGATGACGATCTGTCTGTGCGACTGGGGTCTTCTACAATGGCAATGGCTACGGTGAAGGACCTCGGAAAACTAGGGGGTTTTGTAGCTCCAGGGAGGCACCGAGTGTGCAGGAAAGCACGACAGTTCCCGGAGCAGGTGGAGTCTTGAATGATCGAGCCCTCGAGCGCACGAAGAAGTCGCTGTCACGAGGAACAGGTTTCCGAGAGTGGCCCAAATGAGGAAATCCATCAAACGATTGGCTCGCGCTGCAGGAATACGCCGCGGGCTATGCATTCGGGTTAGAAGGTTGATGCTTTAATAACCGCCGCCACGCCCACCTCTCTCCTTTTTCTTTTCTTCTCATTTTTAGGGAGAAAATTAGGAGCATTACAAATATTTAAAAAAAAAAAATATTTTCTTACCTAAAAGCTGTTTGGTTTCGACGAGACTTTCTAACCGAAATCTTCAGGCTTATATACCAGGGACTTTCAGATGAAGCCCGGTCAGGATCCACTGCGGCGACGTAAGTTTCCGGACTGCCCTGAATTTCTTGCGGGAGTCACATTGCGTACCATCGATTACCGTTGCTTCCTTTCTCCGGTCACTGTGGGATCTTTGTTAACCGTCTTCCCAGCAAATCAACTACAACGTGTATCCTAATAAAGAGATAAGAGTGTAAAAGGTGTGACTTAGGTTCGTATGTATGACACGGACAAGCAGGAAATACGATGCCATACAGAAGTAGGATGCGATTGCATAAGTAACGTAATGTCACCAAGGTAACCAGGTGCCAGACAATGTCTGTAAAGTGATCCGGTATCATTAAGATAATGTCGCAGATCTCGCTCGAGAGGTCAGCAAAGAAAGTCATTGTACCAGAAACTAAATAATAGCAGTAAAATAACAGTGGAATTGGAGTATTGTCTCTTTCCAATTTCTGTTCCCTCCGTAATATATAAGAGCCGGGTATACACCGACTTACCCGGATGTGGCTCGTTTTATCACTAGAACACATACACATATTAGATAGAAATCGGCCGTAGTTTATCTGGAAGTTCATGTCGGATGGCACATACATAATTGAATTTGAAGCATAAACTGAAACTCGAAACTGGCGTGGGTTGGCTGTGTAAGCGATTTCCAATGGCGAGTAAATTCCGATTCTGCATTCGGGCGAGACATTTAAATTAACATCGTTTTGCGAATGTGTGGTAGGGATGGATTAATATTAATGCAGGAATTACTGGGAAATTGTACATCTGTCTTTACAGTGAGTGCCAATAAGTATCAAGTAAACACCATCCTCGCCAGGAAATGTCAAGCATGTTAAGTCAATGTGTATCAGTGAATATAACGCAAGGTCCTGTAAATATCATGTAAATTTCATCTTTGCCAATAGACATCAATAAATAAGTTGGGTTTGTGTGGAGCCTTCAAATTGACATCGGAGATGCAGCTGCGTTTCCTCGTCATGGCCCCGTTTCTTCCACCACGCAGGGAAATGTTCAGAAACATTGAGAAAATTATTTATGATAGAGCAGGTATCCGTAATGCGAGGTTTCCTTGTTTCAAAATGGCTTCGTCAGACAGCCCTTTAAAAAAATTCGCTTGCACTCTGGCTGCAAAGCAATGGAGGTCTTCAAACGGTGGACTTTTAAAGAGACAACGGGAAGATCTGCTGAATACAAATTATTGCCGACGTGGGATGAATCAGTTAATGTGCTGCTTTCTGCATCCGAGCATTCTCCACGCTCTGCCCATACCTGACATTTACTGTCAACTTTAAGAAATAAATAAAATCCTTATTGATTATTGGTTTAAACGCACCTGCTACATCCCTACACACTAAAATAGTTTGTTTGTTTTTTTAAAAAAAGAGTAAGATTTTAGAAAAAGCTCATTTATTACTTAGTTCAGTCACCGTTAATAAATCAGTGGTGCTGCTAGGCTGATGCAGTTACGCACGATAGTTTGCTCAATGTATAGGTTACTGTTAGTAGTGTACTTAGGATTGTTGATTTTGAATCATACACGAGCTGGCAGCTGCTAAATGATATTTTAAAACAAAGAAGACACAAACTCAGATGTATTTCTATTTAGATGATAAGTGAAAAATGTAATTAATTAATTCATATTTTATCACTGCACGATTATATAAGAAAGGTTAATACGCACCTTTGCTCATGTTTCAAGTTTATCCCAGTGGGACCAGTTGTGCCGTGGTGCAACTTCGGGACCTTTCAGATGCTGAACGGCCTTCTAATACATTATCGCGAAAAAGACGAAGAGCCATTCTTGAAGTTGTGAGGGCGAACCGATTCCGGCTCCATCTCTTGTCGCACTTCTGCAGCTGTACCAAGCGAACTGAGTAGTGGAGATGTGGACGGGGGCGTCAGATATGTCGTCATTAGAGCTACTGGCCGAATCGCGATGGTAGCAAATCTTGGAGTACAGACTTGTACCGGGAGAGTCTTGGACCGCCCTATTTCGTCAAGTAGGCGAGACTAATTATCGCGTGCCACGAGGCTTTTTTTAAAAAAAAAGTTAACACAGTATAGCTGTCATGTCGACGGATTTGTGCTTCTCTCCCTCTGACCCTTTTCGAAATTTTGACTGTGACTCCAATCTCAACCGACCTCAGACTGGAGATGATCGTGTCGACATGTCGACAAGCCGGTTTCTTTACACTCATTGGTGATGAAAGTGCGGGTATCAGCAACAGGAAGCAGGTCCCTATATGCCTCCGATTTGCGCTCCCTTCATATTTTCAACGGGGTAATCATTGTATCCTCTTTTTGTCTTGTCACTCATCGACAAACAACGGGCGAAGACTTGACAGGGATCATCCAGCAGCTGCAGATCTCTGGTCTAGATCTTGACAGATGGTTGGCCAGCGATAGATGGCGCTAGTAACGCGTCCGTGGACTACAGACGCGAATAACAAAGCCACATTCTTCAGCCATTTGCAAGTTTGTGCCTGTCCGTCAACTGTCAGCGGGCTGCTGCACTTCATCATTGCATCACCTCGACGTCTCCAGATCTACATCGCCCGTCTGCTGTTACAGGTCCGTGAAACAAAGTGTCGATTAGGTGATGATCGCATGTTTTCCTCCCGTCCCTGACACCACATTATCTAAGCGAGGAAAATGCCAGCCATGACACCTTGTTCATTTCACACCATTTTCTCCCTTCGATTTCACCCCTGCCTCCATGTCAGCAGCTGCCTGCTGGAGTACTTGCTGCCACTCTGTCACACCCTCCAAAGCCACAAATGTGAACTTGTTCAGCAGAAGGCCACAGACATTCTTTAGCCCCCCTCCATCAAAATAAAAAAAGATACATCTTTCTCTGGAATCACGTGAACTACTGCTCGTGAAATTTGCCAGCAGCGTTGACGTGTCGTCGCCCACGGCTGCCCCCATACAGCACGACGATAGACGCAACATCTGATCTAAAGGTCTAGTCCAGACTTAATGCTTACATTCCTTTATTTTTTTACCTATCTCATCACCAAACCGAACGGCCGACTCTGTAAAACCGATGCCTCATCTTTGTGCTCAGTACTTTCTCTAGTCCTCCACCAATAGAATGGATGATGACGTGTGGCGACACATCGTGGTCGGATACGAGACTCTGCTCTCATCGCCCGTTCCAGTGAAACTGAACTTGGCACCTGGGGGTTACTAGATTCCCATTTTGAGCAACCAGATCGGTTTCACGCTAACGGAAGTCACCGCCAGACTCTACCTCAACGTCCGCGTTATCCCTGACGTTCTGCTAGCCATGCCAGTCTCCACCCTCGCCGCCCGAGTGCTCTTCGCAGACCGACCGACCTCGTCCTGCTCCACCTCCTCCTGGACGTCGATACGGTCCCTAGCGAGGTTGGTGCTTTTGGGAGCTCTGGCGGCGTTCCCAGATAGAGCAATGGGAAACGGCTGAACCCCCTCTAAAAATTAGCTGATTGAATCTGCTCGCCCGTAAAGATGGGACGGAAAGGGGCAACCGAACAAGGAGCCCGTAGGCTTGGACTTTTATATCTGAGGGGGCACAGAGATGACGCCGACAACCTATCGCGACAATACAGTGGGCACATCCGTGTCCAATGCTGATCGGATACCGGTTTTCCGGGAACAGTCAGTCCGCCAAATTTTCGTGTTTTTGGACTGCAGAGCTTCTCTGCCAGTTGGCGAGAGCGAAACATCCGTTCGATAGCGGCGCAGACTCGAGTTCAAACCGCGAGAAATCATTTTATCCCTACCACCAGTCGTCGAAAAGGGGTCGAGATCGAATTAGGCAACACGAACGTGAATATGGCAAAGACGGTCGAAGAACCGGGGATGTTCTTAAAACCTTTAGATTTTAAAAAAAACAAACAACATATATATATATATTACTGCTGATCGATTTACTGTCAGTGGCGCTGGTTCTGTGTAGGTAGATTTGAATGAGGATAAGATACGAGCCTCATCAACCGAGCAGACTCTATTAACTTCGGTATGGTTTTGAAATTACAACTGGGCAGGTAACCGTCATTCCTTATGCGAGTTCACCATCGGCCAGGCAAAAGGAAAAGCTTATAAGTCTTTTTTTGTGTACCATCCTCCACCGGGAATTTATTCCATTTAGTCAGCAGTGTCTTCAAGTGATGTTCTTTTTTTTCAAATGAAAGCTGAATAGTCTAGATATGCTATTACTCCTTTTACCGATTTTAAACAAAGTGTACAACTGCTGGTGTGCAACCTTTCAGACAAATTATGTCTGCTTACCACGATATTCCATTAGCATCTGACTCGAGTTACAGATGCGCAAGTAAAGTGCATCGCGTCTGCGAGTTTCGACGAACGGATATCTCTGCAATTATCTACACGAATAATCTTACCCCAACTATTTTATAATACTCCCCAAACTGCTTTATAATTCCCTCATAATAATACCTGCAACTACTTTGTCAACTCGTCCGTAATAAAACCAGGAATTAACTTCGAAAACTCCTACCAGTACCCAAGCTCTGCGAGTAGTATGCGATGCACATTACGTTCTTCTGCGTACGACTTGTTTTCCTTTTGACTCAGATTAAGTTGATTCCGAACCCATGAACTCAGAATTCATAATCGCTTAACTGATGGTTTTAGTTCAGAATCTAATCCCACCCTCTGTTCGCAGTAGATGGCGCTAAAAGATATGAAAAATAGAAATTAAAGAAGCATCATTCACGATTTTAATAAATGAGAGCTATTTTTAGAATCTAATATATAATTCATTATTTGGTGTGGAATAATTATGAGGGTGGGTATTACGGGCGAGTTTGGGGGTATTGTTAGTGAATTATGGAGTAGTTGTGGTTGTTATTCGCCTGATGGTTCATATTTTTAAAATGTATATATACGTATATAAAATTGTTATAGAACTTGAGTAGAAAATTTACAAGACCTAGATAAGAGTTACTGCTGAACGAGAATAATCTTTGTTTGTTCTTAACATCAGAAGACCGACCATCTTTACGTGGTGTTTACTTGACATTAAATAAGGCATTTTGTAGCTGTCGTGCAAATGGCGTGTGGAAAGGGCCAGTTGGTTATTTATTACAGTAGCTACTTTTCTGCTAATCCTCTCAGGAAACGGTTTATCCTGAAGCCGTGTGAAGATAGTGTAAGGATGAGAGATTTCTCCAGCAATCTCATACTGGGAATTCTTTATGATTAAAGACGGGCTTTACATGGTACGCATTTAAGAACGCAGGCGGATACCAAAAATAAATTATAAACAAAACCAAGAACATTTAAGGCCACTTTCACATGGAATTTACACCAGTTACTATCTTTTATATTTAATGTCTGTAAATACCACGTTTAGTCATTAAAGATCAAGTAGACCTGAATAATTATTCATTGGTGCCACTGAGTCAGTAACGACGTCGACTTTAACATGACATTTATAATACACTTTTCCTCATATTTTCTAAAAAAAAAGGGTGTATTTTTATCCACGCATTAAAGATGAATTACAGTTTTATTTGGAAATCGAATAAAAGCTTTCAAAACGCCAAAGAAGTCGACTTTGCCGTAAAAAGACATTTTTTTAAAAAATGTATAGAAAACTTGTCAGTTCTATTCTTCTGCTCGTCTCCTTGCTCGGCTGTGTGCAGATCGAATATCGAAAGCACTGGGGCGAGGAAAGTCTTTTCTCCAGTAGATCGCCCTATAGTTCCGTTTAGCGAAATGCTTGCCTGCAAACTTCCGAAGTTTGAAAAGGAAAAGAATTTAGTTTTGCTTTCGTCCGCCGACGGCGCGATCCTCCTTGCAGTTTCGCCGTTCTCCAGGGACGGTGACCGAAGAAGACAGCCACCAAAACGACACCTCGCAACACCGATAGCGTTTGGTCAGAAAGCGAGCGCCCCTCTAAGGTATTCGCTGATCGGCTTCAGCTTGTCGATCTGTTTGCCGAGCGACACGCCAGTTGCCGGAGAGCCGTTGACTTCCTTGTTTCGGTCGGTATTTGGTTACTGATAAACTATCCCTTTCCGCTCTGCGCACGGTGCCAGCCGGTATTTACTTCTGCAACAACCTCTCTCTCTCTCTTCTCTCTCTCTCTCTGTATTGACGTCATCTCTTTCTCTCTGTACTGACGTCATCTCTATCTATACTGAATCTCTCTGTACTGACGTCATCTCTCTCTCTGTATTGACGTCATCTCTATCTATACTGAATCTCTCTCTCTGTGTACTGACGTCATCTCTCTCTCTCTCTTCTCTCTCTGTATTGACGTCATCTGTATCTATACTGAATCTCTCTCTCTGTACTGACGTCATCTCTCTCTCTCTCTCTGTATTGACGTCATCTCTATCTATACTGAATCTCTCTCTCTGTGTACTGACGTCATCTCTCTCTCTCTTTCTCTCTTGTATTGACGTCATCTCTATCTATACTGAATCTCTCTCTCTGTACTGACGTCATCTCTCTCTCTCTCTCTCTGTATTGACGTCATCTCTATCTATACTGAATCTCTCTCTCTGTGTACTGACGTCATCTCTCTCTCTCTTTCTCTCTCTGTATTGACGTCATCTCTATCTATACTGAATCTCTCTCTCTGTGTACTGACGTCATCTCTATGTACTGACATCATCTCTCAATCTCTCCCTCTGTACTGACGTCCCTCCACACACTCTCTCTGTGTACTGACGTCATCTCTCTCTCTCTCCCTCTGTCTCCATCTCTCTCTCTCTCTCCTCTCTCTCTCTCTCTCTCTCTCTCTCTCTCTCTCTCTTCTCTCTCTCTCTCTCTATAAACTTCAAGCAGACTGGCATCACCTGTGGCATGGAAATAAGAAAACTAATTGAACTGAACGTTCTCACGAGTGAAACAATGTTTTCAATAAAACATCAAGACTTCGCCAATAAAACTTAACCCATTTTTTCCGCCACTTCTTTACTAAAGCGATAGATTATACAGGGTGATTGAAAAGTAACTCCCTATTTTAAAATACTTATAATTTATCCTATTATTGTAATAGTTTTTTCAATTTTTTTGTATGTTCCATGATGTATGGGAGCAAGTCTACTCTACCAAACCAACAACTTTGGAAGAACTTGAAGGGCGAATACGAGAAGTTATGTCTTCCATCCCACAAGAGTTCCTTGCGAAATCAGTTGACGCGGTTCCCAGGCGGCTTAAGAATCTGGTGGCGAATGCTAGCGCCCATATCGAATTTTAAATAAAACTCCATGCTATACACTTTCTTATCATATTCATTTCTTGTAAGAATTGTAGTTCAGAAATAAATTACAAGTACTTAATAATAGGGAGTTACTTTACAATCACCCTGTAGCTTTTTGTGTGTGTGTGTGTGTGTGTGTGTGTGTGTGTGCCTGACTGACTCATATATTTGACAGTACTTTTCTCTGGACGAAGATTCATCTTTACTGCATCTTTAATAAGTACCTTAAGAACTAAAAGACGATCTTTACGCGGTTTCCACATGACTGTGGACATAAATAGTAAATGCGATGTAAAAGTATTTTATGTAGAATTATGTACGTCAGTTACTGAGGTAGAATTTAAAATGCTGTTTCGTCCCATGAATAAGTTGACATCAAGCCCTCTGTTCGTATCCATTTTGGTAGATCTGATGCTTGTAATTGTACTTTTTCTCCACGAAGAATGCATTAACTTCTACGTTTTTCTTTTCAGAACCAAGAAAAGGAACTTTTCACTAACTTTTATTCAAGGTGAATAGATATATAGATCTATTAAGTTTGTTATGCTTCCATTTTTTTTTTTGTTTGTTTTAACTCTTTCCCAGCTCAAAAGACGGTAGGCAGCAGAAATTTTCAAGGACTGCTGATTTCTATTGTCTTTGTCTTTGAAGATAACTTTTCACATATATGTATAATGCACCTTTTAAGGGTAGGAAAGTAAAATTTACAGAAAGAACAAACGCGTTTGACGTTCACGTAAGATACCGATTAAGAACTATGAGCAGCGACTCTGAGATCGATCTCCAGCTCATCCCCAAAAGTATTGTCTTGGACGCCACTACGGCGCGTAGGGCTCTGCCAAAACTATATCACAAACTTTCCTACCGACAGGTTTGGGGTTTGGGACCAGCCTAAGCTAGAGAACAGTCTTTTGATACTGAATCCCGATGGAGACGACACGGGAAGATCGTCGGCCGTAGCTTCATTGGTTGTTACGGCTACTACTAAAGAATGCTGGAGAAATGTCTGACCTGTGCCTTTACTGTCCGCCATTAGCGCCTCACCAATAATTTTTCGTTCCCATGCTGTTTCTGCTAAGGTTTTACCCGGAAGCATCAAAATGAACCTAAAGGGGGGTAACTCTCTCTCTCTCTCATCTCGGAATACAAGTGGGAATATTGCACGTTTCTCCATAACTTTCACGCTTGAATATTAGATCGCTTCAGATGCATACCGCATAAAGAAAAAAATAGTGGATGGATATTTAAATCAAAACGAAGTCTAGTAGGTGAGCTTTGAAATTTTGAAACTTGTAGAATTCTGTTAAATTTATTTCTCAGTTTATTTATTGCATAGTTTACCATAAATATTTGGTCCTTTGCATAGTTCAAGAGACGAGGTAAGACAGAGTCATCTTGTAGTCTCAGATGTTCAAATGTCGCCAGGGACAAGCATCCTACCAAACAGGCGAAGTCTACAGTATCTAATTTCACTTGTTAGGGAACGCACAATCGACTATGCTTTTTGCCCTTGAAGCTTTGTCAAACAATGGTGGCACTTTGCTCAGATTAATCAAGTATAGCAATGACAGTTATTCAAACGGAGACCGATGGATGAACCCTGACGTTAATCCTAGATGAAGAAATCGGTTTTTGAAAATGTGTCTGGACACCAGACCCCTCTGACTGCCAAATGGATTTTGTTTGATCAAAGGATCAATGACTATCTTCCGCCACGTAGCTTATTTTCATCTTCAGCATCTGTACAACGAAGGCAGCCTCTGCCGAGGCTGTCGGTGACCTCATTCAGCTGAAAACTGGCTATGAAGCTTTGACATCTGCCGCGTCTCCGACTTACCTGGCGGATATTGCAACTGACCTACCTCGAGGAGTTTCTACTCGCGAGACACGTGTCTGCGGAGACCATCGTGGATTTTATTGCACACTACTGGCATTTACATGCAGTTTGCATTCAGTATTTTTTAGATCCAAGCGATGGGGAGATGTTATCGAATTTCATATGCTTTCTACCATAGAATTTAGACTACCTTAAGGTAGCCCACGTTCCATTTTGATGAAATGTACTCTAAACTCTAATATTTCTTGATCGCTGTATTAGGTATATTTTTTTATAGGGAAGTTGAAAAGAAAATTTAAGCAAAAACAAACATAAGAAATGTAGAGAGCATTGTTCATACAGAACGAATGTTTGATGATTTACACGACAGAACATGTGAGCATCATTCTAATGTTTACCTTCAGAATTGAGAGGATATAAATCTCGGTCAGTTGTGTGCATACAGTCTAAGTAAGCACTAAAGTTCAGACAGCTGAAACACACACACACACAAGTGAACGCCGGGTCACCTTCCGTTAATTGCGTCCATAGAGAGAGAAAGAGAGAGAGAGAGACGACGTCAGTACACAGAGACGACGTCAGTACATAGAGAGAGTGAGAGAGAGGTGTGTGTGGTGTGTGTGTGTGTGTGTGTGTGTGTAATTAAACGTCATGCAAAAGATTGATAATTAAATAATCTGCGCGAAGATCGCCATTTTATGATCTTGTTCTTCTGGAATAATCATAGAAGACTTATTGATATAAAAAGCCACAGAAGCGCCATTTTGCACAGTTATGACGCACAGCCAAACGCTATACTAAATTATGCAAAACTACGACGCATGTGAAGTTGTTTTTGGTCTTTCCGACTAGAGAGCTAAGTGTTTAGTAACAGCTTTCTCAAATATCATGCAACCCTTTTATTCTTTTATCCTTAGTGGCTCCGAGTCTTAGAGTCTTAGCACTTGAATAATTTGAATAGCTCCACGATTACGTATTACAAGTGCAATTATTAAAGTTATTTTCTAAATTCTTTTGACGATAATGCTCAGCCTAATATTTGCATATTAGATATCCTCTAGTTTTTTTTATGGATAACTCAGTTGTTCTTTCTTAATTTTTGCCATCCTATAGTTTTGTTAAATAAGATTAAATATTCAAAATTTTATTGCTATTTATCTAGTATTTATTTAAGCAAAGGCTTTGTTTTTCTTCCATTACAGTATATTTATTTCCCAGGTGTTTGATTCCATTTCAGTAATTATCCCCTAAATTCTTTTAAAAAGAAAAATTCAGTGATGGATGCAAATCTTTCGTGACCGGAGTAACTTCAGATTTGTCAGTCATAGCAGCGTGAGAGTTGTATGCAACTATTCGGCAACATTTCAACCATCTAGTGCGGTGTTGTCTAAGTCTTGGGAGTTTCTGGAATCTGGAAAGTTTTTTTTTTTGTTTTACTCCCGGATACTTTAAGAAAACGTCCTCACGACACAAAGCTGATCCGCTGATAATTAAAACTTTTCCCACAATGCAAAGGTGCACTTCTTATCAGCAGCCTAACCCTAACTTTCGTTTTGAGGATGGTTTTTCCATTGTAGGCTATAACTGAAATTATCATTCGCAACTGTCACATTTAGCGTATGTTAGCGGAGGTAAATTTTAGAAAATTATTTTCCCATTAACCGAGATACGAACATTATACTTGGTGAGCTGTAATTCTATTTGGTGTCATACCGGGATTCGATACCATCACGGGCGAAATAGAGTGGAGAGATTGTTAATTTAGTTAACTGGTTAAAGAGGCAGACTTTGGACATGATGGAATTGCCAAATGATTTTTGTTGTTTCTTTGGAATTTTTTAAAGACTGAGACCGTTTTATGGACGAGTTGGAAACTCAATTATATCTTGGTGGAAATGACTGGCAGCGGAACTTGAGATAATGAAGTGGAGGTAGAATTATGGCCGGTTCTTTTATGAGAGACCGCATTGGCGGCGGCTTGGAACCGTGTAATAATAATAATAATAATAATAATAATAATAATAATAATAATAATAATAATAATAATAATAATAATATAATAATAATAATAATAATAATGTATTGTTATTATTAGAAACACCATAATCTGGTTTGATCTTCTCCATCTGTCAATGTAGACTTTAAAAAACTATATATTTTTTTTCTTCGAGTCTACGCTTCCTTATTCTAACAAACTTTCGGACATTTCGTCGACTTTCTGTCCTTTTTCCGTAAATTACCGTTTGACTCGAAAGTAAGAGTCCGTGATTGTTGTCAAAGATCTGGAGCCTCGCTCTTGCCACTCGTCTTGGTACCAACCTCTGTAGCAGATGGAAATGGCGGCAGACCGGTTGTTCGAACTCGAGGAGGAGTAGACATAGCTGCTGGTTAACAAACAGACATGTATCCTGATCGGACCCAAAACGTAAGGGAGGTGGTGGGGGGGCCGAAACAACGTGACGAGAATTTCCCCCCCCACTCTGCTCCGTATTTCGAATGGCCTTTAATTATGACTGCGCCATCTGTATCTCCAGAGCGTAACTAACCGGTCTCGTGGTAACGGTGGGAGATTTGCGCACAGCTATTCGGCAGTTACCGTGGGGACGTGTAACCAACCGCCCGGCGCCTAATCGTGCTGCGATCGTTGGCTGTCGGGATTTCCGACCTGTTTTGAGGAGTCTGTATAAAAGGGTCCGCCAGACTGACACGACTTCCGTCTCCCGGTAGGCCGAACCTAGCGTTGAAGCGAGTCGGCGTGATCACTCAGCATTCAGCCGATGCAAACAGTGACGTAAGCACGGACTTTCGCGCCCCCTAACGACGGCTCGTGAGGGCTTTGAGGAATTTCTCGAGTCTTTGTCTGACTGTGATCTTGTTGTTTTTAAACAATTACTATAATTCTACTTAAATTATTTACTTGTCGGCAAGAACAGCCACAGGCGGGCAGACTGAGGCTGGACAGAGGGCCCCCCCCCCGGCCAACTCCCTGCTGACTAACCTTGGGGCGGGTTGTAGGGCATTGTGAGCGGTTATCGTTTTCTGGCTTCGGCGCAGACATTAAACGATGAAGTACAGACGGTGTTTGCGTCTTACCCAATCTCCTCCTCCTCCTCCTCTCTCTCTCTCTGCCCCTCCCCCTCCGGAAAACCGAGCAGTTTAAATTGATGAGCAAACTTCAAATCCACGCAGAAATAAGCGAGAGGAGAGGAAAAAGAAGAGATTCGGTCAATATTCATGGAGGGGGCTTCGTCGTTAGGGGAAACGGCATGGAAGGGTTAAGCTCGGCTTGTGATGAACTACATACGTAGCACAAAGTAGTTTGGCTACAGCAGATAATAAGGTGGCTACGGCACGTAACCAATTAACCAGAGCAGGAGAGACTAAGGATTGTTACCGGGCGGAGCTCTCCACGCGTCTGTACCCGTTTGCTCTCCCGTTAATGTGTAAGGCTTTTTAAATAATCCATCATCTTTCTTATCTTTATGCACTCACACAGTGGGGAAAGGGCGGTTTTCTGAGAAGTCGTCGATAAACAATCGAACAATAGGCTAATTAAGGCGGGCGACGATTATCGGATTTTGGAGGGGGTTGAGGACAGTCTTCACCGGTTAAAACAAAGCTGGGAGGAGTCACGTGGTTTCCCCCCCCCTCCCCCTGGCGAGTGACCTTCTTCGGCGATGGCCAGGGGCGCTCTCGGTGGTCGGGGAAAGATGCGGAATCGGGCAGCTGATGCGTTCCGAATATCGGCGGGTTCGTCGGAAATGAGTTCATCGCCATCTGTGAACGAAAATATTGAGAAAGAACAATAAAAAAAAAAAAACTGTCTGCGAATTATCGGGTTCTGGAGAGCATTGCATCAACTGTTTTAGATCGTTGTATCGATCTGGACCACCCATCTCATCCCAGTGTCGGAGACGTTGGGCGAGAGATGACGATACCGGTGCTTACCTGCAGGTGCAATTGCAAGAAGATGACCATGTATACAGACTTGTAAAGATTTCCTCTTTCTCTCTATAAGCGATTAAATGCCCGCATAATATTTCGCTGGGTCTTCCCCGAGGCAGGCGTCGGGAGGATACAGCCCCTGACCCCGGGGGACGAGACCAGCAGCTGAACAGAGTGGAGGGGGTAGAGGGAGAAATGTTCACCAGTGCAGCATTTGTTGATTTAAGAACTGGGCCAGGAGTCATCGGAACGCATGTATTCCTCGTAAGCGAATCTCTTTACTCTCTTCAGCACGTAGGTTGCCGAACAGGAAGAGGAAGTGGCTCTATGGTGACTATATGGCGAGAAGCGCGAATGAGGTGTGGAGGCGGCGGCGCGAGGGGGTTGGGTCAAGAATTGCTGACGCTGGATGAAAACGTCAACCGAAGGATGCTCATCCGTAGCATCATCGTCAGATTTATGGAAATGAAGACTTCCCACCCCCACGCCGCACAAAGCCAGACATATCCACCCACCCACCCGGCTAGGAAACGCATTAGCTCGTCTGGGACATGGATGGAGAGGAGGGGGGGTGATGTTTGGGAGACTGTGCCGAGACGAGGTGTCGACGAGTGCAGCGATAGTACAACAGGTTGGGATGCTGCACGACGTTAAATGACGGCGTGGTGACTCGCAGGACGTGCTCGGGGCGCCGTCGTGGCCATCTGGAGTCTGAAAACGGTGTGAATTTGCTCCAATAAAACTTATCGCACTTGTCTAACTCTGGGTGTTTGCTTCACTAGATGAGTATTATTAGCCCCAGTATACGCGCTTATTATTAGTGTTCTACGAACGACGGTTTCTTTACGTTAAGAAAGAAAGTGGAGATAACCCACTGGCGTCATCCCACACGTGCGCGTTCGATTCAAGACGGTTAATACGATTTCATATCATTTTCAAAGATCTCCATCAATCGACTGGGGGCGGAGTATTTTTTAGATCTATATCTGTTTTGGATATACATACCGGAAATTTCCCGTACGCTTTCAATGGCATTTCACAATCGTCCATCACTTGAGCTCCATCCTTTTATTATCTGCTTATGGAAGCTGTGAATAACTTTAAGAAAAATATGAGTCACACACTCATGGTTAATGCAACAGGGCTGTCATATTGCAAAGGACTATTAACTATCATAATTCCACTTTCGCTTTCCTCCAGGCTACTTTTTGATCGTTTGCACTTGATAATTCCGTCTGCCTGTGCCGAGTTAATCACGTGCCGCTAACCTCTTCCCAATAATGAATAGAGCTCTTGAAAAACTAGCAAATTTAGTCCGTCTTTTCACATTTTTAAAAAGAAATTTTGTTCTTGCTTGGTTTTATTCAGCTATTTATTGTTTAGAGAAAAGGTTAAAAATCCAATTTTCGTGAAAAAGGAGAAGACAAACAAGCAGATACTTTAGTAAAATCGGCCAACCCAAACCTAGGATGGCGGCCATTTTTCACCGTTGTTATTTCCCTTGTTATTTCCCTCTCCTCTCGCCCGTCCATGTTTCGCACGTGCTTCTGTAAGTCACGTGTTTGGGGAGGGCAAACTACGCCTTCTTTCTGCTCCCCCCCCTTAACTGGGAGGGGAAGAAGTAAATGCATCCCTGTAACAAATCAGGAAACAGGGGTGGAGTTCGAGCTCAAGATGTAAGTCGTGCAACTGGCCTCACCCTCGCAAAGATGCAAAAGTCCCCGTGAGGCTTTTCTGGGAGCTTCTCTCGTCGCCGGTGGAGCTGGAACTCGAGAGTGTACCCGCCACACGCTTACACCCGCGGCCGGGTCGAGTCGACGCTGAGTAAACGCTCGATCTTTAGAGTCAGGGTACATTACGATCGCAGGGCATACTAACCCGTCTAGTAGAACTGCTAGATTCCGCAGCGGGGAGGGGTCAGGCTGGCGACTGTGGACGCTAACTCGGGACTGCGATGATGCTCTTAACATGCCGCTACTGAAGGCAACACCGGCCGGACGAGTCGGCTACACTGACACACGACCGAAACATAGCTCTACTATACGAAACTGATCACAAATCAAAGGAGTAGTACTAAAGTAAATTAGTTTATTAAATCGTACTAACAGCTTATATCGACGGTTTTAGAAATGCAGCTTTAAAAAAAAAAAAAAACCAGTATGGCACCACCTTATGAAATATGGAAGATAATACGCTTGACAGGACAATTTTGGGTTTTTAGTTTAGGCCGTAACCTTAGTTAAATGCTACATTAAATTCCCAGAATTCGTCAGATCGTCTACTTTCATTTTCACGTTCAAAGACTGAAGATCAACGACGCGAAGTTAATTTTTTTTTTTTAAAAAAAAAAATAGAAGTCTTCGCTCTGTAATGATCGATACCGAAGAAATATTTCGTTGGAGTCTGACGGTTGGACGGACAGTAACGAATAGGATGCCGTAGAGGCAAAGAAAGTGCGGAGACACTACATCAGCGAGCAGCAAAATATCATTGCATCAGGGTTTCCGGATAGAGGAAGACTGCGACCTTCTCCGTCCGCCCATCCGACGAAGATGTTCCGTCGGCCCGCCAAAGATGGCACGAACGTCACCAGACAGCCTCCCATCTTTCCCAATTCGATGGGAAGCTCCTGAGTGGAATGAAAGTATTCTGTTTATTGAATTTGCGCATCTAAACTAATGCATAGAGTATCTAGGGGTGCTCACTTAGACGTTATGGGATAAATATTCGTGTGAGTGGCCTTGTTATTTTAGTTCATACAGAACAGAGGCGCCCCAGAGGCCGCCATTGATGGCTACAAGACGCGACGCCATTTATCCAGCTGTCTTACGACGATGCCGCCAGTGGCGTTGTTCCTTTCCGCCCGTCCCTTAATGTAAAAATCATCTGTTAAAAGACTTCAACCTGTTTAGCAGCGGGTTAAACCTTATAGGAATTAAATGTATACTAAACGGCATCCGTTTATTTGCTTTAAATGATCCCGATTAACGGTGGAAACAACATACTGACCGATTTATAGGGAATATACTGAATGAACCTTCGGGCCGGGTTCATCTTTAATGAAGGAAAAACGCATCCACTTGACTCCCTTAAAGAGTCAACTTTGGCCTTTCGTGTAAACATGAACCTATACAGCGTACACGACAGGTGGCGCTCAGTATTCTTCCAGGTCCATCATTCTCCATCTGCCAGCCTCTTCTGTTTTTCTGTGATTACAGTAACACAACGGCTTCTTCATTTACACTTATATCATTGGTCGATCACGGTCAGTACTAATCAAGCATGAGTGAAAAAGTGACTTTGCCTTATAATGAACAATAAATAGCTCGGGTATTTTACGACTTCAACATCCCAGCTACTTTCCGCAGTCTACGCTTATTTGAAACCGTCGCTCTGACTGGAAGCAGCAGCTGAGAAAGATGTTATCTACGTCTAGAGAACGGATTTTTCGCCAAATAAATAATGCAACCTTTGCTTGGTACTGATATTTTAAATTCCCATAGTTGCACACTTACGGCGTTAATATTTAATAACAACACCGTTATCCTTGATAACTGCTTTCAAAACGTTTCGACAACAAAAGGACTGAAACCATACAGTATTCGGTGGAGTTTTGCGTCGACGTAATCACTGATGTAGATTTTCTCTGCTTCACCCTTTGTTTCCTATCTTCTCGCGGCCATTGGGGATTTAGATATGCAGGCTGCAGGCTACTCTTCGTCTTTTTATTCCCGAGTATTGTCCTACTGGGAAAAAATAATTTAGTCCTGTCAGCTACCCACACAAACAATGATCTTCTGCGCCCCTTTATGATTGAGTGAGTTTCTTCGCCACCTCACTCGAGGTTTTACATGTTGCTCTCTATCTCCTTTGTAAAATTAAAATCATCTTTCCCAGTTTATAATTTCTATTGCGAACTGTAACACTAGCAGTTGAAGATGTAGAAGTCATCATAAGTCATCTTCTTAAACGCTAGGTGTATCGTTCGCTTGATCAGTGGCTGCCACCAATCCAACGAGTCTAACTTTACTCGCCATCTCCTCTTGAGCTATCTGAAGATATTACCGTAGCTGCGAATGAACTTTCCCGAGTTGCATTTTGAATACATTTAGTATCACTAATCCAGGCAGATTTAATTTTAAACCGGGTAACATACTTTTTAGTTGCTGAATATTAATCATGATTCTCGTCGCTAAATGATGGTGAACTTTACATCTGTGATGTATTTTTGGTTTATATCTATATTTACTCTTATGCCAACAAAACCATCAAATCTTGCATCTCCAGCCAGTTGATCCAGAAAATGATAATCATTAATTTTTAAGTTTAAATACAACATCATCAAATACGCAGTATCACCATCATAACTTATCATGCAATAAAAATCCATAACAATCTTGTGCTATAGCAAATTGCCGTTTTATAAATTGTTTACTGTATCGTTAAAAAGTTCTAATTTTGCATCAACAAGTTCATCTAAATGTACAGACCTTTTTCTTTATAGATAAACTTTAAATGTCTTTTTAAGAAAATGATATTTGTATTCACCATTTGCATTAGTTGGTGTCCGAACCACTGAGCTCATATTTCCATCTATTAATTGATTTCCAGTATAATAAATTGAATGTAAATGATAGGGGTAAAGTATCGACTCCGGTATTATTTTCGTACAGAAATCTTGTTTTATACAAAATACATTTATCGATTGCACTAAATTATCTACAAATGTTTCTCCTATATATATATATTTTTTACCTATTACGAATTAAGCATCATTAGTGTTTATAATCCTTTAATTATCTAAATTTAAATCTTCAGCCATTAAAATTTAAAGATTTTTTTAAAACGTTTAACGTGCTTAGACCAGGAGATACTAATGAATTACTGCTTTGCCTGAAACCAAATTTACTTACACTAAATATAATACCTGGAATTAAATAGAGATCTTGGAGATTCCACAGGGAGGTTTAATGATTTTATAGGCAGAGTTAGCTGATTATTTACAAGGTTCTCCCACCATTTTTTGGAAAAAAATTGTGCTTTTCCTTAGTTAGGGAATCGTCACATAAAAATCCAGAGTATAACTTAGTTTACGTGGTTTTTCTTTCTTTGTATTTTCGATTTCCTTGATAATATACTTATTACAGAAGAAGTTAAACCAAACACATTAGTGATAAATCATAAGTAGGGGGGGAGACATAAATCTCACTTCACATGAGAACGAGACAGAAATAACAATGCTAGGAAAATACACTATTTCATTATTGTTTTCTTTTTAATTTCTTTTCTTAATTCTACATAATCTTGAATTTTTTCTTCTAAAATATTCTTAGTTATATTTTAATAATTTCACTAGAAACAATGACAAATTTATTATCAGCATAACGATATTTTACTTTAAAAGTTTAATTTCAACGGTAATGTCTAATTTATTAATTTAATAAACTCCACATAAACCTTTCAAAAATAAGATTAGTCTGTGAATTTGTAGTTTCTTTTATACTTTCAGAAAATCCAATCTTACCTTCGACCTTTTCTTGTTTTCCTGTAACAGGAATCGGTAGGAAAATCGTCGTGTGATAGATTTTCATCCATTCCCAACGTAACTCCTACAGGTTCTGTTATCAGTTCTTGCTTTTTGATGTTCATTTAAAGAAAACTCAAGAGAAATGCATGAACCCATTTCTGTTGAATAATGTTTTCTAAAAGGAATTTTAAAAAGCGTTTATTTTATCTCCAACCGATCGTATATTTATAATTCCGTCTGACAAAAAAACCACAAAGGCCTGAGTCTCAGCCGGACAATTTTGGCTAAAAGCAATCTTTAGCTTAACATCAGATGAGCTATCGTTTAGCCTTTTTATTATCTACTTACATAAAGGAACATTTAAAGTGTAAAGTTCTTTAAACTAAATAGATGTAACTTGATTACTGGAAACCATATAATCTGCTCCAGTCTCCAATTTCTTTATGAATTCTACTGAAATAATTCGAAAACCCAGACTTAGATCAAGTGAGGATATTTATCACTATTTAGAAGATCGTAAGCGCTAGTAATTGAGCGGTTATTGAATAACAGCATTTGACTTTAGGTTATATCTTTATAGCAGATTGAAATCCTAACGTGAGCTATTTAGGTTTACTGTTCCTGTTGTCACAGTCAGCCTCCTCCAATCAAAATTCGCATTTTATGGAACTGCAACTGAATCAAATAACATACATTGTTTATTAGCAAAACCAATATTATAGGTTACTTTCCTTTCAAGCATCGTAACAAATTTCAACTGATGCTGATCAGAAAATTCTGTTGTGACATATTCAGAGCTATCTTGAAGAAATTAATTTTTTCTATCGATACTTCGTTTGGTCTAAAATTTGCATCATTATTTACCTTCCTCGTCAAGACAATTTGATTCTTCATTCCATAAAATGTTTTACATAATCTCTACAAAAGCCAAACATCTGGGTTAGAGATTTATGGAAATTAAAGCATCGTTTGGATTTGGCTTTTCCAGTATGTAACGATATCTCACTTTAAATGCCATGTACACGCATGGTCTTACCATGATTGATCCAATTCCTGGGACTAGATAAATCTGGATAACTTAGCAACCCTTCCATAATTGTTTGTTGACCAGGATCAAGTATGGTCACAATTTTTTTAGAATCTAAAATATATTTAATGACTAAATAAATGCAAAATTCCGCTTTTCATAAAAGTTACATTATCAGAATAATTACCCTAACTTTATGTGGGAACATCTTAATTTTGAACTGTAATATGAATTTCTGCACTAGAATTATCTAGATTTGTCCTAGTTCTAGATTCCCTCATATTTATTCATAGTTTCGTCAAATATTAAATTTTCAAGAATCATTTAATCTACAAATTTCTATAACCAGCGCAGATGATCTATAAGCCTTTGGCTGATTTCTTGAAATGGTTCTCCTATTTCTATTCGCTTTACCCGTTTTCTAAAAATGTTCTGTAAGTCGTCCAAATCCAGAATTAAAGGATTGATATTTGAATAAAAGTTTTAATTTGCCAATTACTAGAATTTTGATCGCAAGATTTATTAAAATTATTATTTTTAAGGTGTAATCTTTAAAAAAATCTGCTTTTCAACTATACTGCCTACAATGCTTTTATTGATTTGTATTATTAATAATATGTCCAGTTATTCTATTCAAAGTGTTAGGAAATCTCCTTCCTATAATATATGTTTTTAACTCTCTTTTTTCGCCTAAACATCTAATTTTTTAAAAAATTGAACTTTAAAGACAATCAAAGTGCTAAGAATTTATTTAATAAATGTATCTTTTAATTCTATCTGGAGCTCTAATCCAAATTTGAATGCTTCAAATTAAAGTTCTATTAAATTTCTTTTTTAACTATATTATATTCAGGATAAACATTTGTTGATTATGGATATAACGTATGAGAGTAACGTTCTTCGATATGTGGGCCTTTTATTAAATCACATTGCATAAAAATACAATTAACTGACAAAATATTAACTGGATTATCACTTTCATTGTAACAGTAAGATAAAGTGTTACCATTAAACCCTAATAGAGTTCCAAGAATCGACTTCATAGTTACAAACGATGGCAATGATAATTTGAAGGTAGCACTATTAGGTTTAACGATAAGTCTTTGAATTCCATTCGTAAATCGTGTAATTTAACACGAATCTGTATCTACGGTTATTGTGGGCCGAATAGTTCGGTTACCAACATTACATTGTGTATCGATAACATTCTAGAAAGAGTAGCATGAGCATCTCAATATTGTTTTGAAGAATCTAAATCTATGGTTGAATGCAAATCTATTTTAAAACCTGAAATCTTTTATTATAAACAAAGAGATGATGAGATTCTCTGAGTTTATTAATCATTGTTCGGTGCATTTGTCTATTTTACACAACAATTCTTCATTCCTCACCCATTTATGATGCTTAAAATTAGTTTATTCACTACGTCTAATTTAGACAATTAATCACCAATTGCATTTATTTCATCAAAAACATATTATTTCCAGTTTGTTTACATGCTTAAACTCAACTGATTCGTTAAATTAACTGATCCGGGTCTGGGGGTTACCCGTCGACTATGGTACCGTCACCCAGCTGTGGTTGTCTCACAATCCACAGTCTGACTTTTCTCTGTCTACACGAATCGTTTGCTGGACGGTTAGTGATTCCTGTTTTTTTGCTTTTGCTCAGCAGCAAAATTATCTGTTCCGTTGATAATTTTTACTTGACCGTACTGTATTTTGAGCAGCATCTTCATTGTGATAAGCGGCTGGACTGTATAGTGAAGTTGTAGCATAATTTTTAATAATGTTTTCAGTAATGGTGTTTCAAAGTTCCCATAAACCAGGAGTGGTGTCGGTTTATTAAGTTTATTAGGAATTACTTCTGTGGTAGATGACATTTTAATTCCTTTTTGGATTCTGTGCTGTAAAGCAAATGCAGATTGATCATCTTTAAGAGACAGAAGATCTGCATCTTTTTTATGTTGTCAGCTATTAAAGGAGTCCGCGGAATTGATGAAGGAGCCCGGTTACCTATCTATTGCTATTCATAATGGAGGTGCTAAGGCACCACTTCTGGACTTTGACTGTATTTATCGGCTGATATGATGTGGTTTATACACACCACACACACACACACACACACATATCGATCAAGCAAATCATCCTACGACAACGTAGCGATGTAGGCAAAACTTCTTACAGAATCGTTTGTTGAGGTCATAACATCCACCAATCTTTGAACGATACCTGCCATTATATTTATCAGATGATCCATCTGCAATACAAACCTATAATCCCGCTCCCAACGTTTGTCTTTAACATATTTTAATTTATCAAAGTCATCTTTACTAACCAAGTCATCCCAAATTTGTTGGAAATCCTTTTTTAGATAATGGAAAGAGGATAATTGCATTTGAACTATTTTTGGTGGCTTGTCTTGGAATTTCGTGGTAGTTTCTGGAAATATTAAAAGTATCGATATTATTATCTTTACTTTTCGTTGAGAATGATTCGGAGTTTGTTTGATTTTTGTCTGGTATAGGGTCATAAATAATAAACAGATATTTAAATTTTGAATCAGTCTCCTTCGGATCAGAAACAACGTTGGGGGTCTTCAATGTGTTGTCCCACATCTATTTCTTGTGCCTTTTTTTTGTCCTCTCACCTGTTATTTCACAAACATTTTTTGGGTCTAAATTTTCGCTCTTTAATGAAAGTTCATTTGCAAAACTCTGTATCATCCGTTGTCTGTTTGGCTTATTAGCGAACCTACGTTTTATTATTTCATGATATTCAGGCTGATGTGAAGACTTTCCAAACATCTAATCTGGGATAATGTGAAATCCTTGAATCCAATGGCGTATAGAGAGAGGTATTTTCCGGAAAGTTATGGCTTTTGCTATTTTTATTTTCTTAATAAGTAAATTTATTCATTTATTTTAAAAAACTCAACGTTTACGTCTTAACCCCTCGTTTATCTTCATTCCGTGAAAGTTCACTTTCACTATGACTTCTTTCTGTGACCTCGAGGCTATCGGAAGTGACATTACCTTGGCAACCGTTACTGGAATAATTTTCACTAAGAAAACGAATTATCTGCACTATATTTTCTTGTGATTTTTAAAAAAAGCTTGGGCTCATTTTTTATACAACGAATGAATAAAATGTATTCTTTAAAACGTAAAACCAAAAACTGATACCGAAGAAATTGAGAATGGCTATTGGTCAGAATAGGAGAAGCGCGTCACTCTTGTTGGGGGGATGTATTTTGGTTCGAGATTAAAATTTGTCTGTGCAGGTGATGTACGTTCCTCTTTAAGAAAGTTTCCTGGTGTAAAGTGCTTACCCAGATATATTTACTGCGCTCTGGGATCGCTTTTAGATTTAATATTAAATCTAGATAAGTCACCGAAATATGGGGGAGAGCCTATTGATGGAGTTCATCTAGCACGCCGTAAACACGATTCAAGGAAGCCTTTCTGCTAGTATTAGAAGAAGAGAGAACGCTGGTGCAGTATTAATTCATAATCTTAATAATATTCAGAATCCCAGTTTAAGAGAAAGAATTGATAAAGGTTTAGCTAAATACTGCGATGAAGAGTGAAGTAGCTGTTAGAGGTTTCACCTTATTCAAATAAGAAAGTGTCCCCTCCGAAAATAAAACAAGGGTTCTAGAATCCGTGTTTTTTCATTCAGTAGATGATATCCAGTCGGCAGAGTTAGTTGGTATGTGGAATATTTCCATATGAAATAAATTTGTAAATATATGTTAAATCTAGTAGATGCGATTTCTAAATATATTTGGAATCTGCCCTTAAAAAATTGAAACTGGAAAATCTTCAATAAAATCAATTAAATATTTATTTAAAGAGTCTATTAGAAAACCAATAAATTATTGACCAATGTAAGTGTATTCGTTAACAAAAATTCAAAAAATATTTTCATGAGAATAGAACTTTTTAGCACACAGATAGTAAAGCAGTCGGGATATTTAATAAAAGTATAAGATTTTATATTTGGAAAAGTTTACAAAATTAATAACAGTATTTGGATGAGCATTTTAAACGCATTTACGGGTGATTGCAACCAAAAAAAAAAACTTATCTATTTCCATGTCACAAAAAGAAGCAAGGGACAAATAGAATAAGAGTGAAGAAGACACAAAAGTTAAAGAAAGAATAAGAAACATCGGCACGAATACATCGCCATCAAGAACATTTTTGAAAAGGATATGGCCCTAAAACTTGGACTGGGGAAATGTTTAAGACCATAGATAATAACACTGTTGCTCGAAGACATAAATCAGAATCGTTGGATGGAGAAGTATTAGGGTTGTTTCGTGAGCAAGGCTTACAACAAACACGTCCCACTAACATTGTTACTCGTCTCACAAAGTGTTTCAACCCTAATCCTAAACCTTTTTTATTGTCATTTTATTTTAGAGTTTTGGGTACTGAGTAAGCAGGAGTTTCATAAGTCACCCGGATTAATATGAGCTCTGACAGAAGTTCAGTAAATTGAAGCTTTCACGGGCTACGCCAGAATTCTAAAGTGAAGCAGGAGTTTGTTTGCGTCATAATTGTGCTTGTTCCATACGGCTTTGGCGTTCGCTTATCTATCTGCTCTCACTTCAAAGGATCTTGTCCCCATGCAGTATTGGTATGAGAATAGTTAATTAAATAATTCTTGCACACCTTTGGCAGCAGCCCATAAATAGTATGCGCATTTCACGGCTTAATAGTATTCTGGCTGACCAATTACTCAGAATGTTTAGAAGCTGAAACGTTACCTCCACTTCAGCCGCGGCGTCAGTTAGAATCAGCCAAAATTCAGTTCACGTTTAATGCTATACCATGATTGGCAATAGAAATAAATCGCCAGCTGATCCGAGTTGGCCTTGAAAACGATCAAGAATAACGCTTTGAGCAGAAAATAAACAACGGAGATATAGAGGATAATTTAAAAGGAATAAAGAGAATTGTGTGTGCGTTTGAAGTAATCAAGCTTTCGTTCTTAATACTTCGATCGCTGTCAGGCAGATGAGAACGATCACCAAAACGTGTGAACTCGAAGCAAATTGTGCCGAATTATACGAAGACCGAAATAGATGATATAAAATCTTGCCGGAGAGGAGGAGAAAGTCAGAGTAAACACGAAACCTTTTGTCTTGTTTGACGAGATCATCACATCGTCTTTGTCTTCCTTTCTTTTCCTAAGCATAAGATTTCCACGCAACAACCTGTTACGTAATCATCCGCATTGTCCTCGGTTAGCTTCTCCGCATCACTACTGCTTCCGGGGACCCCCGTTTCGTTTCGTTTCGTTGGCTGGTTTCTGTTAATCGGGAACACACACACACACACACACACACACCACACACACACACACACACACACACACACACACACACCCTCCAACATTTTTTTTTAATGCCACAAAAAAAAAACAAAAAAAAAATCCCAGCAGATTTAATTTTGTTAAAGGGATAACAACATCTGTGATGCGGATACTACGTTAGGGACGCCCGACGCAGCCGCCACGGACACTGAATGGGACCGATCCTTAGTTCGTCTCCAGGTTCGATCTCTCGCTTTTCGAAGCTACCGCCGCGTGAAGGGCAATGTCGGCGTGAGGCTCGATTTACGGCCCGCATGCTAATAAATCCCTCGCCGTTTTCCAAAAATAAAAAGAGAGAGAGAGAGAGAAAAAAAAAAAAACTTTCCAAAAAATAAGGAAGAAGAATCGTTGGTTCTTTCCTTATCCTTTATAACGCGGAAGAACATCAACGGCCGGTACGGGTTTGTGCACGCGCCGCCTTATTTACTGCGGACCTAACGTCTCGCATTAACCCCGCTCGATATTCTGTCGGTTATCGGAAAACAACAACAACAGCAGCAGCAGCAGAAATAAAAGAAGTTCGATAAAACAAGAAGAAAAAATTCCGCTGAAACTCCAAGAACAGACGCAATCTAATCAGCTGAAGAAGTAACCGCTGGAGACCTCTCTGAAGTTTGACCAGAGCCGTCGCGAAGACGGAATGAACCGCAGCCGAACCCAGAATTTGCTTTGATGTTATATCCATTTTTCAGATCAAACAATTCGCGGGGATACTTCTGTATAAGGCTCGGGGGTTCGTGACGTCATCAAAGATGGTTTTAAAAAAATTGCCAGTAAAAACTGTTTCCATTGGTGCCCAGCGGTCCGCTCGTGGCTTCCATAGGTGGAAATATTAGCATCGGAATATCACTGGCTTCCATTTTCCGTTTCTTTCCTTCCCGTCGAGATTTCTCTTCCCTTCTGCGTCGGCCATCAGCCCGAGTTATATCGCGTCACGTTCGGTGCAGTTAAAGATCACGTGACCGGCTCGCAGTTCCTCCCTGAAAACTTAACTCAGATTTGCTCGTAAGTCTTGCACACGATGATAGCAGTAGCTCGGATCAGCGATACGAAATCCCCCCCCCCAAAAAAAATCTATCGGCTGCATGACGGCACAGGTTAATAAACGGAAGTGTTTCTGCACCCGATAATAGTTCTAGGTTGACTGAAATTCTCGCCTCTTTTGGTGAAGATTTACCTCTACCCGGCTTCCGGTCGCTGCAGTAAAGAAGCAAAGGACTGTCTTCGCTTAGCATTCAGTGAGGTTTACACAAGAGAAAACGTCATTTAAATAAGTGAATGGTGTTGACGGAAGAGAAGACTGCCTTTACTTGTTTTTCTATGTGACGTTTACACCGGGGACAAAAAATGCCGTCTTTAGTTCGTCTTTGTGGGGAGACCCGATAAAAGAAAAGGCCGCGTTTACTTGTCATTCAGTCGATATCTTCACCAGAGCAGAGCCACCTTTACCTAATTTATGGTGGCTGACACAGCGAAACAGAACAGCGCCTTAACTTGGCATCTACACGACATTTACGCCGCGCAGAGCGCCATCTTTAGGGCGAAAAAGGCAACGGCGGGTCCGCGCAGAGGAGAAGTTATCAGTTATCTTCTCTTCTTATTTGATAGCCGCATCACGGTTGTTCCGGTCGAAGGGGTTAGAAATCTGATGGAGCCCTCGAAACAAGACCGAAATACGTTTCCCTGCCAGCGGAGGGGAGGAGTTCTTATCGGTAACATCTCTTGATTAAAAAAAAAAGCACTTGACAGACTTCTGATTAAAACTGCCAGTTATACGGGGGCCCGAGGCTTGATGCCATAAATTCGCCTCGGCAGGGACTCGAATCTCGTCGCCCTCGACTCGACTAGAGGACCAACCGGGAGCATTCGCGTCAGTCGGCTTCCTTTAACGACCTAGTGACGGCCGACGAGCTGGTCTCAATCGGCACCGGTTCACCTCGCCTGAGCTAAGTCACTTTCAGAAATAACTTGACCTATATATATATATATATATATATATACGTGTGTGTGTGTGTGTGTGTGTAGAACGTCCTACAGGTTTTTGGAAACGAATAACGTTTTAGCCTCTACACGGGGAGGGGATCATAATGTTCTTGAGGGGGGGGAGATGTTCTTATCTCGATCTTAATTGGTCGATCGATCATATTTACTTGACCGTAATCCAGTACAGAGACGCAAGAAGCCCCTCGTGGCTCCCTCTTCGGGCGAAGAGAAATAGTCACCAACGCCATCCTTAAATCGATTAAAACCGTCGTTAATCACTATCGGTGAGTACAGCGCTGGTGGTATATTCCACCCATTAACCCTCCGCGCACCGTATTAGCCACATTTTCACCCCAGGTGGGCTGTGGCCACGCGGCACACTTCTCGGGAACGACAAATCCGTCGACCCCCCCTCCACCCCCTCGCGTCTTCCGCATCACAGGTGTGTCGTTGACTAAAGATGCAGTTCGACACGAGCGCTAACCTATCCCTTCCGGGCCGGAGGGCAGGTGCGTCCCAGGGTGGTGTAATGTGGGTAGAGCAGAAACTGGCGTTTTACGTTGATATCCAACCCCGCTGAAATCTCAGCTTATTTGTAACGGTAGTCCATGCTTTTAGTGACTGTTGTTCACATGGAAGAGAGAGTTATCTCGGTTTATATCCAACTGAACTCGCAATTCGAATCCTGCGCGATACAGACACTCATCGGTGTGGGACGTGCCGGTGACGTCATTACTCGCATTCTCTCTCCGAGCCTTCCCGTCTGACCGGCCGCATATCGGCTTATAGCGCCTTCTTCCCACCTTAACCATAAATGTAATAAACTTAAGGTGGAGAAGAGTTACGAAAGTTAAGAGACGAAACACACGATGGCTAAACGGCGAGTCTTGGGGGAGAGGCATAAATCGAAAGTAGAAGGTGGACGGGAAATATCCCTGCTGCCGAATCAGCTTACCTGAGCTAAGGAAAATTATCCACAGAAGCGGGAAGGGTTAATAATGGCTGCTTTTCCGACGTGACGTCGCCATTCCAGAAGAACGACGTCGGAAGGGCAAGCGGCGCTAGACGGGCGAGATCACGGTTCTCCCCGAATGCTTCGAATCGTTATGGCTTCCGGAACTCCAAGAAGTCCACGATTTGTCGTCTCGACCACGTTTGACTTACTAATGCCCCGCCGCGACAGTCCGACGTCATCTCCCGGAGAAAGGTGCGATGGACGCCGAGTGAATGCGTTCTATTTGATTTGGCGAAAGGGCCGGCCAGTCATTCGTGACGTGGATAGGGAGACAATAGAGAGAGAGAGAGAGAGAGAGAGAGAGAGAGAGAGAGAGAAAGAGAGAGAGAAGGGGGGTTATTTTCATTAAGCGGAAACCGTTGAGAACCCGATTCACCTTTCCGCTGCTGCCAAACAGCTCCCAAACGTATATTACTGACGGTACACGTGTTCCCGGTTGATTTGATGTTATTCCGACACCTGTTCAGCTTTCAGCTTTCACACTTCTTTTATAGCCTCTGTCGTCCGCCGAGCTGCGCAGAGATAGCAAAACCATAGCGAAGCGTACGTAGCAGGAAACCACCCACCAGGTGGGTTACGTGCCACTCACGTGGTGCACCACAAACCTGTTTTGTAAGCAAACTTGTTTCGGTATTGACTTTCGTTGTTGTTGTTTGGCATTTTATGCCCTATTACCTACTTTGATTCAGGTAGATTACGCCCGACAACTCGTTTCTATAGACACACAAAAAATCACTTTTTAAAAAATCTTAATATACTAAAAATGCCATAAAGGGATGAGTTCTCAAGTAGGCGGATCCATCAGACATATAGAGGGCCACTGGGTGCGAATCTTTAAAGTTTTGATTCATTGTTCGGAGTCCAGACCGGTTAAATATGTTTTCTAGAAAGCTAAATTGTGATTGATAGATTTAATCTCATAAAAGCCTTAAGCAAAACGCAAAGCAATCGAATGAAGAGCCGATCGATTGCATTGAAATTAATTAACTCCGGTAAAGCCAATAGTGTGTTACGTGTTCAAGTCTAACCATTGTTTGTTGACCGGCTACATTTACAGCTTCGTTGCACAAAAGACTAATCCAGCCAGAGAATCCATAACTAAGGGAAATTATGATCTCAAAGTGATTTACTGGGGTGGCGTGAATAATTATAGTTGGCGATACAAGGCTCGGATTATTTCAGTTTGAGCTACCGTTGTTTCAGGGATAATTTGATTGAAATATTACTTTTATTTCCTGCTAAGAAAAGAGCAGAGCCATAGACATATCTTCCGACGTAAGTAGTACATCAGATAATATCCCGATCATCCATAGAGAATAAAAGAATAAGTCAGAGTAGATTTAGATGGCAGAAGCTCTGTTCTTTTAGCTGCCAGGTAGTAAATTCTCGGAACAATGAACGTAGATGTTGCCGAATGCGCCAGTAGCTTTAAGAATCTGTTTAATTACTTTAAATAGGAGGGGTAACAAACTTTTTCCTCTCTGGTTATCCAAAATACTCTTCACTAAGATGAAATGCACTCATTATTTGCAGTATTAGTGAATATCGGATATAGTAAGAGCTGTTTACGAAACTCGGGCGATATTTTTTAAAGGGACATCGTGTTAATGACGAACATCGACCAACAACCAGCAAAGACGACCTTGCTCCGGTCTTTGAAATCGCGACAGGAAGTGCAGTTCTCTTTGGATAAAATTGAGCTTTAATGACATACAATCAAGGTCTGATGTCAGCCTTAAAATATCAGACCCCTTATAACATACAGTTAGGTCCTCTTTCTAACTAGTGCAAGACTTTGGCGCATTCTCTCTCTCTCTCCATCTCTGTATCTTTGTCCATCTCTCTCTCTCTCTCTCTCTCTCTCTCTCTCTCTCTCTCTCTCTCTCTCTCTCTCTCTCTCTCTCTCTCTTGGCAAAAACCGTATCTTTTCTATTCCCTATAGATCTTGCAATTAACATTTTATACAGATTATGCAGAAAATAGTTGGTTTTTGTTAACTCTGATCGAAAATTATAATTTCACACAAGTAAACGTTTTATATTTGGGAACGAAGGTTCGAATAACACACGTGTTTATTAATGTGTGGTTCTGCAAATTACTAAGTCATGTTATTTAGTGAATGGACAACTTATTGCGATGTAGTCAGATTAAATGCCATTTTTATCTTATCTATTTAATAAATCTAAGGTACGCAGCCACTTTTGCAGTAACGTCTTAGTTGTATTTACTGGAGGTCTTCTAAATACACGATATACAATAAACGCTTGTTATTCAGAAATTCAGCGAGAGATGATGATGATGATGATGATGATGGCATGTGAAGCAGGATATTTGGAGAAGTCGTCTTCACTGTTGCGCTCTCCGGTAAGGGGAATAGCACAGAGTTCTCGGTCGTCAGGAGATTTCTGCTTATAAGCTTAGCGTTTTGTTCATCAAACCGCCGAGGGTTAAACGTCAGAGAGGCAGTGGATGGCCGGAAAGACGGGGTATTTATTATCTGTGGACTGACGTCTTCAGACATTTGTTCGTTGGGCCGATAACGGAGATGACGGGTGGAATACGTCCTGGGCCCGAGCAGAAATCTGTCGTTCTGTAAACGGTCGTCCCCAGGAGACTTGGACGCGAGGAAACCAACAAAAAAGTGAATCGAAAAGTTGTTTGGATGTCTAATGCATCTTTACTTGGTTTTGACGGTCCTGCGCTTTTTTATATTATCACGTAGAATAAAGTGGATGTACGTAATCCAAGAAACCAACCTTGTTACCGAAACAGGTGCGTTCTGGACGTGTTCGGTTAGCAGTGGAGTGTAGGCGGATGGTGCCGTGCGATAGTAAAGTCGAGCAGGGCTTTTTGGAAGCTGTTATAAGCGATTTCGCACGGAGCCACTGGGGACGGACGGTTGTTGATACAGGCAATTAAAAACCGCTCGGATGTTCTGGAGTTTTTGTTCACTGAAGCCGAACGCGGCTTTGCCTTCCCCGGGCGCTAAGGGTTGGTCGCTATAGGCGGGTGGTTGTTATAGCGGATTAGTTCTCTATGAATTGCGATAAGGCCGGCGAAAGTCTGAAAAACGAGCTGGGCGGGTGAGTAAATAGGATGAGTGCTGAACAACTAGCTTTGCCCGGATTACTGGTCGGTAATGAGGGGTTAATGGGGAATAAACGAGTAGACAGAGGAGAAACGTTCCCGAGATGTAAATTAACGTTCGCTACGCATCGTGGTTAGATTCGTATCGCCTGGCCTAGGCTCGAGCCTGGGGAGGAAGGGGCAATGCTGCATATTTTCTTTTGACCCGTTATGAGGAGGGATTGACTTGTAACGAAGCTGTATCGATCTGACGCCGGCCACCATTCCCGATGACTCACAGAAGCCTGTCTACGGTATCTGCGTCTTCGCTCTCCTTCTCGCTATCTTGTGTGGTTCTCGGCGACGAGCTGCAGCCGAGGGGTTGGTTCTCCCAGAGGCCGGATCCCAGACCGTTCCGCTTGGCCGTCCGTGCTTCTTCTCTTGGAAAAGAAGTCGTCTGACCGGATTCGGACAAAAAGAAAAGCATCTCGTTCCCTCTTCCGGAGCTGTTTGAGTTCCTCCTTCTGGCTATCTGCCGACGGCCGCCATTCAGATAAAGGGAGACATCTGCAGGCATCCATTCAGAAGCTGGTCCAGAGCCGGGGTTCATTATTACGCCAGCGGTCTTTCTCTATCCCCATCAAAGCCTCACCGGCGGGGAGACAGGGGATGAGAGCAAGATATTAATTAATTAACATTCGACTTTGAGAGAGAGAGAGAGAGAGAGAGAGAGAGAGAGAGAGAGAGAGAGAGAGAGAGATGGGGATAGGGAAAGATGAAGTAAAGATTACTTTGTTCGGTTTGTTTTTGCGTCACGTGAGCAACGACTCCCTTCCCTCCTCCAGCAACATTCCCATACTACAATAGCCCATCCAACAGTTACAGTTAATTTTTTTAAAAAAGGGTCACAATTCGCGTAGAAATGCATCGCCCTATACCCAGACCTACTGGCTGTATCCATTCGCCAGTCCTCTTTTTTCTTTGTCAGGCCGAATATCTGTCTCCAGCCAAGACAGATTTCAGATCTCAGAATAGCCGATGACTGTTTTCCCTAATATGGCACGAATTCACGCCTGAGAAGCCAGCTTTGTACAGAACGTAGGGGAATTTGTAGAAGTCATTCAAAAATCACCGTGTTGTTATGGAAGAAAGAAAACAGATTGAATCGAAATCGCAAACCTGTTCCCTCAAGATTCTGCTTTCAAGTCCATGTCATTCATTCTCCCGTTTCCCAACCGAATATCAGCACCGCGGTTGCTCAGGAAAAGAACTGACGTAGGTTTCACCTTGGCCACGTGGCTGGGTCACTTGACTCGTCTTTGCTTTATGTAGATTATCCACTAGAATGCTGAGCGGTTAAAAAAAATGTTCATCGGTACGTCAACTGTTTTTGACGCATTTTTCAGACCGAAAATCCACCCCACCTCCGAAGCTGCATTCACGTCGGATCAAACTGACACTTTTTATTTGAAAATCGTCTTCAAAACTTTGGCGCTTAACACAAATCTACACTCGCGCCTGATCAAACACACGAGGAACGAAAACTACTCAAATCGGCTCTCTTTGCGGAACTGGTTTTAAAGCATATCCACTCGAAGCTACACCGACGTTCATAAAATATCTAAAAATTGCACTAACGTTTAGCGAACTGGCGCCTGGCAAAGACCCAGATGAAGCGACACCGATTTCGGATCAATCCGACATTCTCAGTGATACTCTGTCTGATCGAATCTACACCGACGGCAGATCAAAAGGTAACTCGTAAATAGTTGCCTTTAAAAGACAAAAACAACAACAACAACAAAAACTGACGCTACTCGCAGGTTCAGATCGTGAATGGCACCAGTTACTGAAGTCTTCGTACATTTATTAGTCTAAAAATTTATTAAGGAATTACTCTTGCATGCATCGTTCAACGTGAATGCTGGGCAAAGAAGAGATAAATTAACAAGCGGTAGTTTACGAATAAAGCAGCTTAGTTTGGTGAGGCGAACTATTATGGTTCGTGAGCAGTATAAAACAGAAATTATCGATTCTCGTACTTCTTCTGTGTAACCCAAGGCGCAGTTTTATGAAAAACGAGACTATGCGCGTCTCTGAGACAAAAGAGACAGAAACATCAGCGTACACGAAATTCTACCAAAGTATGGCCATCCTCAAGTAGTCCGGTATTTAACCCCCCAGAGCTCTTTTGTCCTTGTAACTGCTGATTCCTTCCCTTTTCCTTTCCAGTTTATAAAACTTTATTGAGAAGCCACTGGACCATACTAATGTATCGTCCATTTATTTAATTATTTTCAGCCGTAGGAGATGGCGCTGAAAGCATCTGGAAGAATCAGCACTTGGGATTAAAAGAAAAATAGACCTCGTTCGCTGCTGACGGGAGCCAGGGCCCCCGAGACTGGGGAATAGGATCGCATTATGTGGATAGTCATTAGGTTCTCACAAGAAATAAGCAGCTAGGATAGTTTTTAGACTTGTCTTTTGTTTTGCTTTCTTTACCATTGCAGATAACTTCCAATCCATTTTACAGCTGATTATATATGTATCTATGTATGTAAATATAACATCATTTAAAAACGAATCAAACAAATGTAACGAAAAGCGAAACGACAGGTAATTAACTATCTTGCTGCTTGATAGTTTTAGTTCTCTCTCTCCTCTCTCTCTCTCTCTCTCTCTCTCTTCTCGTCATCTCTCTCCAATCTCTCTCTCTCTCTCTCTCTCCTCTCTCTCTCTTCTCTCTCTCTCTCTCTCTCTCTCTCTCTCTCCCTCTTTCTCTTCTGTCTCCATCTCTCCCCATCTCTCTCTCTCTCTCTCTCTCTCTCTCTCTCTCTCTCTTCTCTCTCTCTCTCTCCATCTCTTCTCTGTCTCCATCTCTCCCCATCTCTCTCTCCTCTCTCTCTCTCTCTCTCTCTCTCTCTCCTCTCTCTCTCCTTTAATGTTCCTTCCATTCCTATGCTAAAATAAAACAATTAAAACAAAACAAAACAAAAACTGGCGAAAGAAGAAAAGATAAATGATTTTAAAAAAATTTTAATAACGACGAACCACGTTCTCAGAATACTTCGACGACTTTAGTACAGCTGTATATGATGGTTTTAGAAATAAGTTGCATCGACGTAACGCTTCGTCACGTGACTTGTTTTATTTTTCGAGTGTTGTTGAGGAAAGAGACAACTAAAACGTCAGGCTGCTGTCACTTTCTAGTTAGGAGTGAAATGTATTCGTTCGTTTATGCAAATTGGGGACGTATACAAGTTGTGCAATGTTATTCTTAGAGTAGAAGTGTGTGGCAGAGGCAGATTAAGAGGCGAAACCTCTTAAAGGTTCAGTCTAAGACACTTTGAAGCTTCACATTTTGGCATTAAGTGTTCATTCGGCTTTGAAAGATCATAAATTGTAGATTTTATTAGAAAAAAATCATGGAGATGCAGGATGTGCACAAATGATGTGTAATTGTGACTGGGAGACGCACATAACACATGCAGTAAGTACACAGCATCACATTCCGTCCTGGTCTCGCCCCGCATCACCGTCGACTTTGCCCCATCTCATATTTTCTTCTCCCCCCCCCCCCCACCCCAAGGAAGGATGCTGCGGCCGGTGCAAAAACCGGTTTCGACTTCCGAAAGACCAGCAGCAGCAGCAGCAGAAACAAGAGACGGAATTACTCATCTACCGGTTCCGAAAGTGCATTGACGTCCCAGCTGACTGAGCCGAAAGGTGAGGTGTTTCATGTGTGTGTGTGTGTGTGTGTGCCACAACAGCTCGGTTATATCGCCTAGCTTCGTCACAGACGAGCTTTTCGATCGATCTGGTCGTTATCTCGGCTATGACTCACCCCCCCTTCCTCCCACGTTCCATCAATCGTACTCCCCCCCACCCCACGCTCGCCCTCGCAACCTTCATGGGAAATCTGCACGCCTGCGGTAGGGTAAAATTGTTTAAATGACCGGAGTCACATCTCGTGATTTCCGGGAAGGGGAATTAATCAGCTGTTTAATAAAATCAGCAATAGACGATCAGCAGCTACAGTATGTCAGTTTTCTTTACGTATGGTTACGTCCTCTTATTATTATTATTATTATATTATTATTATTATTATTATTCTTATTATTATTATTATTATGCCCCATTTGAAAATTTCTAGATTTATACTTTGGTAAAATTTTCTTTCTATAAAATGCGCTATAGAAGTAATAAGTGATTAAATGTACAGACAGTTGAGACTTTGTCATTTCATCGCGCTTAATCTTTGTCAAGTATACAAAGCAAGTATTCTTTTCAACTCGAGTGAAAATCGAATGATCTTTCACGAGTGTGTGAACACGTGTAGCAGAGTCGACACCTGTTATTACGATTCAAGTACGAGAACGCTACTTCTGGCACCTGTTTTAATTAAACGTGCTCATGTGTCGGAGAGGAAGGCAAAGAGGCGAAGACCAGACTAAGTTGAACCGGTGCGAGACGAAAGCTCGTTCGTTCTACTTGTAACCGAGATTCCAGGCTTGTCTTCATCCAGCTCTAAAATTGCCTCACCGCGTTTCAGCTTCTATTGCTTTGGAATCTTCTAGAGTCCACAACTTATGTAACAACATATGTCAGCCGATTTGCCATTTTGTCGCGCAGTATTAGGTTGTCACAAAAGTTCTGCCGGGTTTTTACCGCAACAACGAGACATCATATCGCCGAAGAACGTGATGTTTATTAACCAAAGTCAGTTCCATTACAATCAATACACTTCTGCCAACGAGTTACAACCGCATTTATACCATTTCGAAAAGAATCTGGATTTCTCAAGTCGATAAACCGTTGGAAGGAAGCTGTCGAGGTGTCTGAAGTGGTGGTGGTGGTCTGTGGGAGAAAGGTCTGGTGAATGGGCTGGGAGAGGGAGAACTTGGTACCCACAACGTGTTCAGTTTCTGAAGAGTCACTTTCGCAACATGAGGACGAGCATCGTCTTGGAGCAGGATTGGGCTTCTTCGATTCACCGATGCCGGCTGTTGTTGGGAGAGTTTCTGATGAACAACGTTTAGTTCACCACAGTAACTTTCAGCTTTGATGGTTTAGCCAGGCTTTGTTTCTTATGACAAGCGAAGAGCAGATCTCCATTGTTGTTCATTCAACCCGTGAGGCACCAACCTCTCAAGCCTTTTCACCTGGCCGATTGCGTCAAGATACCGGGAAAACAGTTGCAGTGTCTACGTCAGGCTCTCCAGCAATTTCTCGCACTGTTTTTCTTGGATCGGCTTCAACTGAGGCTTTTCAGACGGTCGTCATCACAGCTGGAAGGACGTCCGCTACGTTCCATATCTTCGAGGCTCACATCTCCTGATCGAAACTTTCAAACCATCGTTGTACTGTGCGCTCATTTTCCGTGTCCTCGCCCCATGCTGGCTTAATGTCACGAGTCGCCTCGCTCGCTTCGTGGCCCGGTTTTGAACTCGTGAAGCAAAATGGCACGAAAAACGTTTATATCCAAGCTTCGCCCAGAACCCTGAGACAAATATCGAT